>OX465289.1:183971269-184341269 GCA_949987695.1 Merzomyia westermanni
ATAAAATAAAATAAAATAAAATAAAATAAAATAAAATATAACAAAATAAAATAAAATTAATTAAAATAAAATGAAATAATATAAAATAAAATATAATGAAATAAAATAAAGTTAAATGAAACAAAGTATAAAATGAAGCAAAAGTTTCTAAACTGTTTGATTCAGTGCGCACACCAATGGTCATAAAATGTCTATACAGATATTCATATGTTCTTAGTGTATGTTCGCATACCTTTGTAAAGCACGTTTCAACTTCTACCTCGTTAAAAGTAATTTACAAGTTAGCTCCATTTCCTGAAGGCGTCCATCCCTACATATGTGTGTAGATGTGTATATTTCATGCCTTTTCATGCGCCTACATACTTGCATATCTGATTTGATGTTTAGTGTATTCAAGTGAAATTCAACATGCCGGTAACTTCAGGCATAAAAATCAAACGAACAATAATATCTTTACGAGTTTTGACGTTTGTCGTGGGCGTAAAATAAAAATCAGACTAAACTCCTCCACGGCAATTTATGCCACATCGTCGTTGCACTTGAGTGATGTGATTTTGTTGCGATTTCAGACGCTTTAACATTTCTTAATGCCACTCAACAGACATTTCGCTAAAATATTTTATTATTAATTTTTTTCTTTTATTTGAGCGCTTTCGCCTATGTGAAATATACGTATGTGGCTCTCACCACCGTAGCACCGTTTAAGCTTTTCAATGCAAATGTTGCGCTTGCAAGTGCTGAGCTCTTTTTTTTTTTTGTTGCTTTATATCAAAAGTAGATTTTATAATTGCAAATTTTTGCTATAAACTTCCTGCTTACTTAGTTCTTTTTTAAAACTAAAATTAAGTTGATTGCATAAAAATGCAAAAAGTGAATGCGATTAAATTAAGCATTTGTTGTTGTTGTGTTTATTGTGTGGAAATTTTTTATTTATTTTACTCTTAATGCTTCCTCCTTCAATTTCTTTAGTGCAATGAAGTTTGCTTTATTAGTTCACAAAATTTGCAAACTCAGTACCTATAAGATATAAATTTAAAAAAACATTCAGTTATGGGACTTTTACTAGCCTGAAGTGAAGAAGATTTCACACATTCTTTAGCTTTCATAGTTTTATTTATTTTTTGTGCTTTTCAATGGCTAAAGCCAGATAACTTTTGCTAAATTATGATAAAAATTAGGTCTGCAGAGTGAGGTGGTTGAATTTGTTTCGCTGAAAATGAGGTATTTCATAAACACAGAAAATTAAAAAAAAAAATTTCTCAACATTTGAATTTTAAATAAGCAATAGATCAAGTATATTTAGTTGTTCCAACCGAACATTTTTTTATAGGTGTTCTAGAATTTGAACCCAATGAAAGTCAGAAGTTGAAAAAAAAAATGTTTACAGCCAGTTTCACGAAGTAATTTAAGTGATTTCATAAAAAAATCGAGTAAAACAAATATTTTTCATTTAAATAATATTTCGTGAAAACGGCTGTTAGTTGCTGTTTGCACCGATAATAATACTCCCCAAGGTTTTGAGGAGTGTTGTCGAAAGTTACTGTCCATTGATGGAAATGAACCCGCTAAGCACCGATACTCCATTTCGGTACATGTCCTACTGTCGCGGGAGTAATTTGGAATGAGCACTGCAACTTTCTAGGTCATGTCACGCCTACTTCCGTATCGGAAAGAGAATATGGGTAATGAGAGGTGAGAGGCATCACATACGTAGATCAACCATCGAGTTGCACGTCATTACCTTGATGCATATTAGTCGCCTCTTACGACCGGTATGCCTGTCTCGGACATATTCTGAACCCTAACCCGCAGGGGGGTTCCGGTTGTCAATAAAAAACTAAAACGACAAATAAACTTTTTGAATTTAACTTTTTAGGAGAGGATGCAAAGTTTTTATTGAGAGTGGATTTTACATTTTTTTGGAGTAGATCGACACTTTTTATTGATGCAGCGAAAATAAAAAATTGGAGCAGAGCTTTGTAGAAGATCTAGATAATATAGAATTCAGGAAATCGCTAATTATAGCAAAATCAGGCAGGGTTCGTATCATTTCGGGATTAGTTTGGGACTTTTAAGGAATTATTTCGGAACTCTTTCGCGATCATTTCGCGACAATTTTTTGACCTTTTACGGCACCATTTCTGGGGGTTTCAAGACCATTTCGAAGTTGTTGTGATATTTTGCACATTATTTGGAATTGTTTTTAGGACTTTTTTGGGCTCATTTCAGGGCTTTTCGTTATGATTTCGGAATCATTACAGAATCATTTCGGAACTGTTTCGGGACCACTTAGGGATAAATTCGAATAATTTCAGTCCTAAAATGATGACAGAAAAATCCCGAAATAAACTGAAACTGTCCCGAAAAGTTTCGTATGCCATCTCGTACGCTACACACGACCGATCACCCCATCACAAAATATTTTGGAAGGAAGTCCTATCTTAATTTTTTTTTTCAATAACGCCCTATGCCAGAATTTGGTTCAAGGATCTCAGAATAAGTTTTAAAAACGCCCTGTCTCAAAGAAAGTTCAATACATTTTTTAGCTTATCGAAACTAACTACAATTGGAATCAAATAGTTAGGCCAAGTCATTCTCCACCTGTTGTTTTCATTTAGTGGAGACTTCTCCCTTTTCCTGCTAAACATCTTCTGGATGCATAGACGATACACTCACTGTCAACAGAGACGTGCCTGCCACGGCTGAAGTGTGCCAATTCTTTATTTGATTTTGAGCGCCTGGCCGGAATCGAAACCGAAATCGAAAGCGGAATCGAAACCTACTACGTGCATATTTGGTCGTTGTAAATACTTAAAGAACACACCTTTGCACGAATTTTGCTAATGAAATAATTCATACATATATGTCTATGTATGTAACTGTCCCCAACCCTCGTCCAGCCTACCTCTGCACAAAGCTGGCGTGCTGTAGTTTGTTTTCGTATTTGACGATCGTTTCAGCTACGTACATACGAGTATGTATGTATGTATTTATGTCGATGTGTGCATACGTCATGCTCTTTTTCACGACCTTCTAGAATTTATATTCTCTGCTGATAACAGTTTTACTGCTTTTCGGTGTGTTTAAGCAATAAATATATGTAAAATATAGACTCAAAGAAATGAGTAAGTACAAGTCTGACAATGAAATACCTGTAAAAATGCAATTAGTCTAGGATGCATTCGGAATGAGCCGTAATGGAGCATGCGACTGTTCTGATCACATTTGTTTGAGTATGTCCTATGGAAAGACCAGTTGTACCCATTTATACCCGAAAGGGTACGAAAGGATTTTCTACCCAAAGCTGAAATTTAGTTACACCTCAACGAGTATGCTACACAAATAAAAATTTGCTTAGTCTCTGCATCAGCAATATACCAGTTGACATACTAGTCAGCCCATGCATCAGTATCAAATCAGTTACTGTTAGTTGTTTTTGGCTTGAAAAATAAAAGGAAATTGAAAAAGTACATTACAAAACACTTTATTGAAAATTCAGTCATCAGATATAAAAATATATCTATCACTATATTAAGCAAATGAAACCAATTTAAATAAAAATATTGTCGCAATTCATAGCAATTTTACCCTTGGAAAACATTTATAAAAAGAAATTTTTTTTTTTTTAATAACAGACCTCTTTTGATTGAATTTTATAATTGATTTCACAGGCATAAATCTTTAAATTTTCTTAAAACATTTTTTGGAAAATTTTAAAATTTAAATATTAATATCAGATAGAATTTAATCCATACTTGAAAAATATCTTTACATAAAATCAGGGAAATTCAAGGAAGATTAGTTTTTTATGTTGAAATTTTTAAGTTTCGGAGTTCTTTGCAAATAAACATGCAGATAACTCGCTTATGAAATGCTGGTACATAATGTGCAAGTTCTTAGTAGCTAATTTTTTTAAAAAGTGCTATTTTTAACACCTTGTTATTCTATGTGCCCCTGTTCGCCAATTTCGTTGTTGCAGCTTTTGAACTATTCCGTTAGTGATTCAGTGTTATTTTATCTATGCAAAACAGCATTTCACAATCACAATAAATCAACCCTGAAAAATAACAACAATTTAATATTTCTTTTGTGAATTTTTTTATTAGAAAAATGTTATTTAAATTATTCCAAAAAAAAAATGTTATTTGCTTACACAATTGATTTGATAAATAAACATCTCTTATTCGTTGTTGCTTCGCTTCTGCACCGTTATTGCAGTAGCGACGTGGCAAAAATAAGAGTGATTTTGTTGACATGCACGTACGTACATGATCTGCAACCCCAATGCACTATTCCAACCATGAAATTCTCAAAAGGATTTTAATTTTACTAACAGAACTATTGTTTACAAGAAAGTTTTATATTTAATTTAATTAAATGAATATTTAAGAACTCATAATATTAGTTGAATAGAAAATAAAATGTAGGACGGCGTTGTTAACTGAACGATTGCGGCCCGAATACTGAGTTGTTTTTTTTATCACTCGTGTATGCATCGACAATTTTAGAGGTTTGTTGCCGCTTATGATAGCGGAAACGTTGCAGTCGCTCAAACTGGTATGAATAAGCCCACGAAATTCTAGTTAATGAAGTAGAATATTTACTAACCAGATTCGCAGTTGACTGCAGGGTGGTTGTCGGCTTCTATTGTGACATTTCGAGATGAATCGTTTTTTTTCAACTTAAAAAAAAATTATATTTTCTTAAATAATATTTTTTTTACTAAAATTTACTTAGTTTGTCATTACAAAACAAAATACAAAAAAAATTTAAATTACTTGAGCCAATATTGAGGTAGGCCTTGTAATGCGAAAGAATGAGGATGATTGGGTCCAGACGACATTCTTATGAATACCTAGTAATAAAAACAAGACAAGAACGATTTGAAGGGCTGAGTGCTTTTTTTCTAGTAATGCCTCATATTTAGTGAGTGATTTATAATATTCAAATCGGTTTTTTATGTTTATTACTAACATTTTCGCTCATTCCTAACCACTCAGAATTTAAATTGCATTGAAGTAAAGTGAAAAATAAACAAAAAAAATATTTCTTGATAACAACTAACAATGAAAAAAATAAATAAATAGAATAAAAGTTATAGGTGAAGAACAGAAGTACAACAATAACAATTAACGTAAATTAGCTAACAAACAAGTGAACTGCTTTACTGGGTGAGTGATTTAGCGCCAGACGCGTTTTGCGACTCATTCAACACGCAACAATAATTCCCGGCTTCAAGGTGGCGGTGACCAAAGGCTTAGAAGTGATCGCGTTTGTTGTTGTAATACATGTATACATAGCTATAAATATGTGTACATACGTAAGGGCATATGTTTACGATGAAATATTATAAGCGCCGATACTGGGTGCTAGGGCCGCTTTGTGCAAGTGTTGTGTGTTGTTATTGTTTTATAGTGGATCAGGTGTTATTTATGATATCACATTAGCTTTGGAATATGTGCTAAATGATCGCAAATGAAAGTTTCTAAAGAGTACAAAGAGTTGTGTATAAGTACTAAGTAAAAGTTAGAGACATAAAATGTTCCTCATACGACCTGGTGATGTGCAAAGTACTTAACGTGTTTCTACTCAACAGTGAGTGCGGTGTGATAATGAAGAGCGCCATCTTTTGTGGTTCTTGCGCTTTATTTTTGTGTGTAATTTATGCGCTCAAAATTTGAACTTCAAATTTTTGGCAATTGTGAGTATGTTTAGTAATGTTCGTAGCTGTGTCACACGCATTTCTTTGCACGCTCGCACTGAGAGCTAAAAATTTTAAATATTTAATACTCGTATACGGACATATGAGGGGACTAACAAAAGTTCGCTTAGTTGAAGAAGAAGGAATGCGCAGACACAACTTTTCTAGAGTTTTAAAGATATTTGGCTGGATGGATAGATTGAAAAAATTAAATTCGGTACGCCACTGTGTCTATATTCGAAATCGATTTTAAATTTGGGTGAAATTGAAAAAAAAGTGAACAAAAATTTCACAGAGGCACGATTTAATATTTTTTAAAGAAACTAAGTGCATTTTGCTTCATAGAAATTTTTGAATGGAAATTTTTCCTCTGGTACCTCACTTTAAATACATATATATTTTTTATTGATCATGCGATTTTGATAAAAAAAAAAATTTTTCACCCTTTCTAAGTTCATCAAAATGCATATCTTAGTTTCCGAGATCTTTGAGTTTAAACAGAAAAACGGAGAGGCAAAAATTCTAAAAGTTTTTCAGATGAACTCTACAACATTCCCTACGTCACCTTCAGTAATTTTTTCAAAGAAATATTCAATGTACACACGTGACTTTGGTAGTGTCTTACTTTAATATAGATTCCATTCTTAGTTATCCTAAATCTTCTCCCTGCTGTTAGGCACTCGCTCTTGCGGATGCACTGCATTGAACAGGGCTATACTGGCATATCAGTCCTTGGTAGGGAAAAGCTGAGTAATTTTCCTTATAATTGGCTTCGATTTCAATGCATTGCGTAAGCCTACATATCCTTTTCACACAATATCTCTCAATATTTGTGTTCTTTTGAGCTTATCAAGTCCAAGACCACATCAACCAGTACGCGGTGGTAGTATTTCGTTGATGGCAGAGACCGTAAGAAATTACGCTCCCTCTCAGAATAAAAACAAACAACGTGCTTTACAGAATTCTTATTTTCAAAAACGCTCTATCTCAGCTAAAATGTTATTAAATTTATTGAGGCGTTTTTGAAAAAAATTCTGAGATAGGGTTTTTTTTTAACTTTTGATCAGATATGTTGTTACTCCACCAAAATTCCTCATCATTAAGCACCATACTAAGATTATCAGACAACATAATTTATATATGAAAAAACGGAGCAAAAGTCTGTTTGCAAAGCCATTAAGCTGGTTTCTTCGTTTATCCAATACGATAGCTTACTATTCGCATTCCAGCCGAATTCATCAGACATCAGGGGTTGTGTCAAGTAAAAATATTCGTCAACCTTAGGCTTCTAGAGGCAGGTCCTCTGATATGTTGGGAGCCACTTCGAAATAGTCTCTGCTAAAGGTATATTCATATCAGGGACCGTAACTGTTATGAGTTTTATTATAAAGCTCGCTATTTGACCATTATTTTCCGATTTTTTTTAAATAAAAATCGACAATAATAAGTATCTTCACGTGTGTTTATTTTTTAAGCTTTTTTTTCTAATCGAAAATAAAACTCACGTTTCAGTTTTATTTTTTTGACGAAAATAAAACTTATTCCTTGAGCGATATTTTATCTTTCAAGAATAAAAATAAAATTTTGAGAGACATGCACGTTTATATACTTTAAACTGCCCTCCGATACGGGGGAGCCTTTGATTCATTTAAAATATAAAAATAATCATTATCGTGGGTCCCAGTTTCATATTATGTGTAATTTGGGGCCCTTTGAAGCTCTCAACGGCTTTTAGTTTAAATTGAAAACTGAAGAGAATTGGCAGCGATGTATATTGGCACGATTTTCCATCAAGCCTTGTCACATTTGGTTTTGTACGAAACCGGTTTCGGCCTTTTGCCATCCTCAGTGTTTAGTTTTCTTCGTATTTTTGTTGGCGTTGGTACTAGAGTTATTTCTCATCATTTTGAAATTGGAGAAGGGCAGTTAAATTTTGAATGGATTTGAGTTTTGTTTGTTTGTTTTTTTAAAAAAGATTTAAGCGCCACCAACATAACGAACTTTTGTTGGTACCCTCGCTCATTCGTGTAGTATACATATGTATATAAATGCATAAGTTACATCTTTTGAGTTTACTTAAAGTGCTCTTAATATTATAAATTTTTTTTTTGTTGTGTACAAATTGTTTTCATAGCTTATTTTTTGTTTTCGCTTTTCATAGCGAATTTGCCGCTCTGTTCTGCCAATGAATATAGTCGCTGTATTTCCTGTTGCTTACAATATTCTTCACACCCCTCTCTCTCCACTCCGCTACAATAATTTTACTCTATGAGTCAAAGTCAGTTTTATCTGCAAGTAGCTACATACCTACATGCCAAATGACATTTGAATTTATGTGTTTTTTGTTGTTTTAAGTTGTCCGCTTCGTCACTAGTGATGTCTTAAACTGTGTAGGAACCAACGTTATTATTTCCCACCTCACGCTTGCAATACAAATTCAGTGCACAAAATCACCTCAACGTGTCGTGTAGGTGGTTTTGCTGTTAATTTTTACGATCAAAATGTGAAAAGTAGAAACAAATTTCTACAACGATTAGCTATAAAATAAAATAGAATTAATAAACGAAAATCAAACACGCCCGTCAGCTGATTATTTGTTATTGTTGTATTTACTCGATATTTGCACTCTCATGAAAAGTTAACACATCTTCCCAAGTGCGAATTCTCTCAAAAAGTAGAGCTGAGCAGCGTAAAGTGGTTGTGTGTTTGTTGTGCATAATTACTTTTCGTTTGTTTGTTTTTACTCGCTAACGTTAATGCAACAATTGTTCAAAGAAATCGGCGTTCTCTCAAACCATACAAGAGTATAAGCAAGCGCTCGATCTTTGTGTGCCCGGGGTTTTTGTTTTAGCTTTAATTATTTTTTCAACGAAATACTTTGTTTATCTGTTGTTGTTTTGTGCACAGATTTCTGAAGATATACCCAGTGCATTGTGGTATAAAACAACAAGGGAACAAAAAAAAAAACGAAAATTCATAAATTCGATGAACTTAGTTTTAATGCGTGTTTAAAAATATTTTCGAAAGCGCAATTATTTGCAACGACTGTGACTTCTGTAAAACTTGCTAACCGTGAAGATGTTTTAGTTTAACGAAATTGAAAAACTTCGAAGAATTATAGAACAACGAAAATTATTGCACCAGCAACAGGTGTGTATGATACATTAAAATATTATTTTTATGCCAAAAGAAATCTACTCAACTGTCCCTTCTACCAAATATTCAATTTTAGCTTAAGAATATCATTAAACTTATATATAAATACAGCTGTTGACAGTTAATTATAAACGTTCTCTTCTGCCCAGCGTTTGGTGAGGATAATAATGAAATGCCTAAATTTATCGTTCTTTTTTCTCTTAAAAAACTTTGCGTTGCTTTTGTTACTCCATTTAATGCTAATGCGCAAAGTTTTGTAGTTGTGTAATTGAAGTACTGTTAATATATTCCCACAAAGTGCATGGCTAACTTAGCGCAAGGTAAATAAATTGGAACAGTTAACTAACAACATTTGTTTAATGATAACTTAACGACACATTGTGGTGATCTAATGAAAATATTAAATATATTTGGTAAATACTTATTTTAAGTTTGTTGTTTAATATCAGTTTGAATGTTTTTCTCCAAGATTTGTGATGGAAAAAGCAGCATTTATGATCTTCGAAAAGCTGGAGAGTCATACAGTGAAATTGCGAAGCAAATCAAATGCTCTAAAAAACTGGTTTTTACATCCTTAAAGCATATCCAAAACTTTAAAACTGTTCCTCGAAAAAAGATCCCAGAAAACTTCAACAAAAATAGACCGCAGGATAATACTAATCTCCAGAAGATACCCAAAAAAGAGTGCCACTGACATACAACGCGAAATTCTTAATGAATTCAATATTCAAATATCCAAGAGAACAGTTGCTAGGCGTTTGGTCGTATTTGGACTGCATGGCAAAGCAGTACGCAGGAAACTATTATTATTATTATTTTTAATATTCAAAAGAAACGATGCCTAGACTTTGCGAAATCCCATTGGTCATGGACTTCAAACCAATGGAAGTATGTCGTTTGGAGCGATGAAGTGAAGATCAATCGCATTGTACCAGATGGTCGGAGGTATGTTCGACGGCCAACTAACAAAGAATTCAATCCTCGCTATGTTTCAGGCATAGTGAAGCATGGTGGAGGATCAATCATGGTGTGGTGATGTTTCTTCTGGAATGGTGTTGGTCCACTCCATAGGATTGATGGAAATTTAAATAAGGAAAATACGTCGATTTACTGCAAAATGTTATGGACATGGCATGGATATACTGAAAAATGTCATGGGCTGAGGAAAATTTGCCTGTTATATGGAAATTTTAAAAGGACAACGATCCGAAGCACATGGTAAAGTTAACGAAAAAGTTTTTCGAGGAATTTCGATTAATGTTTTGGAGTCCCCATCATCCCGTCCAGATTTGACTCAATAGAATATCTCTGAGGTGACGTTAAAAGAGCCGTGAGTGTCAAAAATATACCAAATATGGATGTTCTCTTTGATGAAGTAAGAACGGCATGGACAGCAGTAGCAGTGGCACGCTGTCCGAATCTTATTACATTAATGCGCAATCGGTGTGAGGAAGTGTTGAAGCAAAAGGGTTATTCAACCAAATACTAACTAAATAATTGTGTATATCTGAAAACATATTTTCGTTTCTAATCAGTTGTCCCACCCAAATCTTGGATTTCACCAGTTTTTGTAAAAAAGTTATATGAAAATAAATAATAATGAAAAAATTTTTTTCTATGGGTTTTTAAGTTTAAATAAAATTAAGGAAAAAAATTTTTAAATTCGTATTTTAATGGAGAAATGTTATTTATTTTAAAATAAGTATCGGTTCTAATAAGCTGTCAGTAGCTGTATATGAATAAGCATGCTAACCCAAAATAATGTTACCAGTAACAGGTTTTTTAGGGCGATATAATTCCAACTCAGCATGAAAGATCGACGACCATAAAAGAGGATCGATTTTGTGGAAGAACTCAAGCTTTATCTCTCTCTAAAAATAACAAAGTTGGCCGTTTTTTTTTTGGATAGTTCGTATTGAATTGCATTTTGGCGCCCGCTCGAAAGCGAAAAACTACGGAAAATAAAAAAAGGAAGTTTACCGCCTTGAAGTATGCAGCAAAACCATGCCAATAGGAGGATAGTAAAAAAAGTGTAGGAACTTGCCCGAGGAAACAAATTTCATATTCTGTATTATTGTATTAGAAAACACGGACACGCTTCGCTGCAATCGGCAAAACTGGCCCGGCCATGGAGCACATACGCCGAGGGGCACAATTGCCACCGCGTAAAAATGATTTTGAAAGAAGTATAATAATAATTTTTGTAAACAAGCTTTGGAAATGGAACCCAAACATTTAAAACTATTAATTGGTTGAATGATTAGAAAATTTGTTTAAAAACAGCACATGTCAGAGTTTATTTGAAAAACACCCCAGTTAAGTTTTTTTTAAAAACGCCATATTTCAAAATCTAATTTAAAAGCGCCTCATCTCAGAATGAGTTTTAAAAATGTCTTATCGAGAGGAAAATTCAATACATTTTCAGCTAAAAAAGAGCGGGTAACTGAATAAATAAATAAATTTAGAGAATACAGATGGTCGCGCATGTACCCCAGTTGTGAATGCGCCCTCTTCTACTTTATAGTGGTATTGTGCTGCAAAAATATGTCGCAAGCTCCCTGGTTCAAATTCTTGTACAGTAATCTTCAAAAAGTAGTTTAAAAAGTTTTTTCAAAATTGGTCGCCCCTTTATTAAAATCAAAGCCGTTTTTTTTCGGATTTTATATCAGAACTGTTAAATAATGATTACTAATTGAATGATTACCGGTTTGAATTATTATTTATTGAGAATCCATTTATTGATTGAATACCATTACTTAAAATTTTTAATGATTATTTTCCAATTAGTTAAAAAAATAATCGAAAAAATCATGATTTTTTACGATTACCAAAAAAACTGAAAAATAATCCAAAAAAGTTGGTTTGATTACTCTTGATTGTTTTCGATTTTTTTAAATGTATTTCAGTATTGCTGTACAAGCGCATACATATGTAAATATACACCTCAACAATACTGAAATACAGGGTGTTTGTTTTACAGGTTTGTTTTTCGAATAGAGATAAAACTGGCATTTTGTGGTCAAATCTGGCAACTCTAATGTCATTTATATTCAGTTTGGTTTGCCATTTCATCATGAACAGGTTGACAAAAGAACAACGCTTGCCAATCGTGCAAATTTATTTCGAAAATAATGGTTCAGTTCGCGAAGTTTACCGTGAGCTCCGTCCATTTTATGGTCGACATAATCGTCCATCAGAGCAATTAATTCGGTTAACCATGGATCGTTTTCGCACTACGTTTACTCTATGTGATAATACGCATCCGCAGAGACGTCGAACAGTGCGCACCGAAGAAGCAATTGCCGCTGTAGAGCAAAGTGTTGAAGAGGACCCGAATGAATCGATTCGCCACCGTGCACAGCAATTGGAGCTTTGTCCATCAACTTTATGGAAGATTTTGCGCAAAGATCTTGGCTTGCGACCTTACAAGATCCAGCTTGTGCAAGAATTAAAGCCGCGAGACCATGCAATGCGTCGTGATTTTGGTGTATGGGCCGAAAATGAGATTGATTTCGATGCTGATTTTCATCGCAAAATTTTGTTCAGTGATGAGGCTCATTTTTGGTTGAATGGCTACGTCAACAAGCAAAATTGCCGCATTTGGAGTGAAGAGAATCCACATGAGACCCTTGAAACGCCATTACATCCACAAAAACTGACTGTTTGGTGTGCTCTATGGGCTGGTGGAGTCATTGGGCCATACTTCTTCCGCAATAATGCTGGAGAGGCAGCTACCGTTAATGGAGACCGGTATAGAGCCATGATAACCAACTATTTTGTTCCCGAATTGGATGGCATGAATGTGGATGAGTTGTGGTTCCAACAAGACGGCGCTACATGCCACACAGCGCACGTCACAATCGATTTATTGAAGGAAACATTCGATGAGCGCATAATTTCGCGGAATGGACCTGTCAATTGGCCACCAAGGTCGTGTGATTTGACACCATTGGATTATTTTCTTTGGGGATATGTGAAGTCGCTCGTCTACACCAACAAACCAGAAACGTTAGGGGAATTGGAAGCCAACATTCGTGGCGTTATTGCCGACATACGGCCCCATATGCTCGAAAAAGTGGTTGAAAATTGGACCTGTAGAATTGGCTTTATTCGAGCCAGCCGCGGCGGCCACATGCCCGAAATCATATTTAAACATTAATGGCATAAAATTATCCTTCCAATAAAGCCAAATTGATGGACGTTAAAACGATTTTCTTGTGTTTTATTTCAATTCAAAGTTTTATACCCCTAAAAAAAACACCCTATAGATTTTTTTCAAAAAAATCAAAATTTATCAAAAATAATCAAAAGTAAACAAAACAATTTTTTTTTTGATTATTTTTAATATTTTTTTTGATTATTTTACATTTTTTTTTCAATCGTAATCAATTAATAATTCCCTTTTCTTGAAAAACAATTAAAACAATCATTACCAATTAAAAAAGCCATCTAATTAAGTGATTACTAATTACTTATCAAATTTAACAGGTCTGTTTTATATTTGTTTAAAAAACCACATTCTTTAAAAAAAGACTAGATACAAAAGTAAACTTGATATCTAATTGGAAAAAATGAAAAATAAGAAATGAGATAATTATAAGATTAAAAGAAAATAAATTAACGGACTTTAACAGAAAGAGAGTATGTAAAAGATACACTCAGAGAGTGTTGACATAACTCTTGGCTGTGGGCGGCCACCCTCTGAGTGTATTTCTGCAAAGCAAAATATTCTAAAATTAAAAGCAGCACACAGCAAATTGGAAGAGAAGCTTGGCCTTAATTAAAATTATAAATCAATTAATTATATAGTATGTGAGATATAAATATCCACCGAAATAAATAAAGAACAAAATTATTTTAGGGCTGCATATAACACTTGCAACCGAAACGGAATCAGAAATCTAAATCAATCGGAAATTGCGACCTTTGAAATCGAATTCGAATCTCCGTAATATTCCTTCTATATTGCAAATATTTTTTTAGAACAATTTAACACTTTAGTGATATCAAAAATGCCTTTTAATCTGGACTATCGTAAACAGTGCCAAAAGGTTGAAGGTTTTTACATTTTTAGAATTAAAACACATTTAATTAAAAAAAAGTTTAATCACCCCTCGACCTTGTGAAGGAACCAAGGATGCATCATAACGATATTAGTATCCCTTACCGAAAAAAACCAATCGTTTCTGTTGAAACTATTCAGTTTTTCATCGTTTAGGGAATCATCAAAATAATTTCTTTGTAGTAAAAACGATAATAAAACTATCAAAATAATAATATTTCGTTAAATAACAAAAGAAAGAACCGAAATAATTTCATTTCGTTAATTACGGTAAACGATACGTAGTGGTAGCGTTAAAGCACTACATTTTATGTTGTTATTCTGCTGGCAATGCCGTCACGAACAGTCGGCCGAATGACATACATATGTATACAAACTTAACATAGGAAAGAAAAGTAATCATTCGATTTTTGAAATGCGAGAGTTTGTTTAAGTTTTTTTTTTATTAAATTCTAATTTTTTTAATAATATAAATAACTATATAATCTACTAATTTGCAGAACTTAATTCCCATGGTGATTTTTCAATGCTCAAAAATCAAGTTTATATTTGCACGAATTTGAAGGTATTACCAGCATAGTTTAATTGAGATATTTTCGTTGATTTATTTCGTTGCAACGTTATCGGTTACATTTTGATAATTTAGTTTTGTTTAGTTTTACCGAAGCGAAATTATATTGATAATTTTAATTTGTGAATTAACGAAACGAAATTATTTCGTAAATTTTTTTTTTGCACTAAAAACGAAATATAATCGTTTCGTTCTTTGAGCATCCCTGGAAGGAGCAGTGGGAGAATTTAATACCACCCTGTTATAGTATTCAAGAAGCTTTGGGCCACCCAAAAGACAGCTGCCAGCTCCCAAGATCCCTATAACAAAGTGAAAGCATTTTAGAACCATCTGGAAATGTTCTAGTTCAATAAGGAATAAATAAGAAGTCCCAAGTAAGACGAGTGCTCTTATACTTTACTCCCACACTAAACTTTTGTGATGAAATGTATTAAACCGTTTTGCCAGAAAATCAGAATGGTTAAGATATCTCTGAAAGCTGTAACGAAATTTCTTCTGTGGAAGAGCTCCAACGCATTCCAAATGATCCATTTCAGAGAATTCTACTATGGCTGTTCTTGAGGCTGATGTAACTTTCGGCATCAGAAATATATCTAAATTTGTTGTCTTATTTTCCAAGGTTTTTTTCAATCACAATTTCAGTACTAAATTACTTTAAACTATACTAATTGAAAGAAAATTTCGTTCCTCCATCCATACACTTTCACTCTCTTTATAAATTTTCAAAATTGTCGCGCTTGATTCAACACAATTTTCGAAAATAGTGCCAAGAGTCATTGGCCGGCTAGCAAGAGCATTCCACAGCATTGCAATAACTCGATGAATCGCAAAAGCAGCAACAACAAAGAGTTCACAATAATATGAAACATTTGGTTTTGAAGTGAAGGCAGAAACGCCCCTTTAATTGCTGCAACAAATCACACTTTTAATTTCGTTTGCCACAACTATTTGATTTGATATCGTGAAAATATTCAAGGTAATACATATTTAAGTACGTTCATTAAAAGTAAAGAAGTAAGGAAGCAGTAAACAAAAAAGTGCAAAAAATAAACAAAAATTGCACACCAAAAATAAATAGGTTTGGTTGTTTGGTTGAAAACATGCGGCCAACCGCTAATGACATCTGCCGCTCGATTTTCGGGATACAACATTCTTTGACGATTGCCGGCTACTAGCGAATAAGTTTTGTAGCGCAAATGAACGAGTAGCGTGTTTTTTTTATTTTTATTTTAAAATGGCGTCCTATATTTTTGACTGCCACTGCTCTGCTCTAGGTGCATGCAAGCCAGCAAGATGTACAATGCGGCGAATCAGGTGAATGGGCAGAAATTATTTGCTTAAAATAAACAACAACTAAAGATCGAAAAAAAGTGTAAGTATTTTAGTATAAAAACCAAATGATAGAGAAAAATAGATATTGGCTGTTTGGACGAATGTAAGAAACTTTTTTGATGATCTTTCAGGGAACACAGTTAGTGGTATTGTAAACAAAAGATTTTCAAAATTACTTTAGATTCTAATCAGTACATTTAATCAGTACATATAGTAAAATTGTTACAGCACGATGTTTGTACATTGCAGATATTTAAATAAAATGTATCGTTATTGAGCCAATAGAATCTCAAGCAAACAGTTTTTAGAATTTTTGTCTGTCTGTCTGTATGTTTGCGCGCGCATAACTCAAACACTGTTGAATGGAATTCAATAGCACTTTCACCATTGCATTACTAGATGTCTAATTTAAAATTTAAGATATAACTTAGTTTGAGAACTCGACTGGTTTTGTAAATATCGATCAATATGTAGACCAAGGTGGCACAAAATGTGTTGGTACAATGTGGGTTTCGAACGAAAGATGCCAATGAGTGCTGCAATAAGCGATGTGATTACGTTCCATGTATCAATTGACTTTGGAGATATAATGATTAAAATTGGACTCAGTTTATTATAAGTTTTGAGACACAGCGCAGCGTGGCCTTGTTTTGTAGTTAATGATGAAAGCGAGTTTTTGATTTCTCCAGAAAAATTTATTTATCAAAAGTATAAGCGCTTTAAACAAATAAACAGGTTGATAAAATTTTAAAAAAGAATACTAAAAAATATTATAAAAAACTTTTGGTCTCACTTGTATTTGAAATATCGGGGTCTATCAGCTATTCCGATGGAGCTGCCGACGAGAGAAATTTCATAGAGCATAAGAGAATTCAATCGATTTAATCGGAATTT
The DNA here is from genome assembly GCA_949987695.1 of Merzomyia westermanni. Classification (NCBI taxonomy): domain Eukaryota; kingdom Metazoa; phylum Arthropoda; class Insecta; order Diptera; family Tephritidae; genus Merzomyia; species Merzomyia westermanni. Next base: position 183,987,986 of record OX465289.1, read on the forward strand.
GCAGTGAATTTCGATAAAGTATATAGAGATCACAAAACTCTATTACAATTATTTCCCGCTGGCAATTCCGTGGGAATAGCTGATTGCAGTAGTTGTGCTTTATTTTTTCGATATCACAAAAAATTCCATTGCCACTTTTTCTTTAGCATATTTTAAAATTTTTTCTTTGTTCACTATCTCACCTGCGTCGCTCTAGCATTACATACATATATACATACATGCATACGTACATTGCTTTCTATACAATTCAGCTCGTTACACTCTCTTTCGAAAAGTTCTTTTTTTAAACAAAAGTTTATTTTCGTATTTGAAAATTTTTGAAATTACACAAAACGCGCAAGGGGCAATGTGTTCACGGCGTTTTTCACGCTCGCTGCTGTTTCTTTTTTAGTTTACTGACCACTCAGCCAAAGTATGCATACTAACACACATCTATCTCTATTAAAAACATTCACATTTAAAGTAAAAATAATTTTTAATTTTTTTTTAATTTTTTTCTTCTTTCGTAATCAGATTTTTTTTAAGCAACAATCAAATACATTTTTTGTGAATGAGCTTTTGTTTAGTGTGCGCTACTTTTTATCACGCTTTATGCTTATTCTTAAATTTGTTTAGTGGCATGTAGACTTTTATAGTTTTTTGAACTTTTCTGTTCTTCTGCATGCTCTTTCGTTTTCAATTTCCGCCGCCTTACTTTGCTTTATGTTATTTATTTTTATTTTAATTTTTTTTTTTTTTTTTCTCAGCAAAATTTGTCTATTTCGCTTGCATTTGCAATATTTTTTCGCATTGTTGTATGAAATTTTTATTTTTTTTTTAATTTACTGCTTTCGCCATAGATACGCCATTTTCATTGTTTGTGAATTTTTTGGGTGACGCATGACTTTCATTATTATTTCATTTCTTTGTACTTTGTTGATTTCGTCTTTTTGCATAACTTTCTTCGATTTATCAGTTTCTCAATTTGTTTAATTTTCAGTATCTGAAATATTGTTCACCTTTGTGCTGTGCGTTGGGGGACCATTACCCTTACCGACTCTGCCTCGCTCACATGATCATTGCTAACTTAACGATTTCACATTTAAATAAATCAAGCAAAATTTCTTTAGAAGCTTTACATTGGAATTTTCCAGTTAATCAAACTATATACTCTTGTATGTAAATCTTTACGGTAGATTGTTGTGCATTTTTGTAAATTTTTCCTGATTTCTTTTCAGTAACAAACAAGTTTTAAAATTTAGGTCAATGCTATTGCGAAAAGCTATTTTACAGGAAATTGTTTACACTAGAAAAGCGTTTTGCATTCCGTGAAATAATAAAAATTATAGGAAATACTCTCAAAGCTAAGAAAAATTGAAAATAGTTCTTGCACCAATGCAATAGAATTTTAATATTTATGTTAATCGTATTGGAGGTAAAGGCAAAAGCAAATGGAGATGAAAGATGCTATCTAATAGAGCGCTTGATAATCGACTAATCGATTAGTCGATTAATCGATTTATAGTAGTTGTTTTAATTATTAATTATGATTATTATTATACTTATTTTATTTTTCAACTCTTTTTCTGCCTTTATTATACTTGAAGGTGAGAGTTAATGCGCTGTTCGCATGGCACTGACTTCCATCACCTTCATATACTCGCAGAGCCCATGCTTTGCAACTATAGAAAATGTTGAAATTCTTTTAGTTCAAAAAATAGTATTTATCAAACAGTTAGACGAAATCAAATATTTGCTATTCGATTTTCAAACCGTTCAGTAGTTGATATTCGATTCTTCGACTAATCGGTTAGGCGGATAATCGATTGTAAAATAAGAGCAAAACTTAAATTTCGAAATTATTGAATTTAAGTTATTTTTATAGAGCCGCAGAGAACATTAATACTTACCTGCTAAACTTCGAAAGACACAATGAAATCACAACTAAACCTACTTCCCAATACCCGAGTGTGGCAAGTTGAAAATGACCATATGGCGGGTCATTTCTATCCAGCAATGGAGCTCACCGTAGATAACTTGAAAGGTACTAAGCAGTGCGGCTGGAAGCCTAGCAAGTCTGCCAGCGAATAGATCTTCATGATACGCCAATGCATTGAGAAAATGTGAGATAATCTGCAAGCCCTGCTCTTTGTCAATTTAAAAATAGCTTTTGACAGCGGGAATGGGAGCTATGAGTCTATATGAAAATGTGTCTGAATTTGACTTAACTTTGAGCAATACCAACAGCTCTGTCAGCATTTGAAAGGAACTCTCCGACACATTCGAAACCAAATGAGACATATTATATAAATATATGCTAGATTTTAACTATATGGTAATTTGAGCCACACTGGTACAATCCCCAAGTTTGTAGCGACGACTATACTGAAGAATATGTAGTCCATTTCCATTGCGATGAAGGAGTCGCTCACATTTAGCAAAATACGGTTGCGTCCATATGAGCGCTCTCTCTAATTTCCAAACCAATCTCCCGAAGTCTAACTGCAACCAGGGATGCCGTTTCCTTGATAAGAAGATCAATGGGAGTAATGTGGCATATTGCATTTGGAGTTTATTTAGGTCACGATGTAATCGCTCTTCTGGTAGTATCTCAGGCAGCTCGTTAAATTTTATATACCATGTAGTTCATTTAGTTCACCTTAACTGTCTAACACCAAAGCATTGCGCAGATGGTTGGGAACGATTGAATAATTGATTTGTATATTTATTCGCGATGTGAGTTCGGTTAGGTTAAAACCAGATCTACTAAAAATGCATTACTAATCGTAATGATTATCGGTTTGATTAATTAGTTTTTTGAGAATACATTTAATGAATGATTAGCATTACTTTCAATTTTTAACCATTATTTTCCAATTCCCAAAAATCTAAAATAATCAAAAATTATCGAAAAAAGTTCTTTTAATTACTTTTGATTATTTTTGATTTTTTTGTTGATTTTTTTTGATTAATTTTGATTTTTTGTAGAAGCACATAAATATACACATCAACAATACTGAAAAAAATCAAAAATAATCAAAACAAATGCAAACTAAGCATAAATAATCAAAAATAATCAAAAGTAATCCAAACTACTTTTTTTAAATAATCAAAAATAATCAAAACTAAATTTTTTTTTGATTATTTTTGATTTTTTGTGATTATTTTTAATTTTTTCTAATCGTAATCAATTAATAATTGACTTTTTTCAAAAAACATTAAAAAAACTCATTACCAATTAAAAAAGCCGTCTAATTAATTGATTACTAATTACTAATCAAATTTAACAAGTCTGGTTGAAACATCAAGGGATTCGCAAGTCTACTGATTACGTTAAGACACAGACCAGAATAGAAAAGTACTACACCAAGTCCCGTTCCATATTAGTTTACTACAGGTTCTTCAAACCCAAGAGCATAGGGTGTGTCTTCTTAGCTTCTTTATATGTACTATCATGATTTGAAGTGCTCGCTTACTCGTTTAGTTTTGAATTTTTAATAAATTTAAAATGCTTTTATCAATTAGGTATTTAATTATTTTACCATTTGTTTACTCTAAAAATCTTATCAGTTTTTACTGTTTTCGCTAAAAGGCTACATATGTAGCTACTATTAATTCTTAGTAAATGCTTTCGATTGAAGAGACTTATCGATAATTGATAAGTTTTTATTTTTTACAGTCGCGTGGTTAAAAATTTTTTTTTAGTTTTACATATTTTTGCCCCTACATACTATCTTAGTCCTTTTCCCGAGAGTGAACTTGTATCTTCTTGGCCAAGTCCATTGCCGTGCAATTCCACGAATAAACCAGGATTCTTCAAGCAGATATCTTCGCTATCCAAGAGGACAGTAATGGTAATAGGGTATAAATCTTCTCGGAAAGCCAGTCTGATTTTCGGGCTCTCGGATTAGGACCGAAGAAGCATGCACGTTTGTATTGCATCGGCTTCTAATTCCAGTCGGCAGATATGAATACGGTACTATCGCGATCCCTGAACCCCTATAAGGCTCACTATACAAAGTTTTTTTGTTCCCTGTTTTTTTTTGATCTATAAAAAAGAAAAAATTCATTTTTAATTATTCTCACATTTTCGAACTCCGTTGTTAATATCGTGCCGAGTCGGTGAGTTTTCTGCAGTGCATTTTGAAAATCAAATGTAATTAAGTACGAATAGCGACCAGATACAGCGCGATATTGTTCTGCGTGCCTTTTAGTCAAACTTACAGGATTTGAATTATGCATAATATATCAAATTTAAAATCCATATACACTTTAAAAACTCAAAAAACAACAAACCAACAATAAACTATAAATTAACGTGACTTTATCAAAGCAAGCAAAGCCACAATGAAAATAAAAGCTGAACAAACAATTATAACACAAAAACCAAAATTTGAAAAAAAAAATTAAAACTGAATACTCGCAGAAGCATGCACGCCAATGAAAAACCAAAACAAAGAACGACACGTCAAAACAATATACGATTTGCAGACCTTTAGGTACATAAAAAAGGTAACGAAAGGCAAGCGAGTGTGTGGAAAGTTTCACTAGTTCTATACTTGCGGTTATGCGTCATGCTGAATCGAAAATATACAACAGAAAAAGATTAAAGATTGAGCATTGGTAATTAATAAATTGAAATAGCCAGATGCTTGTACCTAGTATATACTTAGTGATGTTCATTAGGCACCTGGCCTTTGAAAAGCTGGCAGTACATGATATTTGTAATTTTAGGCCGGATATTTGCTTATAGGAAAATCTTAAAAAAAAGAGCTGAAATTTTGAAAAATCACAACAGTTTATCTCTAAATTTTACTAAGGTTTTCTTATAACTTTTGACGTCTTCCGGTTGGTAGATAAATTTTGTAAATTCTACTTAATTGGAATATTAAATTTTATTTTTTCGAATAGTATCGAAACGAGTGTTCACAACGAAAGTTGAACGAAATGGACGTGGCGCGCTGATTCGTTGTTTTTTTTTGTTTTATTTATATTTTTTGTTTTGCGTTCGAACGAAAAATGCTAAATTAGTTTAAATAAAAAAAAAACGAAAAGTTTTGCGAATCCGAGTATTGTTGAAATTCCAAACACTAAGCTAAACAAAAAGAATAATGTATACAAAAAAAATTAAAAAAACAAAATGGGTACAAAACTAAAAATGTTTACAAAAATATGTACGCTGGATTGTTACTTAAATATTTAATGCACTTATAAACATATTAAATTAAATATATTTCTTGCTAAATTTACTTGAGTTCAGACCTGTTAAATTTATTAGTAATCAATTAATTAGACAGCTTTTTTAATTGGTAATGATTATTTTACTGGGTTTTCGAGAAAAGGCAGTTATTAATTGATTACGATTAGAAAAAAAAATTTTAAATAATTAAAAATAATCAAAAAAAATTAGTAAATAGTAAAAAAAATAAAAAATAATTAAAAAATAATCTAAAGTAATCAGAACAACTTTTTAGTGATTGTTTTTGATTTTTTCCAGTATTGTTGTAGAAGCACATCAAAAATAGTGAAAAAAAAATATATAAAAAAAAATTAAAAAAATCCAAAAAAAGACGAATAAAAAAAATCAAGAATAATTAAAAAATAATCATTTTTAGTGATTGTTTTTGATTTTTTCCAGTATTGTTGTAGAAGCACATCAAAAATAGTGAAAAAAAAATATATAAAAAAAAATTAAAAAAATTAAAAAAAAGACGAATAAAAAAATCAAGAATAATTAAAAAATAATCATTTTTAGTGATTGTTTTTGATTTTTTCCAGTATTGTTGTAGAAGCACATCAAAAATAGTGAAAAAAAAATATATAAAAAAAAATTAAAAAATAATCATTTTTATTATTTTTTAATTTTTTTAATTTTTTTTTATATATTTTTTTTCACTATTTTTGATGTGCTTCTACAACAATACTGGAAAAAATCAAAAACAATCACTAAAAATGATTATTTTTTAATTATTCTTGATTTTTTTTATTCGTCTTTTTTTTGATTTTTTTAAGTATTGCTGATGTTGTGCTTCTACCACAATACTGAAAAAAATCAAAAAACAGCTGTTTTGATTACTTTTGATTACCTTGAATTATTTTTTTAATTATTTTAGATTTTTTTTTAGTATTTTTGATTTTTTTCAGTATTTTTGATGTTTATTTTTTGTGCTTCTACAACAATACTGAAAAAAAAATCAAAATAATCTAAAGTAATCAAAACAACTTTTTTCGGATTATTTTTGATTTTTTTTAATAATAGTAGTAAATCATTGTATATTACAATTTTTGTTTTCAAATAATTGGAAAATAATCATTAAAAATTTAAAGTAATGGCAATCAATCGTTAAATCGATTCTCCAAAAAATTATTAATATTAGTAATCGTTATTTAACATGTCTACTTGCTTTTTGCTTTTGTTTTGGCAGAAGCTTATCCTGTCAATTTGAGCCAAAAAAGTGGTACAAGGCCCATGATATTATGCTACCTACTGTTAAGCCAAAGACGTTGTGTAATTTATATTGTAGAGAAATCAAAGGCTTTCCTTACCATTCTTGAGAGTTTACGGTTATTCAGTATCCAGATCGAAGTGGGTCCAGGATGATTGGAGTATCTCTTGGCAGATTGCGTTCTGCATCTGATATATGTGCTGCGATATAGTTTGAAACAGCACTCTTTGGGCATGTTGCGAAGTTTCGGATCAAATGGTCTCTAGTATTTAGTATTTTTTCTTAGCTTAAATGATATTGAGAAGTCGGTAGTAATTTTTGGGAGAGTGGTTCTCCAGACGTGTTACTCGTAACTGACTGGCCGATTACCTTGTACGTTACTATAATTGCTACTTTAGATCCTCCTCAAGAAGTGCCAGCGGTGATAGTATCATCAACCGTCACACCTAATATTTTAGGATAAAGGCCAGTAATGCCATTGTCGTGGCGATACTTCTCTAGGCTAGTTTAGCGAATCCAAATTCTTAGGCGACTCATTTATCTATGGACTTTAGCTCTTTGGCAATTCGAAAAAAAAAAATATTTCACGAAAGATAATTTTCATAAACTTTCTAAAAAAAACAGTTGCTTTGGTTTCTGTTGGCTCTAAAATGATACCTCCTATCTAATTTTCTTGAATATCTGCAATTTACAGATATCGACCTGTTACAATTAAAAAAAAATTTAAAAAAGTAAATATGACAATCGTTATTTTTATGAAATCGACTATTTGGAAGTGGGAAGGAGAATCTATTTGTATATAATAATTATGTGAAAAAACTAAAACACAAACAATCTCTTAGCATCTATTTATAAACATTTTTTTTTTTTTATTCCTGAAGATGTACACATCCCAAAAATATCGCTGCCAAGAACTTCACTTTGTTATTTGTGCTTACTTGTTCCCAAAATAAAAATATAAAAATATACTCAAGCTCTAGCAATAAATATAAGTAGTAAATACAGTGAAACGTCCCTTGGGCGGACACTCAACGGCAGTAAATTTTTGTCCGCCAAACAGAGGTGTCCGCATAAGGGAGTGGGTAGGTATTTTATAAATCTTTTAATGCTCACCATTTTTTCATTTAAATAAAATATACTTATATAACATTGATCAAACAAGATACGTGTATATTTATTACTTTTAAACTTTATACAAAATAGGACAGTTAGACGTTCTTTGGAAAGTTTGCCTGCACGACATACCTCGTTGTTTAGAGCCAAGGTTTTGTTTTTGGTTCTGTAGAAAAGGCCTGTCTCCTCAGCATTATAAATATCCCTAGGGCTATATCCAATTAGCATTGATGGTAGTTTTTCCCAAAATTGCTTCACATCTAGCATATCAACAGCAGCACCGTCACTGCAAATGTACCGAAAAGTTACGTTACGTCTAATAGGCCATTTTTATAGCCAGCCGTTTGTCCATTGACAAGAGGCTAGCGTCCGCTCAATAGTTTTTGGTTCAGTTTTATAGCAAATGACTGTCCGCGTCCGTCCAAGAGAGAGTCCACCTAAGGGAGGGAAGTTTGTTCTAAAAATTGTATTTTAAACTTGGCGCATAATAAAATGTCCGCCAAAAGCAAGTGTCCGTTAGGAGAGTGTTCTCTGTAGTCGATTTTTTTTCGTAACCACTTAGCGACTTGTGAATAAAATATAATATTTTTTCGTTTCAAAATTTGAAATTTCATTTGAAAATCAACTTTTTCTAGCATCAAAAAGCCCAATAAAATGGTTCAATATCTTTAAGAAATTTGAAGGTAGCAAAAACAATAGGGAGATTCATATAAGCCTAGAAAACTTCCGTAAAGCTTATAAACCATATAAAGCTCGTAAACTTGTATCACAAGTGACATATGCTTCATAAAATTATGCGTTTACCCGCTTTATAAGGCATTTATAAGGTTAAATAAATCCCCTTAATACCAAAAAATGGAGCAATTTTCTTCATTTCTATTACGTCTCAGCTGAAAGTATATTGAATTTTTGTTGAACTTGAGATTGGTTTCAATACACTCCTCAACTAGTTTGTGAACTAAAGTTTTTTGGAAAAAAAAAATCGTTTACTGCGATAAGCACGCTTCAAGCCGAGCGCCGAGATAGGAGAATCTTTTACTCTGGAAAAAGAAATTACTATGAGATGACCTCAAAGTTCGAAGGAATCTAAAAAATCGTTATCGTTCGGCTTAGTATAAGAAGATGCTAGTAGCGTAGCATGAATGGTGCAACTAACAGGTCGTGTCAATAGAACAGCTGATTTCTACTTTTTTCTCGAATTTTGACAGTCTATAATAATTTTCTCAGTGCGACTTTGGCAATAAACCTATGAATTACAAAAACAAAATACATGGAAAATGTATGTGGGTCTGTATGTTTATCAAGCTGCTACGACCTGTTAGTTGGATCATGGTAGCATGGCTAGCAAAGGACTGTCGACATCGGTGTGGTTGTCGTTACAAACAACAACAGCAACAGGTATTAAAAAATATCGATATATAGTTTTAAAAAAATCGATATATTTTTTCCACTGCAGTCGTTTAATTTCTTAGTCAGTCAAATTAATACAAAACAACAAAATATGCAAAACAACTTAATCATTCTTCATAATCTCTTACTTATATGCATTTTTATATTTTGTTATCTTTTCAGATATCATTTTCGCTTATCGAAAATTTAATAAATTCTGTACGAACGCTGAACTTGGTGCTGTATGTAAAATGGCAGTAGAAAATACTTTAATATAAGTAAAGAAGGAACAACAATAAAATAAACAAAAACGACTTTTTTAAGACTAATTTGAGCTTTGGATGCGAACTTGCCATTTTAATCTAAGAAATATTGCTAAAGTAATAAGACGGTAATCAAGCAATAAAATCTAAGGCTAAATAAAGATAAAATTGCAATTACAATAAAGGAATTCCAGTGACAACGCGTGTAAAATAATTAGAAATAGAGAAAGTGTGTGCCTGATATGCAGTGATTGCATAAGAAAAGCCAACAGCAAGCTAATTGCGCAAATCATTTTAAGCTTACAAAAGGTGTAAGAAATTGTAAATAGTCACATATGCAAAGGAAGCTAACAAAAACTTGAGCAACAAACGCGGCCACATTCGCCAACAAATACTAGCCGTTAGTTAAATGAGAATTGAATCAACACAATGGAGCATTTAGATTTGGCAGGTGTGATTGGTACGCCGACGATATGGAATATGCCCGCTTTCGATCAGCAAGGTGAGTTGAGTGTGAAAATATTGTTGTTGTTGTGTTAGATGGAAACCAAAATTTAAGAGCAAAAAAAAAAACGATATCTCTGAAATGAGTAGTTTGCAAAATTGGAAAGAAATGGAGTGATAAAAAACTAAGCAAGCCTGATTGAGTTGGTTCAAGTTGTGGATGAAGCATTTTGTCGATTTTTTTTTTTCGTAAGCACTAAGCGACTTGTGAATAAAATAACAAAATTAAATTTTTCAAAATTTAAAATTTGCTTTTAAACCCATAATTTCTTTTGCTTGATTAATTCTTTATTGCTTTTTATTTAACAATTTGGCAACAAAAAGACGAATAAAAAAAGAACTTTATTACATACGATATGCTCCAGCTTCACCTAAGTTGTTTTATTGCAATAATTGAAGAGAGCCTGCTGGATGTATATATTCTGCTCTGATCTAGTGTGTGTTTTCGAAAATACCTGATTCTAGAATTTATTCTGACTTGACTAGCGTTGAGAATTAAAGGTGGTTGAATTAGTTGCTGAAAAACTGTACTATTTAACAGTGGTTCAAGAGTCTGCGTGAGTATTTTGAAAAAAAAAAAAAAAAATATTATTCAATTAAAAAATTTTAATAATTAATTAAAAATGATTATTAAAAAAATAAAAAACAATAATAATTTTTATAAATTCAAAAAGTGAAAAATTATTATTCTTGGCCTTGAGCTCGTTTCATGAATACTTGAAAATGTACAGGCCGTAAATCAACAAAAATTGTTGGTATAAAAAAGAAAAAAAAAAAAAAAATTGCAGCTTCCATCTCATCGGTCGCTTTCATTTTTAAAGCCGGCTCTTTGCTCACTTCTTCTAAATCAGGCAGTACTTTGCCTGTTTTTGTAATAGCAGTAGGATATTTATTTATTTCTTTTACGAAAACCAACAAAGCCTCAAAGTACAATGGAAAGCCCAGTTTCTTATGAGGGCTTAATATGGCTACATATTTATGTCTCGTATTGACGATAGAAAGGAACCAGCCTTACTGTCTATATAGTTGAAAATTAGTCCTTTCCTATTTGTGTCTTCGTTTCTTTACCTTTAACTTGTGAGGTCTCTTCGGCCGACAAGTCCAAGTTTCCAACACGTACTAATCACGTAAAACACGTACTCTCTCTGGCCTTCGTTCCAACAGCTATACAACGTTTATGAGAAAATTTCGTGCTTATGAGCTTTGGCCAGTCCGAAAGGTCCAGTTTCCTATCAAAACAAAATCTTCTTAATTTTTCGTCTACAATCTATTAACCGGTCTATATTTAAAAGCCCAATGGGGGCCTTTTTCTGTACTACAAATTTGAAGGAAAACAAGAGTCTTAGCAACGAACACGCTTTTATGAACTCATCATGGACGATTGCTCTTTGTCACGTCACTTGTGATTTATTTTAAATTAGGGTGGGGCAAACGAGCGCACTCGTGTCCACTAACCAGCTACAGCGTGCGGAGTACAAAGTTCGTTCAAGAAATTTTTAAAACAAAAACGAGAGCAAATTACGCAGCAAGCCTAGCGGTGTGGAGCTTCTGGAATTCTAACACCTTCTGGCTGTGGGAGCAATTTGTTGGACCCCGCGAACCTTTGGATCATACATTTTATTAGCCTCTTACGATAAGTGTACCTTACTAATATTGCAAAACTCCAGCGGATCGGTTAGATAGGTAGAAGTGGCTGCCATCGATTTGCGGCACATCTAAGTTGAAAAAGTCCCATTTTGGTATACAAATGGTTTCATTACCCGCTCTTGCGCCAGTTTGGGTTTAAGGCCGACTTCCAATATAGCTGTAATCAGTGGTCGGTTAAAAAACCTTACTGATGCCTGTGTGGAGTCCAAAGGAAGGGTGATAGTACAACTTTTCTTATCTAAGTCGGATCAAAGCATTCCCACTAAATTTGTATGCGGACTTAAGACTTTAGAGGCTTTTCGAGATCCGTTTTTATTTTTCCAAGCACAACAACATAACCCCTCTTGCGAGTACTTTGTACTACATTTCTAATCCTAGTCGACGGGACTGAAGCTCTTTTCGGCATTTCGGCTGCCAATAAGGGCCTTCTTATATGGTCCAAAGATTTATAAGGTTAAAAATCTTTGAGTTTATTCACAAAGCAAATTTATGAACGATATTTTGATATTAATTTTTGGAAAGAACATGGCGCATCCTTACCATTATAAATTGAACATAAAAGCTGCAGAAATAGCCTAAATACATCTAGAAGGGATCTGTTTAGAACCTTTCTCCAATGCAGTGGCGTTTCAAGCTAAATAAAAAGACTGTTTGGAGTAGCCTCCGCAGAGCTTCTCTTCGTATAAGCATTTCGACGCGTAAAAAATAGGTTAGTTGACTCCCGCTATATTGATTACTAAGTCTGAGTTAAGTTCAACTAAACTGCTCTTATCTCTAAAAAGGAAGGAATGCAGGCTCATGATGGGCGTATTTACAGGGCACTATCTCTTGGCATCACATGCGTATAAATTAGGTCTCGTCGGTGACAACAGATGCAGGAAGTGCGGGCTGCAGTAGGAGACGGTTGAGCATGTTTTGTGCTTTTCTCCTGCGCTCGTTAGATTAAGACTTCAACTATGAGGAGCTTCACAACTATTAGATCTCGAAGCAGCAAGTAGGAAGCTTCTAGTTTTTGCTAAGAGGTTCTTGATAGGGTTACCGTTTCTGGTCTAAGAAACTTCTGGTAGTACTATGGACAATTGGACAGCGCACGCATTTCCCACTAAGCATACCTTCCATAAGTGGAATGAAGATCTGGTTTTCTATTGCCCACGAACGAATGCTTTAATTCGAGGTCAAGCGTAGCGGCAGCATCGCCCAAGTCCAAGAGAAATCGACACAAATTTAAATGAAAATATTTCACATGCCAAAGTCAAGTCAAGCGGTTTTTCTGCATGCCAAGAGAACGCTTTCGGACAAAGCGCATACGAACATGATTTCAAGATCGTTTCTTTATGTTTCACCCGACTTTGGGATGTTGCTCCCGCTGCAGCTTTATCTGTACTTAATTAATAAATTTATTATTAACGACGATTGTCTCTGGCGAGGAAATACAACCACGATGCAGTCAAGTCAGCTAGGGCGGGCCGTTCCAATTGCAACGTCAGCATGAATGAATCACGTAAAGACCGGGCAATATATTTGGTTGTTAGTCGTTGTGTTGGCTTTGTGGCACAGCCCAATACGAATAATCAACTGTAAAAGGGAAAATTCATGAGACAGCAAAACAGACAAATCAACACTGTGGCCCATGAAGACATTGGCGTTGGATAATTGTCTTGTCTTTTACGTTTATGCCGGCAACAGCGCTCCACAAACTGGATCTGTTTTGGTTCTTTGTGTTTGTTTTTTTTTTTTAGCTTTGTTGCTAGCAACAGACTCTGGGTCTGCCTACTCATCAACGTCGCCTGTTCCCCAAACAGTCTGACTTTAGTCTTTGTGGAGTGTTTCGTTCTACACACCGCGTTCGCTTGATCGTGTGAGCTGGCGCATACAAGCAACGGCACACATTAAATGCCATCATATGAGCGACAGCTGCAGTGTTAGCTAGCGCAGTCTTCGTAGTGCACACAGCATCTAAGTTGATGGAGCCACTGAAGCGGTGCAATGCTGCAAAGGTCTTCTTGATTAGTTGCGTGTTGGGCGTGTTTAGAAACGGTTTAGCATTTTGCAATTATTGAGAGGAAGTCGCATAGCTTCGAAAGTGCGAAAGAGCGCGCAGGGTATAAGTGAACCAATTTAAAGCTTAAGGCGGTTTAAAAGGCGACACAATGCGCAAATGGCGTGGACAAAGCTTAGGTCAATATATCAGCACAGCCTAGCTTGAACGCATTTGTTTCCTTGCCACACAACTTTACTGTTTTCTCTTCTCTTACAGATGCCATTTACTTGTCCAGTTCGCGGCAAATGCTGGAGCCCATACTCGAAGAGACGTCGGAGGATGAGGAGCATGCGCAGAATAGTTGGAATCAGTATGAGCAAAGCAGAGAACATTTCTGGAGTTCTACAGAATCGGAAACTGGCTCTGTCATAAGAATCGAAATAAGCAAAGGTATTAATGCTCAAAATGCTTCAGTCTCTCATTAAACACTCACACAATTCACGCTTTTTTGCTTACAGATCCCGATTCGATATCAGAGCGCGATTTTGCTTGTCCAGCGAAGCGCGCACGACGTTGTGATGAGTTTATTATTGGCGGTCAACTAGCGGCAGCAGCGCATGCTGCTTCACAACAGTCGTCCCAGCAACCAATGCAACCGGGCAGCTATGATGACACGGTATTGCTGCGTCGCACCCAACGTCCCTTCGACTATAATGAGGCAAATAGCAATAGTTTGGAACGCTTTCTTGCCTATGAGGCGTGTACGCGCGACAGTTTGGGTCAGCAGTCACAGCCGATACCGCAGCAGCAGCGCAATAGCACGGGTAGTCGGCGCTTTGATGAATTCTCAGACTCGGATAGTATCTCGTATCATTCGTTGAGCCGCTCTTCTTCACTCATACAATTCGAGTCATTAGAGCGTCAGCTACAGCTGCAGGAGCAACATGCGAGCATGTCCAGCTTGGGTAACTCCTCACCATCGTTGCTAAGCTTTGATGGCGCACGCAGTACGAGTGCTTTAAATGCCGAAGAAGGTATGCGAAGCGGCAGCAATTCGGGCAACAATAGTCGGCGCGGTTCACAAAGTTCGCTGCTGAAACGGTTTGAATCATCCGATGGACGTTTGCATCAGACTTACTTTGATTTGGATAAGCTCGATTTCGATGATGATCAGCGTGTGCTATTTGGCGCAAACAAAACAAATTTGATGGAAGCGACTGTGGTTGAGTTGCGCTCCGATTCCGAGTCAAGCACGAGCTCTGGTAGCTCATCGGGCAATAGTATTTTAACCACATCAAAACCATCAGCAGAAGATTTGACTGATTCAAGTTGTACGGCAGGCGTACGCGCTGGACGCATAATAGCATCTCAACGTGCAGGCAAAAGTTCAGCGGAAAATCTCTCTGAAGACTCTGGCTACTGTGAACCGTCGACGTTGCGACGCGCGAAATCGAAAAGTATACCAAAGAACTTTGAGAAATTCTGTGAAGAAGAAGAGGAATACCAGCAGTACGACTATGCAGCAGAAAGACATGAAGCTGAGGACGTTGACAGTAGTGCAATAAAAACAACACACAACCAGCGCGAACAACAACAACAGCAAACACATTCCAAAAACAACGTCAACCACTACAATAACAACATAAACATTGATGTTGCGTCCACAAACCCTTACGTCTTCGAGCAAGATGATATATGTCAGCCAAAAATAAATGACGCCACTTTCAACGTAATAACGGATGGCGAAATATCATTTGATGCGCCCACCACACCACCGCCACTACCAATACCCGCATCTACAGCACCAGCGATACGTCGCTACACAGGCGTATATGAGAAAAATTTGGACGAAAGTGAATGTGTGGTAGCTGATTTCGTTGAGGAGCACAATGTAGATACAGAAATTAAAGTAACGGCGTGTCCGCGCTTTGAACGTGTTAAAAATAGCCCAACGCGAGAAGGAACGAAAGATGCCGCTTTAATGCACGAACAGCGACGCGCGTTAGCACACTCGCCTTCGCCTGTAGCGTCCGATATATCAACAACCTCATCAGCATCATCATCCTCTACGTCAGGCAGTAGTTGCGGCACAGCGCGCTCCAACACCTCAGCATCCACATGCGCCTCAGCCGCCTCATTCACATGGCTACCAACAACGCGTCAATTGCAACAGCAACAACACCAATTACAATTACAATTAGAACGAGCGCAACGTCAAACGACAGCAGCAGCAAACGCCGCCAAGTTAGAGCTATTATCGGCGCAACAGCGTTCAAGTCTCGAGAATTTTTGTACGAGTTTACGAAACAGTTTGCCAGATATACGCGACGCGTTCAGTACGAAAACCTACAATACTGTGCTCGAAACAAATTTTCCTGTATATTTTGTAGAAGACAACGGTAGCGACGTGAGCGACGCAAACGGACACGGACTGGAGCATGTACAGAACAAAGCGAAAACGGCAGAAAATGAATCTTTAGTTACCAATACCGAACGTTCGGACAATGGCGCAATAAAATCAGCCTACATTTTAGACGATTCGGATTTTAGTACAACATCACCAGTGGCATCAGCCTCAGCATCGGCGCGCGAAAGTCATACAAGTGACGAAACGGATAACGAATCTACGCCAGAGGCAAGGAAGAGACAACGTGTCTACACAAGCGTTTGTGGTAGTGGTGGTGTGACAGTAGTTAGTGGTGTTGGTAGTTACGTCAGCGTTGGACGGCGTATTTCGAGTGTGCCAAGTGAATTGCATAAATTGGGACGCAAGAAACGTGTGAGCACACGCTATAGACATAGTAAATCTTCACCTGAAGAAGACGCCACAAACGAGACAAGCAGTCCCAGTAATTCCAGTGTTGACGAAGCCGAAGACGAAGACTTTTTCGACGTTGGCGCAACACCAAAAATACGACGTAGTTGCAGTTGGTCAGAGCGTCGTGAAAGGAATTTACAGCGTTTTGAGGCCGCCTTCAGCAATAGAGCGCACGCTGAGCCTGTCAAGCATTGGACCACACAATCGTTGGGTTATATGAATGCGAGTTATCAGGATTTAACACAATTGGACTATTCGGGTAAGAAGCGTGAACGTGAACAGCGCAACGACGCGCAGTCAAACTTGAAACGCAGCTGCGACTACGCGAACGACAGCGACAGCATGGACACACCCAAAAGCAATGCAAGCACAGATTATGAGCATATCATTTGCAAAGGAAATTTCCTACTTGATGAACTCTCGCAAATATATGATCGTAATGCCTCCATTTTGACCGATAAACCATTAGACGCAGAGGAGCAGCATTTGCCTTTTCCCTCAAACGAGGATTACGTGGATCGACCGAGCTGTAGCCCACGTCCACCGCCACGTCAGCGCAAACACTCCCACTCCAGTTACTCTGATTTAGATAGTGTTGGCGGCGGTAGTGTAGATTGCGCCGACGAGCAAGTGGACGCCGTTGCAGTGCAACATGTACAATTGACCATACGCAAGCCACCGGCGCGTCAAAAGCATGCACGCAAAACGGAAGCCACCAACAGTTTAATTTGTGACACAAAGCTGCTTACAAGTGAGACGCCCACCATAAATACGCAATCAGTGTCGTATGGTAAGACTTTTGATCAGGATCCTACAAATTTGTGCACGAGCTATACGCAAAGTTTGGAGAAATGTAATTTCGATGCAAAAGAGCTGAGCAACGGTGACTTGAATAAGAACGGGAACGCGCTACCCAAACGGCGCTTTCACACGCAGGCGAATGCAACGAAACAGCGCAATATGGTGTCTAGCACACCCAATCTCAATGCATACGATCCGCATGCTGGCGAGATGGAGGATGATATTTATGTATCAAGCGCGCATACTTCAATGCATCAGCTGCCACAAGCGACTACGCAGAAACCGCTGGGTATTTTATTACCCGCGGGATCGCGCACCTCTTTCAGCAAAGAGGTCAGTTTCTGCCCGGTTGTTTCGCAATACTCCTGGCAGGAGCAGTCTTCTGAAGAACAGCAGGCCGCCGACACTATTGGAGCTGATGGGAAGCAGGAAGAGGAGACAGATGATGAGTTGCTAGACAACGCGGATGCTACGGTCATAGAAAATACGCGCGTTAATGAAATGATAGCCGCGCGCTATGCAGCGGAACTTAAGAGCGCGCTAGCAACTGGCAATGCTACGAAGAGTGTGGCCCAGCTAAGAGCGGTGCCAATTGAAAAAGTAAGAGCAATGATTATAGTTAAAGAGCGTCAAGCAGCCGAAGAGCAAGTAAGAGAATGCGCGGGTAAGCAAGAGCACGAAAGTAATAAAGAGTGTGTACAAGAGCAGCAGGTAGAGAGCGTTGAAAAAACATCGCACAAAGCCACTCACTATAGCGCTGAAACAAAAGGAGAGGCATTAAAACTCGACTCAAATACAACAGATGACAACACCAGCGCTGTTGCTACGGCTATTGACTACAGCGAAACGCTTGGCGTTGAAACAACGAATGTGAATGTTAGTCACAAACCAACGATCGTCGATTCAACAACGAGCGTTGTGGAAGCGGAACAAACGACGGTGAACACAGAAAAAATCAATAGCAACGAAAATCAAAATAAAGTTGCAAACGACGTAAACACAAACAACGCGCCGCAATCTAATCGAAATAGCAGCTTTAGTGAGGGTGGTGCTAGTAGCTCTAACGATAACGCCAGCGATAGTTATAGCGCTATAGAACAAACGCGCCCGCTCAGCTTACACCTGCCTATATTGAGTGAACCGCCAATTAATCGCGCGCATCATATTCTATATGCTTCACAACAATTATTGGATAATTTTGAGCGCAGTGACAGTGAACAACAATATTTTATTCAAAATAACGTTGATAAGTGTGAAAGTGCATTGAGCGGTGGTGTGAGTGTGGCTGATAGGCGTGCGAAAAGTGTTAATAATCTGAGTGCCGCACAAAATATAACGCGCTACAAAATGTCCAATGCAACAGCGGGAGGCAGTGGTGGGGCGACGGTAACGGCTGTAGCAAACAATAATAATGAATTACTAAATAAAAAATTCAAAGATGAGAAACACCCCAGTTCGAAGGGTTTCCTTTCACGCTTTGCGCATGGGCTAAGATTCTCATTGAGGCGTAAGAATAAAAAACAATTGCAACAACAACAACCGCAACCACAATTCGAGGAACATGGTGGATTTTTTGAGCAGCATGGTGTGAACATGTCGACGATGCGTAAAAGTTTTGGTAAGTCACTAACAATGCCACAGCTGAAACAACAACAACAACAGCCAGTGCAACAAACAAAAGAACAACAAACGTCTGTACAACAGTTGTCGTCAGCGCCAAATAAATCTAAACGTTCAACCGCTCAGAGCGGCCCAGATTATATTTATATACCGTTAAAAGGTCCTATACCACCAGCAGGTACACTTCCACCAACAACAACAACAGCGGGCGCTACAACGAATGGCAACATCTCTGCCACATTACCAGCCAATTTTAGTCCGCCAGGTGATGCCAGCATTGGCGCCAATGACCAACAAATGCCGGCACAAAATAATAACAACAGCGCCACCATAACCAACAACACCACCATCACCACCATCACCAACAACACCACCATCGGCAACGGCATAAACTCAAGCATCGACTCCAATCGTGGTGGCAGCGACAAAAGTGAAATGCGTGCTATAACGGATAGATATGGTGAGCCGCTCGTTTACGGCAAACCACCGAAGCCCTATCGTTACGGCTCAATACCAGCTACTACTTCGAGTACAATTATTACCAAATATTTTGGTAGTGGCCGTCGACGAGCAGAGGGCGGTGGTGGTTCGCCGGCACATGCGCAAACTAAAGACGGTATGCCATCAAACGCAGCCAACGTCAAGTCGCGTAGTCAATTCTATACGGATTTCCTAGATGCCGAACGTTCGTATTACAATGACGATGAAATTGAAAAACAGTTAGATGCGAGCTTGCAAGCAAACGGTAGCGTAGTTACAGCATCGACGCCGCATAATAACGCGTCGCACGTTAACGTCGCGCAAGATACTGCAAACGTAACGAAAAAGCAACTTCAAAAAGAAATTAACTTACGTGAAACGGTTGTTGATACGGTGGAAGAGAACGCGCAATACACACCAACAACAACAAAGCACAATTTTAACGTAAAATACGAAACTCCTTCAACGACGCAGGAGTCGACACAAATTGCATATAGCACGCCGGGTGTTGCACGCGAAACGGTAATGTTATTGACCACCGGTGGCGCAAATGGTTCCGGTGAAGGCGTCGGTTTAGCTGTTGGTGCTAACGCGCACGATGCAGCACCAACCACATATACCACTATGTCGAATGCGTATTTGCAAGATACAAATAATGGCAAAAAAATTGGTTTAATCGAAACGAATTTAGATACGCATGAAACGGTTATATCGGGTAAAACGCGTTCGTTAGTGGATATTGTCGGTCCGCAGCATGGCGCTGACGGTGTCGGTGGCGGCGCTGCGGGTGGTGTTGGTAAACGTTTAAATATGAGCGCGGCTTGTGGTGGTAATATGGATTTGGATGATGATTTTGATGAGAATGTGCGTGTATATGGTCATAATGTTGGCGGCAGAGTAACAGGAGGTAGTGGTGGTGGTGGTGTTGTCATCAAAACAACAACAGCGAATGGCAGTCAAATTGCTTCAGTGCGACGTCCACACAAAAGCATGGAGTTCCTGTTGGATAAGGAGAATCAGAAAAATGTTTTGGTGAGTGCTGGTTTTATTTGTATTTCTATTTTATTGCTAAGATTAGTACAATAAGGCCTACGAGCTTTTATAGTACAACAAAAAGAGGTATCGAAATAAAAGTTTAAGTATTTAAATATTTAACTACATAACGTTTGAGAAGAAGTATAAGGACACTATTGCTAGGTTTATACATCTTAAAAACAAAGCAAACCCAAATAATTGCAATTAGTTAGGAAGGGAAGAGAGAAGAAACAAAACGAAATTAAAATAAATAAAATAAAATAGAATTAAATTAAATTAAATAAATAAAATAAAAGAAATTAAAACAAAATAAAATTAAATTAAAGAAGTTAAAATAAAATTAAATTAAATTAAAATAAAATAAAAGAATATTTGCGAAAAAAATAAAAATAAAACAAAAATAAAAATAAAATAAAACAAAATAAAGGAAAATAAAATACAACAAATGAAACTAAAATTAAAATTAATTTTATTTAAAACAAGTAAGGCAAGCGCTGTCTTCGGCTGTGCCGAAGGCTTTATACCTTTCATGAATACGCAACACGATTTTAAGTGTCCTATCCTTACTTGTAATAAATACACACTCTGCAAAATTTGATGGTCTTACCCTGTTAATTTAATGATACATAGCCCACACCCAGTTTATCGGAAAAAGTGGTTGTAGGGGGGCTTTACGATATATTGGTCCAATCCTTTATATGTTATGTTGGTTCGATCTGGCTGATTTTCATTTGTCACATTAGGTATATAATATGTATCAAATCTGCAAAGTTTCAGGTTCCTAGCTCTTTAAATACAAAATTTATAGCCCACAACCCATTTATCGGAACAATCGATTGTATGGAAGCTACATGTTATGTCTGTCCGATCTAGTTGATTTTCACTAGTAACATTACGTATATAATATGTATCAAATCTGCGAAACTTTACGTTCCTAGCTTTTTAATTGCATAATTTATAGCCCACAACCCATTTATCGGAACAATCGATTGTATGGCAGCTACATGTTATGTCTGTCCGATCTAGTTGATTTTCACTAGCAACATTACGTATATAATATGTATCAAATCTGCGAAACTTTACGTCCCTAGCTTTTTAATTGCATAATTTATAGCCCACAACCCATTTATCGGAACAATCGATTGTATGGCAGCTACATGTTATGTCTGTCCGATCTAGTTGATTTTCACTAGCAACATTACGTATATAATATGTATCAAATCTGCGAAACTTTACGTTCCTAGCTTTTTAATTGCATAATTTATAGCCCAAACCCCATTTATCGGAACAATCGATTGTATGGGAACTATATGTTATGCAAGTCCGATCTGGCTGATTTTTAGTTGTCACATTACGTTTAAAAAATGCATGAAACCTGCAAAATTTTAAGTTCCTAGCTCTTTAATTGCAAGATTTATAGGTCAAAACCCGTTTATCGGATCAATCGATTGTATGGGAGCTATGCGTTGTATTGGTCCGATTTTGTTAGTTCCGACAAATGATTAATATATTACGAAATAGCGGCTCCATACCAAATTTCAAGATATCTCTAAAACTGAGGGACGAGTTTGCGTTTAAACAGACAGACGAACGGACATACCTAAATCGACTCAGCTCATCAGGTCTAATAATAGACAACGAAACCTACAGCTCATAAACACTCAGTGTAACTGAAAATATGAATACAGAACGTTCTTAAAAGTTTCTCTGCTTTAACTGCTGCGAATCGAGTTCCAAAAACGAATTTTTTTTACTAAAAAGATTATTCGGGAGTTTAGGTAACTGTTCCCAGCAACAATCAGAGCCGGTCACTCTAGTTGATCTTGGAAAAACTAACTTCTCATAAAAAAAAGCCTGCCACTTTTTCCAGCAAATTGTCTGCTACGTTTTTCAGTCATAATTTTTATCTCACTTATCAAATCATTTTCGAAACGTTTGCTGGATACTTCTTATACAAACACTCCACATTACATCACTTTTTATTATTTTCAAGATTTTCTAAGTGATTTTTTTTGCAACTTCATGCCACTTTCATAACATTTAAGCTAATCAAAAATTGTTTTCACCGCAGTCACGCTTGTATGTCAAGTGATTAATAATAATTATCTCATCCACAGCAAAAAGAAATAAACGCAGCAACTGTGTAAACATGTGCCACCCCTAACACTCCTCCTCACTCTTTTCCCCAACCACTCTAATCGATGATAATTTTCAAATACTTAAACACTTGCCCGCAAAAGGGTGGGTTCATTGTCAAACACAAACTAGTACAAGAGTGTTTCGGCCCATTTTTTTTTCCTCATACGCCGCTACTGTAATACAGGCATGCATAATTGTGTACGACCAGACATACCCACATACATATAAGTCAATGTTATGTTTTTGTTATGAGTGCAAGCGGCTTAAGTGCTTAAAGAAAAATTTATAAAGCAAACAAACAAAAAATTCCAATACTTCGATTGGCAACAAACCAAATGGTCTAGGAACTATCTTGTGAGCCAAACACCAATCGAATGCGGATAATTATTGCTCTACTGCAAATTTGTTTGGATTAATGTTTGTTTGGCAAGCGTTCTTTTTGCTGGAAAACGTAAAATGTGTGGGGCTTAATCAGACCTGTTAAATTTGATTAGTAATTAGTAATCAATTAATTAGAGGGATTTTTTAATTGGTAATGATTTTCTTTATTGTTTTTCAAGAAAAGACAATTATTAATTGATTAGAAAAAAAATTAAAATTAAAAAAAAAATATCAAAAAATTAACAAAAATAAAAAATAATCAAAAAAAAGTTGTTTGATAACTTTTGATTATTTTTTATTTTTGTTAATTTTTTGATTATTTTTTATTTTTTATAGTACTGTTGATGTGAATATTTCTATGCTTCTACAAAAACACTTAAAAAATCAATAATAATAACAAAAAATATAAAAAAAAATCAAAACAACGTTTTTTTTGATTATTTTTGGTTTTTTTTTAATTTTTTCTAATCAATTAATAATTGCCTTTTCCTGAAAAAAGATTTAAAAAATAATTTTAGTATTGTTGATGTGAATATTTATGTGCTTCTACAACAACACTGAAAAAAATCAATAATAATAAAAAAAAATAAAAATTTAACAAATCAAAGAACAATTAAATTTAATCAAAAGTAATCAAAACAACTTTTTTTGTTTTTTTTTTTTTGATTTTTTTTTAATTTTTTGTAATCAATTAATAATTGCCTTTTCTTGAAAAAAGATTTTGAAAATTATATTAGTATTGTTGATGTGAATATTTATGTGCTTCTAGAACACTGAAAACAACAACAAAAAAAGAATAAAAAAAAAATCCCAAAAATCAAAAATCATAAGTAATAAAAATTTTTTTTTTAATATTTAAAATTTTTTTTTTATTATTTTCTGTAATAATCGTAAAAAATCATGATTTTTCAGGATTATATATTTAAGTAATTAGCAAATAATCATTAAAAATTTGAAGTAATTGGTAATCAATCATTAAATGGATTCTCAAATAAATAATTAATCAAACGCGTAAACATTACGATTAGTAATCATTATTTAACAGGTTTGTGCTTAGGTACAAATTTGAATAAAATTCTAAAATTAACGAGTTTGTTCATGTTTTCTTCATACCAAATCATATAACTTACTCTAACTTCACTGTATAGATTTTTCTTCCTTTTCTATCTCTATCTATATGGCGCGATATACAACAGGTATATCATCATAAACCTCCTAAGAGATTTTTGCGCCAAGCTTCTCTTCCAATTTGTGGTGTGCCGATTTGAATTTTCCCTACAAATTGGTCGGACCTACAGTTTTTTGCCGACTCCGAACGGCATCTACAAAGGAGACGAATTTTTGCTGAGAAGCCTGTCATGGCAGAAATACACTCGGAGAGTTTGCCAAACCACTGCCGAGGGGCGACCCCGTTTTGAAAAACTTTTTTCAAATCACTTTTGATGTTACCTGTACCAGGGCTCGAACCATGGACCTTCGGTGTGGTAGGCCGGCAACACTACCTTCACACCACGGCGGCCTTCTTCCTTTTACTAAATCTAAATATTCACGTGAATAACACATTTGCTATAAAATCTCATTTTCTCACTATTTGTCTAAATTCTTAAAACATAAGCCCTTTTTTTATTCGTACGCACTTTGTAACATATGAATAAAAAAGTAAATTCTTGAAATTTTTTTTGACTATTTGTAATTTGTATAAGTTGAGTGCAGCTAAGCAGCTAAAATTGCAGACTCTTGTAATTTTTTCTGCTCGCTTAATTTTGTTGTTTCTTGCTAATCAAGCGGCAAATATTTTACCTAAGCGACAAATAAAACATTTCGCTTATTTGTTAAATTTTCACAGTTTCTTTGTATTTAATTAAGTTTACTTTCTTTACTAATAATACTTAACCCTTATAAGAAGCCAAAATGAAATTCAATTTCCTTTTTATGAAACAATCAAATCAATCACTTTTGCATTCTCACACTTCCTTCTACCAGTTATCGTCCATAAATTGAGTTTTATGGCGCATGTTGGCATCATAACAAAAAGTTTTGCTGCTGGCTGCTGGTTACTCGAGGTTAAAATATCTTTTGTGTTGCTGACTTATTTTCTTTCCCCTTTTGTCATCATTTTCAAAGCTTAAGTCGATTTATTGTTGAAATGAAAAAATTGTTTTTGTGAAAATAAAAACAGATTAGGTGGTCTGTTGTAGTTGTGTATAGGGTAAAATGCCTAATAAGAAGTAAACAAATACATATTTTCATAACTTTATATAAAAGTACATTGGATCCATATTGTGCTCCAATTTGACTTAAAAAGGTGCCGTGAAAAAAATTACTTTTGTGGTATCACGTGGTTTTCTGTAAAGGGTAGTGACGTAGAACTCGTTGGATGAAGTAAGGATATGGACTCTCTTCAAACTTCACGAAGTGTTCCTGCGATTACAACAAAAACAGTTGTCGCTTATATTAGCAAAAATATGCTTTCCGAGGTATTTTAAATTCAGTAATAGCTTTTCTATTCGTAAGCACTTAGCAACGTACGAATAAAAACCATTCATGCCTATTATGGTATCCAAGGGCAGCTTTGCGACCATTTCCTGCTAGTTGATTGGGTCCCCCGCTCCCAAGCATCCATCGGCTACCGTAATAGTTATAGGTCTGAATTTTTTCATTTCTCTTGAAAAATTTATGTGCTATTTAAGCTCGCTTGAAGTTAAACAACTAAAATTAAAAGCGCTTATTAATTTTTTCTGCTTGCTTAGTTTCTTCTTTCTCTCTGCCTTTTTCATTCATTTTACTCTTCCAATGTATATTCCTTCTTTTTCTTTTTAACTCGCCATCTCATTCATTCAGCACCTCTTCCTATTGCACTCTCACTCACTCATATATAAGTTCTCCATACCAAATATTAGCTAGGCATAGCGTATAGCCGATTTTTTTCGTGGGCACTAAGCGACTTGCAAAAAAAATAAAGCCTACTTTTTTTTTTTCAAATTTTGAAAATTAAATGTGAACTTGTTGATTTGAAGATAATAACCAAAATTGTGAGAGCTTATAATTTTTTCTGCTCGCTTATTTTTTTGATGTTTTCGTAAAAAAAAATTCTTTTAGGTAAGCAGAAACATTTTTTCTAGCATCGAAATGTCGAATAAGTAACAGCCATTTTATGTTGTTTTGGAAAAAGTTCTAAAAATCAACAAGTTCAATGCAACACCAAATTTCCAAATATAAAATGCTTTTAGTAAAAGTTTGCAAAAATTTAATATTCGGCATTTTTTCAGCTTGCTAAGTTATTTTTTAGTAATAAATTCTAAAACTTTAAAACTTAATAAATAAATAATAATAATTCCATCATGTTAGCAAATGCAAATATTTGCTGTTTATAAATAGACCAAACACATTTGTCAATATGCTAAGCGTCAAGCGTTAAATACAAATTTTTTCAGCAGCCAGAACACCGCTGGCATTCCAGCACAAAAACAACCAAATATGCATGTCAATGAATACAGTAGTAGCTAAAATTATAGCTCCTTTTTTTTTAAAAGAGAAAATGGAAAGGTTGTATAAGAGACTAAAGGAAGTAGGTGTGGACTTGATTTGATTGGGTTATGGAGGAGAAGAGAAAGAACAAGGCTATGAGAAAAAAGGAGAGTACAATTTTTTTAAATTTCGACAAGTCAGTTTGTTGCAGGAAAACGACTGTCGGGACTCTACTTCTTCAACATTTTTATTGATAAAATGCAGTTTCAACTTCAAACTCTCTTCGGCTTTTCAAACATTTTCTTAATGCGAAGCATATTTAAAAACTTTCTCGAAAATATTACAAACACTTTGCATATGGTTCTTAATAGTAGTGGGACTATTTTCGAACAATATTCGAATAAATACTATTCGAATAAACGAATAAAAACATTGGTTCTTAATAGTAGTGGGCCTATTTTCGAATAACATTCGAATAAATACCATTCGAATTTTTATTCGTTTAATCGAATAGCATTTATTCGAATATTATTCGAAAATAGTCCCACTACTATTAAGAACCATATGCAAAGTGTTCGTAATATTTTCGAGAAAGTTTTTAAATATTATTCGGATAAACGAATAAAAACAAAAATAAATACTATTCGAATTTTTTGAAACGAATGTTTTTATTTGTTTATTCGAATAGTATTATTCGAATAGTGGTATTTGAATACCTATTATTCGAATAGTTGTCATTTATTATAAAAGTATAAATTATTCGAATAAAAATCATTCGAATTTTTTATAGCCTTCGAATAAATGGATTTTTTATTCGAATAGTCCCATGCCTAGTTGTTAAATCTGTTAGGCAGCCTGTGATGAAGCAAAAACATTTTTTATTTTTAGGGAAACCGCTTGGCCCATTTTGACTGCTTGTTACTGTAGCCTGTCTGTGGCAATCTAAACAAAATTCATAATGTTTGTCTATGGTAATAAATTTACACATTATGCTTGCTGAGGTCTGCAAACTTTATTATTATTCGTCTAGCAAAATTTTTTCTTCTCTCTTTACTCCTGCTGTTTACAATAACTTTCATACATAATGTGTGCTTGTTAAACATTGAGTAAATATTTATTTTTTTTTGTCGATTTTGTTCTTTCGCTTTTCTTTTTTTGTTATTGCAACGGCGACCTTTTGTCTCGTGGCCCAATTCAAATTACTTCAAAATCTAAAAGGACACCAGAGTTTCGTTGGGTAAGGAAAACCAAAAGCTTTCCACTCCATGTCTTTTACTTAAGCAATTTTCTTTTCTTGTGAATTGATTTGCTTTTTTGTCAAGAGGTTGGGGGAAGGAAAAATGAGATAATTTCATATAATTTATAGACAACGTAAGCTTTGTTGAGCCCAAATTTCTTACCATTATCATTAATTTAAGTTAATGGGTTTGATAAAGCTTCAAAGTAAATCTAAGCTAGATAATCAAAGATACAAGTGCGCGACTCAATACAATAAAGAAAGTTGTTGGTGTTGGCTCAGTGCCGTGCGGTAACTAAGATGAGAGTGATGTGTATAAAAAAACATTAAAAGAAAGAAGCACTCTATCTCTCTATTTCCAGGAAATGCCTCTACAAGCTGATCGTTTTAAGAACGGTTGAAAGAAGTGACTACGCTCAGGAAGTGCATCCAAATGACTATAGACTTGAAAACACAGAAATTATTGAAGATATTTTCGAATATATTCAAAGTTTTCCATGAGCAATACGCACAATAAACCAGACCTGTTAAATAATGATTTTCAATCGTAATGATTACCGGTTTGATAATTTATTTTCTTGAGCATCCATTCAATGATTGATTTCCATTACTTTACTTTTTTAATGATTATTTTTCCATTAATTAAAAAAATAATCAAAAGAAATCATGATTTTTTACGATTATTCAAAAAATCTAAAATAATCAAAAAAAAAGTTGTTTTGATTACTTTTGATTATTTTTAATTACTTTATATTTTTTTTGATTATTTTTGATTTTTTTCAGTATTGCTGTAGAAGCCCATTAACATACACATCAATAATACTGCAAAAAATCAAAAATATTGAAAAACAATCAAAAAAATAATCAAAAAAAACTTATTTTTGATTATTTTAGATTTTTTTTTTTGTTTTTTTGGACTTTTTTTTATTTGTTTTGGACTTTTTTTTATTTGTTTTGGATTTTTTCTTATCGTAATTAATTAATATTTGCCTTTTCTTGGAAAACAATTAAAATAATCATTACCAATTAAAAATGCCGTCTAATTAATTGATTACTAATTAAAATTAACAGGTCTGATCTAAACATACAAGCCAAGGGTAATATTAAATTACCTGGGAAAAGTCGACTAGAATGAGGTGTTGCGAACGAGTTGAGATAACAACAGAGTTAGGAGTGTAGTGCAGCCTTTCTCTGTTCACGAAAGTCAGAAAAAATTACGTTATTACCAAATACTTGTGAATGTTACGATCACGGTCACTCTCACTATAACTGGCAGTGTCACGGCTACTATTACAACAACTCTAGAGTCGCTGTCATTGTCACACTAGATGGTAACTGGTATTCCAGTCAGATATCCGCTCACAAGGCAATCTATCGAAGAATACTTAATGAAAATTGTTCCGCAAAGATAAACGAACTCTTCTTGAAAGTATTTGCATAGCCACAGAATGTCGCTCAATACAAATTTATTATTTCCCTTAAACAAAGCACATAACCAATTTGACGCCCTTTCTTAAACATAAATTTTCCATTTTATTTTTATTGTCCCCCTTTTTTTTATTTATCTTCTTTTGCTGCAGCCAGCTTTTTTAATTGCATTGTCATGCACTGTTTGTCTACTGAGCCCAACTTTAACTTTGTAAAATAATTTTTTTATTACTTAAAAAAATTTAAAAGAATAAACGCACAAACACCCATATATACTTTTTCAACTACTTAGATATATATTTTCATCTAAATGCACTTTGAGCGTATCCCAAAGTAATAAACTGTAACACATAAAATCTAACACAACGTTGCGCCTTCACTGGACACAAAATAGTGTCATCACCATTAGCACTATTGTCAGCCCATCATCAACGCATCGTCATATATGACAGCGACAATGCTATCAATATCGTTAGACTGCCGACAAACACCCATTTTCCTAACCCTTTTTGCTACCATTTTCTTTTGTCATCTAAAATGCTGCTTCGGTTGTGTGTAGTAAATTGTGTGATGAGCTGCTGCTGGTCTACTAGCTCTTGTCATTGTCTTCTTTTGCTTAAAAACTTAGTTATTTTATTTAGTTGTTGTTGTTTTTAGATATTTTTCCTTGCACCTCACTAATAGCACATTAGCAACTTTAATGCACTTGCTTAGCTGGTTAGCTAGAAGTATACATAAGTAATTTGACCTTGCTGCGTTTCGTAGGAAAGTTGATCCATAAACCATAGCAATGCAGTAGTACACAGTGAGACAGTCGCTCATAGGTGTAATGGGACGATCAAGAATGTGCCTAGTTACTGACAAGTGTGGTCTTTTTGTGTTTGATCTTAAGGCAACATAAATTCTGAAACTGTCTGTCATCAATGCAGCTTTCGAAGTATGGAAAGTAGTCGCATAGTTCAAAGGGCAACACCGCTTTCTTAATGGATATGGTTATGGTTAGGGATATAAATTATGATTATGGTTATGATCACGGTTGCGGTTATGGTTCTGATCACGGTTACGGTTATGGTTAAAGTTATGGTTTGGGTTATGGGTATATTTATGGTCATGGTTAAGGTTATGTTTATGATCACGGTTACGGTTAAGGTTGTAGTTACGGTTATGGTTATGTATATAGCTAAGGTTACGGTTATGGTTGTGTGCAAAACTTTTGCATGCAAATACCCCTGATTAAAGATATGGATCATTGTTTGCTAGAACAATATGACTATCTCCTTCACTCTTTTAAAAGATAGAGATGTTTTAAAAATATTTCATACAAACCGCGTTGATCTCTCGCAACTCGTTTTGAAAAAGTTGCAGCTTATGTTGATATAATAGGCCTTCAAACCTAATTTGAGAGAGAATGCTACCTTCAAAAATGGCATTTCACTTTATAATGGGATAATATTTTATTACTCTTTACACATTCCATTTCCCCGCAGCGTAATGAGTTGGCAAGTTTCGTATATGCAGCAGCGGACACTTTTAAGTAGCTTTCGGCGACTGACCGTGAAAAGCAATGACGTTGCTATATTATAAGTGGCGACTAGGTTACAATTCTTCAATGAGTATATGTATGTGAATCACATTATTTATACATATACATAAATATATAAAAATACATGTATGTATACATAGAAAAGTGCCATAGAAAAGTAGAAATGTAGTAGAAATGTCTGTGCGTTAAAGTCTGCTTTTGGACGCCTTTCGGCCAAGTTACTAGCGCCACGTTCATACTTAGGTAGACACTGAATAAATTTATTCCACTGTTTTTCTTAGGTTTTTTGCGGCTTTCTATCCACTCTCAGAATCTTCATGACATTTATTGCTTTAATCTGTTTTTGTTGGCTTTGAAGTAGGCTAATGCTTTGCTTTTCTTTCGTTCTTAATGCGTCGCCAAGTCGTAACTTACATTTCCCTGACAATGACAATAGGTCTAGTAATGGTAATGACATTTACGATGAGAACATATTAATATAAAAAGCCTATTACTTTCAAATTCACATGGATATTTAGTTATAAATATTAGGGTGTTTCGTAAGTGTGTGAAAATAAGTTTTGTTTTGTGAATTTCGGAGTCTGAGTAGTAAAAAAAAATTTTTTTTGTGGTCTCAAGTGCCTTGAACTAGGAAAAATTTTAGGTCTATATGGAGATTAAGCAGCTACTTTTAATATGGATGATTGTTTTCCTAACTGTTTTGAAAATCCTCAATGTAGTTAAAAATCGATGCCAGCTCATTTTGTTTCGTCTTCAAAAATACCTGTAACGACTGTAAATATCAAACTAAGGCGTTGTATTACTGTTATTCGGGCATCTGAATTCTTCAATAATTGTTCACAGTAGTTAAAGGGAAATATTTTTAAAGTATTCGTGAGTAGAAATAAACGCAAGTCCAAGAATAGTAACAACAATTCAATTGAACATAAAATAAACAAAAGCGAAGAGTACATTCGGAGTGTCAAAAGTGGACACATAACAAAAAAACAGATCAAAAACAAACAAATGGGGTGGTAAAAATTAATAGAAATGGGGTTTAGCAGACAAAAAAAATCATAGTTCTATTGGCCTAATAGTTAACAAAGCGTGTCAAAATTCCACTGATGCAGAAGTCTAGTAGCTCCCGAAATGGATACATAAGAAGAGCTATGAGTTATAAACATACCACTTTTTGGTACACCCTATTAAAGTAGAAGTATTTTAGATGCCTTTAAAATTTCTTGTTTTTTGTAAAACTTTTTTTCATTAAAAACATTATAAAGTCATAAAAGAAACGAAAATAACGGGTTGAAAAACTTTTTTTATATGGAAAAATCATCAAATAAGCGTTGAATTAAAAGCG
The DNA here is from genome assembly GCA_949987695.1 of Merzomyia westermanni. Classification (NCBI taxonomy): domain Eukaryota; kingdom Metazoa; phylum Arthropoda; class Insecta; order Diptera; family Tephritidae; genus Merzomyia; species Merzomyia westermanni. Next base: position 184,019,600 of record OX465289.1, read on the forward strand.
ACTGCATTTGACTCTGCTACATGAGCCGTGTACTGCTACGAACTTAAGTACATACTAGTATATCTTTAATTATTACTTTGCTTTGTAATTAAAATTGTCATAATTAATTATATACATTGTTTGCAACAAACTACCAACTAACTACTTTCAACTTTTCTTTTTTACCTTACTCGTTAGCAATTAATATTTTTACAACAACTTTCACTAGCAATTTCCTTGCAATTTCATATCAAAGCAATATATACCACTATTTATTAAAATAAAAACAACAAAAGTTGTTTGTGCCATCTGCTTAAAAGGTGGTGTCAATAATGACGGCGAAACTTAATATTTTGCTAAAAGAAGTGACGATCATAAATTTTGCCCAGCACCCATAAACTGTCAATTAAAAAGTTTGCACAAATTTCTACTAATTTCGTGTGAAAGGCATTCCAGTACTCGCTCCACACACGACTAGTTACTCAGACAACGCACATCATTTGTGGTATCTCGCAAGTTGGGTGGGTGCTAGTGGAGGCTTCAGTGATTCAGTGTTTATGAACACATACAAAGATCATTGCGCACGTAGTTTAAGGTTTTTCTTACTTTTTTTATATTATTTTGCCTCTTTTGACTTCGTTGATTGTCATCGCTCTTCACTAATAAGGAAGTTGGCTATCAAACGCCTAACTTTATACGCGTCTATACCAACTTGGCAGGTATACATGTGCTCCATGCGCCTTATATGATATTTGTTGATATCGAGCCACACATTCATGAATATCATTTTCGGCCATTTGTTGTTGGTGTTGAAATCGAGCTTTTTTTTATAACTTCCTAACATAAAAATTAGTTGGTTTTATTTGTTTTTACAATGTGCAGACTTTTCACTTTTAGCAGTTTTTATTTGTGGTTGTTTCAGAAGAAAGTACATATTTTATAAGAAAAATATGTACAAGCAACACTTTTATAGGAAAAATCTAAGCAAGCTTTTATTTTTTGTTTTTTTTTTTGTTGTAAATTGTAAAGTGAATAGAAATAGGAATTTAGCTGTTGAAGAAGTCTAGCAGCTTCGACATGGTTCGGTAAGAAAATCTATGGCAATTGTCTCTAAACATTTCATTTTCTATTCAATTAAAACCTGTCAATAATTAATTAAATTATAAAAAATATAAAACAATAATAATTTTTGTAAAAAATGTATTTTTCTTGGCCTTGGGTTCATTTTTTTTTTATAAAAAATTTATCATTCTTGGCCTTGAGCTTATTTTATTATTTTTATAAAAAATTGATTATTCTTGGCCTTGAGCTCATTTATAGTATAGGAAATATATTTAAATTAAATAGTTTATACCTGTAAGGGACATCAAGCCATGAGAAGAAGAGTCATAGCTTCTTACTTGATTGTTACACTCAGGCTTCAGAATCGTGAATGCTACGAGGGAACTGGGTGGAATAAATATTTGAAGTGAGGAATAAGGCAGGAAGTACTTAACCTATTTTAGTGATCTAGCGACATTTCTATCGTAAGTCGCATAGTGACTAACACGCTCCACGTGCCGTAATTCGTATAATATTTTTGCGTGGAGGAATAGTATATTTCAGATATTTGCATACAAAAATGATCTTCTGAAATGGGCTGGTCTTCCATGAAAACAGTGAAGTTCACTGGCCTTCCAAACCAGTAGTCCTACTCATTCAAAATAATTTCAACAGTGCTAGTTTTTGTTGAGGAGACGAAATCTTGAAACTCATTGGTCTTTCCCTAAACATTTTTCTGCATTCCAAAAGATTTGCTACCTCCTTAATCTAGTCAAAAACATTTTCTTTTCTGTAAGTACCTCAATTGGATTTTAGATAAGATCTAAAGTAACACACAAAAATCCTAGAATATTATTGGCTTTTAACTTGGCAACTAATAAAGACCCCCAAAACCTTCGGGGAGTGTTTTTGTCGTTACCACAACAACAACAATAACAAGCAAAGTACATTTTTTTATCGATATCACACAAAATTTCGAAAAAACTTACGAAAGGGCTCTGAAATTCCTAACAGTACCGACAAAATCCGAAAAAAAAAAATATAAGTTTTAATTAAATTTATTAAAATTGATTCATGTAATGTTGTAGCCAGACATGATCTTAGCACTGAACTATAAGCTTTGATCCGGTATTCTTCGGAATTGCTCCGATCTGATAGCTGATTCCGATAAATGATTAATCTCATGCAAAATGGCGGCTCCATACAACATTTCATCAAGATATCTCAAAAACTGAGGGACTAGTTTGCGTACAAACAGACAGACGGACATGGCTAAACCGACTCAGCTCATCGCCCTGATCTTTTCGGTATATTTATTGGTGGGTCTATCTCTTCTTCTTCTCATACTTACAAACATCGGACCAAAGTTATAATACCATTTCATGTTCATGAAAGGTGTAAAAAGAACAAAATGAACAAAAATCAAAGATTTAGTTTAGTAATGCAATTGAAATACCCGGCTAATAGAACAAGTTAAGAAAGAAACAACCCAACTCTACTACTCTTGGCAGCCCCAACTACTTATTCCAGAAATATTTTGATTTACAACTCATCAATTAGCCTCTTAGGAGTGTTACAACGCTAAAAATCGAGGCGAAACAACTGAAAGGCCAAGAGATGTCGTAATAAGTACGTACTTACTTAACAATTTCCCAAGGTATTTATAACAACACGTGCCCTTAATTAAACTCATTTAGCGCGTATACTATGTATATAGAAGGAAATATGAAACCAGCATACCGTCCATTTGTATGGAATATTTGCACTGAGACATTTTCTCACAAAACCACAAAGCCATAAAATGCGTTCACCACAAATTAATTAGCCAAAATTAAATACGGAAAATATTGAAAGCTTGTAAGTCGAGACAGTTTTGTGATGATATTTAAATGCTTACGCCAAGCGGACGGCATTTATAAACACAAAGTTCTGCAAATTACTTAAAGAATGTAAGACAACCGCTGCGCTGCAAGAGATATTTTCAGCGCAAAACATCAAAAAACAATAAAAATCAAAAGTTAACATGCATATAATGTTTATAAATAAAGTGTTATGTTTGTGAAAAAGCAGCAGGTGAATATAAATAAATTGTAAAGGCGAGCAAAATACAAAAAACCAGTTGTAAAACACCCGCATCGAGTGTTACAAGCAATAATAACAACAACAAAAATGCAGCGATTATAGTTGTCATACAACAAGAGTACATCATGAAAATGCATAATGAAGTTGGCATGATTGTATGTATAAATAAATGTATGAAAAACCACATTACAACAAAACAGATGCACAACAAAGTGCATTGAGCACGCGTCAAAGTCACAGCAGTTACGTCAAGCGTAGCAACCAACAGTAAAAACAAAAAAAAAAACAAAACCGGCTGATAACGTCAAAAGTTGTTGCTGTTGCTGATGGCACTGAAAAAAGAAAAAAAAAATGAGCATACAAAATGAGCATAAAAAACATTCACAAATACACTAGCGTTCAACTGAATAGGTTCAAAGAAGTTCGTATTTACCCAGCAAACACAGTCTCAAACGTTAAAGAAATGTTGTAGTTTTACATTAGAATTCTAATGTAGTTCTTCTAGTTAATCGAAAATCAGGTTAGAGAACTAGGGTAGAAGTCGATTAGAGAGCGATTAGAAAAACACTAGAAAAAAATACATAATGGCAAACAACTAGAATTTTACGTTAGAATTCGATGAGAGAACTAACCGTTTTCTCGATATCGAGAACTAAGTACTCTTTTTGTAGAGAATGCTATAACTCTCGACAATTTCTCAAACCGTCCTCTAACCTTCTACCTTAGAGGAATACATTAGAATTCGAGTCGTTTTCTAATCGTCCTCTAACATAAATGTTTGCTGGGTAATGGGTAAGGGAGTATGTATTTTTATTTGATTGAATTATGTAAAAAATATTTTCCGCAAAAATTACTCGAAAAGCAGGAAGACACCACTTTTGTTTGTTGGCGAAAAACTCTTCAAAATTATTGGCTCATAAAAGTATTTTGGTTGATTAGTTAGCTTTAAAATAGTAAAGTAAAGAGAAAAAAAAAGGAGACAATATATTTTATATTTTAGTATAAAACTCTATCAATATAGCGCTGAAGAAACTATTCAATTCCATTTAATAGTTATTTCATGATGTGCGTACAAACGTACATACATAGAGACAGACAAGTAGAAATTGCAAAAAAATCCTATTATATCTTCTGCTGCTCTTATTAAGACCACACTTATGTTTGCTTGCGTAATATCTTTTATGTACAGAAATCGGTATGTATACAAAAAATTTGAGCCAACATGTATTGCTATTACTCTATTTTTCGGGAACAAACTAATTCCCTGCTGTAAAAAGAGCCCTAAACTTGAAGTTAGATATCTAGCAATACTGCGTTGAAAATTGCATTCAATTCCAAGTAGCAGTGTTTGAATGATGCGCATACAAACATTTAGACAGACAGACATAAATTCTAAAAACTGTTGTTTTAGCTTTTGATCGTATGCATTTTTCTTTGATATCTATAACGTACAGACTTTGGCGGTGTCTGCTACCTTATTTCTGTGGCAAGACGCGGCAAGAGAGAAACTCATGTTTGATCGAAAATGAGACAAAAAAACTATGGAGTCTATCAGCTTTTCCGACGGAGCTGCCGACGGGAGGAATGTAATATATCATGGGAGAAATCAATCGATTTAAACGGAATTTGCAAGTGAATTTCCTTAAAGTCGATAGAGAGCACAAAACTCTATTACAATTATTCCCCGCCGGCAGTTCCGCCGGAATAGCTGATATACCCCTATATCTCAATTCCATACATTTACACCACAATTTCAACTTTCAAAGCGTTCTACTGAAAAATTCAAAAAAATTACTTTGGTAGTTTTCCCTTACTGCCACAGATTTATTGACGCAGATTAAAACTCTTTTCTTGCCTAGAGATGGTATAACAATTTTAAATGATATTAGAATACATTTTCTGATCGATTTTTTAACCGATTTTCCATTCGACAGAAATCTACCTATAACACGTCATACGAAAGTACTATGGATATAATCTCTCATAGTAAACAAAAAAAAATCGAATACTAATTTAAGAAATCGTGAAGTTATATTTACCAATCACTCGTCACTGTTATCGATATCGGATGTCTAAAGTAATCGGCAGTTCCGACATTTCGGAATTCGAATCGAAGTTCCGTAACATCCCTACTATGTATGTACTATCTAGCTTTGTAAAGTGCAATATTCCTGCATGGTTTAAGCACCCAAATACATACACATATATATATATATAGCTTCACCTTTTATAAAAATTTGTTTACTCATATGCTTTTAAACATAAAAACTAATTTTATTTTATATCTCCCTTCCTGCATTTATGCATTATCTTCACCTTCTGTTTGCCAGCTGTGGCACGTTAAGCTTGTTTGAATTGCACTAATTTTTCCATTTCTCTATTTTTCGGACTACAAAGTAGATAGCAACTAGACTCTCATGTACATACAGTGAGTGCCACACAAAATGGCACATTTGGTTATTCTAATATATTACGACAACTTCTTCAGCTAAAATTCGTTAGTCAGTTTCACATCAAAATATAAATTGTTCTTTCACAGAAATATTTTGAATTTGTGTCAAAAAGTTGATGCAAAAATTCTAAAAATTCTTGAAAAATCGAAAAAAAGTGGTGGGAATTCTGAAATTTAAGGCAAGAATTTGTAAATGTTTCCTGAGTATGCAGTTTTGTAGCCTATTAAATTCTAGTCTCACAAAGTGTATATCTCAAAGCTCTTAAAAATTTGGTGGATTTTTGGCCAATTTATTTCTACAAGGTGCTTAGTATTTGCTTTCGTATGAAATTTGTATGAAATAAAATAGCAAACACTATGCTGAAAAAAAAAAATTACCTTGAGACTTGCACTTCGTGAGACTATAATTCAATAGGCTACAAAACTGCATACTCGGAAATCATTTTGAAATTCTTGCCTCAAATTTGAAAATTCACACCACTTTTTTCGAATATTCCAAGAATTTTCGGAATTTTTTCATGAGCTTGGAAACACTTATTTAACAGGTTTCTATGACAGAAAAATCCAGGGATTTATATGAAATTAGCAAACTAGTCTTAGCTGTAGAAGTTTTCGTAATATGTTACAAGAACCAACTGTGCCATTCTGAGTGTCACTGACTGTATGTAAGAAGCGATAAAATCTGTGCTTTTTTTCAATAAATTTTTTGTCTATTGCCTGAGCATTGAAACGTGTTTGAAAAGGGTGTTGATACTGCTTTTAGCTTGTTTTCTTCTTCTTTTTTTGTTATAATTTTTGACTCTGTTTAAATTTGCGTTTGCTTATCTCGTTTGTCTCGCCTAAGCGTCAAGTAAATATTCACTTAGTCAGCAGTATGGGGAAGGAGTCTAAAAATTGTTTTGATAAATAAATATTTGTGGATTTTAATGCGTGCGTACAAATATACAAAATTACATGTTTATAATACAAACAATTTCTGGAAGCATTCAGGGCATTTACCTTAGATGCTATAGGGCACTGTGGGATATTTAAAAAAAAAAAAACAATTTCAAGAAACTTGTGGCAAAATAAAATAAAGCCGGCAAGAGCTAAAGATGGAACACTAAACAAGATTCTTAAATACATACTTATTTGCCAGTAAGCCTCGAATATTAGTTAACATTTTTAAAACTGGGCGTGGAAAAAAAAAAAATACTTTTCTTTTCTTTAGAAATTTTTAATTTTCAAAAAATAAGTTTTAAGCATATTTTCAATCATAGAACTGAAAACATTCGATTATTGGTGAAAGCTTTACTAAACTTTTAAAAAAATTCGAAATTTTTTTTTTCTTTTTAAATTTTTTTTAATTGTAATATAATAAATTGAATATTGTTAAAAGTTTCAAGACTGTGCACTGAAAAATCGTTTTAAACAAATATAATTTTTCATTTGTTAGCATTAATAGAATATTAAAAAAGTCTGAAAACTGAGCATTCAACGCAACGTTTTAAGCAAAACCCAATTTCCAATTTTTTTTAATCGTTGTTTAAATGTAAGAAAGGCACTAATCGAATATACATACCTAGCAAACGGTTTCAAACTAAACACTGGAAAATCGTTTCTCGAAAATAACATTATTCCTTCCTTAATATTTTTTCTATTGTAAAAAGGGCACTAACCTTATATTAGTAAGAACTTCCAAACTAAGCATTGACATTTGAAAAAAATTAGAAGTTTTCTTCTGTTTTTTTTCTCTTTTTTTATTAGTAAAATTTTTAAAACTAAACTTTGAAAAATATCATTTTGACTTTTTTAAGCGTTTTTGAATGGTAAAAAGAAACCAAAAACTATTCAAAACTTCCAGTTCATGCAGACCTGTTAAATATGATTACTAATCGTAATGATTACCGGTTTGATTAATTATTTCCATTTAATAATTGATTACCAATTACTTTCGATTTTTAATGATTATTTTCCAATCAAAAAACATCATGATTTTTTACGTTTATTAAAAAAGATCAAAAATAATCAAAAAAAGTTGTTTTAATTACTTTTGATAATTTTTAATCAAAAAAAGCTGTTTTATTACTCTTGATTATTTAAAGTTTTTTTTTAATAATCGTAAAAAGTTATGACTTTTTTGGTTGAAAAATAGTCATTAAAAATTGAAAGTAATTGATAATCAACATTAATTACTTTTGCTTATTTTTGATTTTTTTTTTATTATTTTCAATTTTTGCAGTATTGTTGTAGAAGACATAAATATTCACATCAATAGTACTGAAAAAAAATAAAAAATTGTAAAAAAAAATAAAAAAAAAACAGAAAATAATGAAAAGTAATCAACACAACGTTTTTTGATAATTTCTGATTTTTTTGATATTTTTGGCTTTCTTTTGATTCTTGTGTTTGATTATTTCTAATCGTAATCAATTAATAATTGTCTTTTCTTGAAAAATAATTTAAATAATCATTACCAATTTAAAAAGGCCGTCTAATTAATTGATTACTAAATGCTAATCAAATTTAACAGGTCTGAGTTCAAGTACATAGATTTTGAGCTGCTGAATTAAAATATGTAAAAAAAACTATCCTGACTCTAAATGGGCCAAAACCAAGAATGATAGCTTTTATTTTTTTTAACTAATTTATATTAATTTTTTAAGAGTTTTTGTTAGAATAGAAAAGGAAAATTGAGACACAAACGCCATAACTTTTCTTATCGATTCATTTCGGAAGCTGCTAGACTTCTTCGCCAAAGAAATTTCGGCACGTTCTAGTAGCCCCTAGGTTAACAGAACGATGGCTTTTAATCTACAAACTTCTTCTGCAAAAGATACGAAAATTCAAAATATTTCGAAAATCGCAAAAACTTTTTTAAAATTTCCAAAGCTATCACTGAGTTCTTTTTACCTCGCAGAAAAATGTTTATCAAAACACGCAAAATTGAACTCTTTATTGCAATTTAAGAGACTTGCTCACTCATAAGTAAGTATCAAGTAAATTGTCTCGTAGAAAGTTATACCCGGCAATGTTTTCTATGATCATAGTAATATACCCATAGCTACTAAGCAATTGAATAATTAATTTTATTGTAGATTTTATAATTATTCTTCGCTATTAAATTAATAAAGCCTGAGTTTCATAAATAGCCTTATTGGGACTTGCTGGCGTTCTAGACTTTACCTCCATTGTTGTTGTTGTTGTTGTTGACAAAAAGTGGGGTTAAGTCTAGAACGCATGCAACGTGGAAGAGAAGAATTCTACTTTAAGTAGTAGGATAAACTCAGCCGTATTTTGAAATTTGTCACGAACTTACAAGCAATATAAAAACAACACCCATTGACTGCCATTCACAGTTTCCCACGTGGAACTCATAATAGGCGTGATTGTAATTTTTTTTTATAATTGCACATATATTTATACAAATACAAAACTGCATTATTAGTTGGAATTTAGTGTCAGCAAGAAAGAAATATATTCTTTGGATATATAAAATATAAATTTTATAAATGCGAGCAAATTAATAATAAATAATTGTTTATTACATGTATTTGTGAACATCGCAAACGCATTAAAGAGCAAATTTTTAAAAGAATTGTTGGAGAGATAGGTAAATAAAAATTCTATGTTTTATGCTCTTGCACTGATCTCGCTTCATAAGTGTGTGCTCTCTGTTTTTAATATATTCTATAAACAACGAATAATATCTGCCTACTCTTGGCCTGTAAATGAAAATAAATATTTCGCTTCAATGCACGCCAAACAAAATTTATTACGACGGACACAAAAGGCAAATATTTACTAGATAGGTAAATCTCTTTGTACGCCGCACAAAGGTTTGTTTGCACAAAACCTGTTTGTTTACATTTGGCATACTCGCTGCCTTTCTTATTTCATAACGATCTAGCTTTGCAGCGCACAGCTCTCTTACCTATAATAAATTTTGCTGTAGCGAAATGAGTTTTCTACTCCCAAATGCTACCTGCTGTTAAATAAATAAACCACATTTGCGACGTAATTTCCAAACCAACTCGCGAGTATTTAATAATTCCCTGCAAAAAACGGAAATACTCCGTTTCATATTCCAAAGAATACTCCTAAAGGAGTATCAGAGTACTCCAACACATATCCTCATTCATATAAAAAAGGTGCTTCCAATTTACATGGCAATGTCCGATGATTGGATCACCTAATCCATCTCGGACTACTCCGTTTCTTTGCTTTTGAATACTCTATAGACCACCTACGTGAGAGTACTCTCAAAATACTCCCATGGGATTACTCTATAGAGTATTCAACAGCAAAGCGAGAGCGGGAGTAGGTAGTCCTCAAAAGAACACATACTCCCTTCTCGCTTTCGTCTAGAATACTCTATAGAGTAATCTTTTGGCAGCATTTTCAAAGTACTCCAACATAGGTGCTCTATAGACTATTCACAAGCAAAGTAAATGGTACTCCGAATAGGATTAGGTGATCCAATCACCGGATATTGCCATGTAAATTGGACCACATTTTTTATATGAATGAGGATAAGTGTTGGAGTACTCTGATGCTCGAACGTTTTTTACAGGGTTGTTCACACATTTCAGCGTAAATGGTTGGTTTAACCTTTTGACAAATAGTTCTTACCATGATCCAACTACAACAGGTCGTAGCAGCTCGACAAACATACAGGCACACAAAAATTTTCCATGTATTTTGTTATTGTATATTGTGAGTTTAACGTCAAAATCGTACTGAGAAATGAGTGTAATGTCAAAATTCGAGACAAAAGTAAAAATCAGCTGGTTTATTAACACGACTTGTATTATTGGATCATGGTTCTTACCTTGAAAATTAGCTAGGTATTTAATATTCGCTTGCGGTCTTCATTTGTTACGGTTTTAATTGAAATCACCAGCAATGTGTGCTTTTCTTTTGCAAATCGTTTAGCCTCTGCCTTTTGTGAGAAAAGTTCTCTTTTTTTTGAATTGTTTAGTTGGTTTATTCTATTGTGGTTGCTTTCTCTTTACTTTTGTTGCTCTTTTTGTGTTCGAAATTTTCTCTTACTTCTTGTTTCCCCTTGCCCATTTTGCAAGGGCTTTAAATTTTTACGTGTATGTGTCTCACTGTTTTATTTGGTTATTTTCTTTTTTAGTTGTTTGATATTGCGCTTCATAATTTGCACGTTTTTTCCACGACTTTGTGTATTTATTATCACATAAATTTCATAGCTGTTTACATTTACAGTGTACGACAAAACTTAAGCACCGAAATTCCCTTTAAAACATTTTACTTTAAAAAAATCGTAAGTACAAGTTCTAGATTGTTTAGTCCTTTTTATTTAGGAAGAATACATACATATTATAAATTTGTATAGATAAAGGCAGTTTACCAGCTTATCCAAAAAATGTTGTACAAAGAATCCGATGAACTCAAAAAGTAGATGTACAAAACTAAAGCACCATCAATCAAATATCTATGAGACAAATCTGATTTTTTTCGTTATTTCGTGGCATATCCGTAGCTCTTTGTGGCAGGCTCTCATCGTGTTGGCATTGAGTAGGTATATTATTTAAGTAAAATATCTTAGGAAAAAATTTTCCACGCCTGCTAACCTGCAAGAAATTTTCAGGATCCATCATTTTCTACAGATTTTCTGTTCGGTTGAATAGCACGGGCCTCGAAAATGCGACAACATTATTAAGCTTAAACTAATTATTTAAGCAAACCGCTTTACGTTTCTGCAGAATGTCATCCTGATAGATCCACTTTAATGCCATTCCTTCTCGCTCAAGAAATAGAAAAAAGAAAATTTTATAAATATCTTTGTACATAAAAAGATCCAATACCAGTTCAATAGTATGAATTGACCGGATCAACCTCTACAAACCCCTGCACTACCACAACCCTGTTTTACCGTTCAAAAAGTATAGTAAAAGTGAGTAAGTGTTTTTCTTTAGGCCTGGGAACAAACTTCAAAGCGTTCCTATATTTCAGAAAACATTTATTTGACATAAAATTCCTCGTCTTATTGTACTACTCGAATTTGGGTGTAATCTTGAAACTCCTCATTTCTCTTCGATCTGAAATCAAAGCGCTTTCAAAGCTCTGAAGTGAAGTAGTCGGTCTTAAAGAGCACATCTTTAAATGGTTTAAATGGTTCTACATGGGGTGGATGTCATAAATTTTTTCATAAAACTTCTTATGGAAACAAGAAGAAATATGTTTAGTTCACGAACGATTGCTCGCTCGTTACTATTCGGTGTTTTTCGTGCACTAGCACCTCCCTCTACAGTGCTAAGGGTGCTAAGGGAACCAGTTGAATGGAAAAACGTTTGTAGTACGCTAAATAAAAATGAATGAAATAAACTAAAAAAGCTAAAAACATTTTCAAATAATTTTTCCTGATTTCCTTTCATTAAATTTGAGTAAAATTCTTTTGCGAAGTAACACAAAATAATTATTTCCAGCAAATCTCTTAGCCTCTCACAGAGCATCAAACCACGTTTAGCGACTCAATAAAAGAAGGGAACTGTTGCTGATACAACCTAAATTATTCATATTCAATCAGTAAATTTAAGTCTATACCATTTAAAGATTCATTTTCTGAGCACAACACTTGAAATATCGATATACTTGTTTGTAAACGTAGTTACTACTTTCTATGCAACTCTGTTTAACTTAAAAAATGACGTACGTTCGTTTTCCGGTCTTTTCTTTTGGAAACGCGCCCACAGGGAGCACGCATGAGTAAGTCTCTCTTTAATATTATATTCATTTCATTTCTACCATATCTAACTTTATCTTGTTTTATCAGATATTAAAATCCTACAAAATTCTGTATCGTTAAAATATTTTGTGCGTTTTACTTTTATTGTCGCTGCCGTAACAGGAACTGTGGTTTGTACGTAATGTTTCGAAATATATCGGCGTGGTTAGATGGCTCACGTTTACGGCGATTTTATGGTTTTTACAACACATAATTTGTCGCTTTAGTTTTGTTGCACACATTTTTTAATGGACAATGAAGTGGACCGTACAGTATACTAATTTGTGTCAATATTCGGCTAGTATATAATATGCATCAGTCTATAGGCAAGTAAACTCTGGATATCTAACAAATTTCTGCTTTACGAGCATTTTTTTTCTCAATTTCTCCCGTTTTTCATGTTTTTTCGCAAGTTTAATTAAATATTGCAACCTGTTTTAATTACATGCATATTCATATATTTATTTATAATCATTCGTCAATATGTACCTCTATATACAGCTGTGTTCAATATAATAGCAGTGAAATTAAAATGGATATCGTTCGACGAAATAAGAAGCAGCTGTGTTTTTAATAATTTTCATTTAAAATATATCGAATTCCATAACAAAAACCACATAAAAAAAATTTCAAAGCTTACACAAAGTTGAGGAAAGCTAATTTAACTTTAAAAAAATGGTCATCAAAATCTTAAAATTTTTTAGCAAAGCTTCTAGAAAATTTCTGAGTACGCAGTTTTGTAGACCAATGAATTTTAGTATCACAGGGTGTAAGTTAGAACTCGCTCAAACATTTTCCTGAATTATCAGCATTTTTTCGTCTAGGATGTTGAGTGATTTCTTCCATATAACGCATGAAGAAAAACTAATTTTGTATGGCAAAAAATACCCAACAGCTTCACAAGAAAATTCTAAAAAATCAGTGGAATATTTGAGGTACTTCTAGCTTTCACATTGTTATACTGAGTTAGTGAGCTATAAAACTGCCTACTTAAAAATTTTTTAAAAATTCTGCTCAAAAATATTCGAATTTTGATGTAAATTTTGAAAAGTTTAATTAACTTTCCTGAACTTTGTGAAAACTTTAAAATTTCTTTTTATGTGGTTTTTGTTATAGAATTCGCTATATTTTATATAAAAATTATTGAAAACACAATTTCTTTTAATTTTTTCGAACGATATCCAATTTAATTTCACTACTTTTATATTTAACACAACTGTATCTAGCATTTGTTAGCTATCAGCTCACTTTGAATTATTCAATAAATAAATTTAACTTTTTTTTCGCTAAATAAAGATGAGGTAATTCTTATGACAAAATTAACTTGCTGAATAGACAATTCGTATGAGCTCATTTATGGAATTCTATTGTGGATATGTTAATAAATTAAATGCTTCTATTATAGTGGCACCATTTTTGTTTCGTTTAAATATTCTAACTTTCTGCGAATGTTATAAAGTGACACATGTCTGTAAAATAGAAGAAGAGGGATCAGGTTATATCAAGCCTTATTTCTCCAGAGACAAGCGGTTCATTCTCTTGCAGAAGCAACAATTAAGAATCTATAATACGCCAATGAGTTGCCCATAATGTTAAAGGTAGACATAAGTAAGAAGTTTTTGCTTATTTCAGCCACGGCTGTTCGCTGAAATGGGTCCAATGTTAAAGTTTTCAGCATACCTATTAAATAATGATTACTAATCGTAATGATTACCGGTTTGATTAATTACTTTCTTGAGAATCCATTTAATGATTGATCACCAATTACTTTAAATTTTCAATGATTAGTTTCTAATTAATTAAATAAATAATCAAAAAAATCCAGATTTTTACGATTATCAAAAAAAGGTGTTTTGATTACTTTTAATTATTTTTTATTTTATTATTTTTTTTTTTGATTTTTTTTTTTTTTTGATTTTTTACAGTATTATTGTAGAAGCACATAAATATACACATCAACAATACTTAAAAAAAATCAAAAATAATAAAAAAAATTTAAAAACAATAAATAAAAAATCAAAAATAATCAAAGTATTAAAAAAAAAAAAATCAGAAGTAATCAAAAAAACTTCAAAAGTAATCAAAAAATCAAAAGTAATCAAAAAAACTTTTTTTTTGATTATTTAGATTTTTTTTTTGATTTATTTTTTGATTATTTTTAATAGAATTTTTTTTTTTTCTAATCGTAATCAATTAATAATTGTCTTTTCTTTAAAAACAATAAAAATAATCATTGCCAATTAAAAAAGCCGTCTAATTAATTGATTACTAATTAGTAATCAAATTTAACATGTGTAGTTTTCAGTAAGTATTTCTCCATGCAGCAAACATCCCTCCAGAATATCTTCCATTTTTCGGATACCTAACGGAAGACTGAAGTTACGTTTCAAGAAAATGTATACCCAAACTGATATGTAGCTTCAAATGTTTTTGAGTTCTACCCAGTTAAGGCCATTTTTTGACTCTCGCTCTTCAAACCATCTTACTCAAGTAATGCTGTGCCATCAGTAAAAAATATATTTTCGAAAGCTTTAGGTTTGTTTTTATTAATGGTCGGAGTGCTTGAGATACCAAGACAGCTGAGTCCTTACACTATTATAATTTTTAAAGGATATTGAAAGCTGTTACCAAAAAATACTAAACGAAGTTTGTGAGAAATGCTACGTAGGCAGAGTGTTTTTTCGAATATGAAATCTAGTACATCGATGCACAGGCACGGGAACTCTTAAAACGAGCTTGTAACTGGAAAAAGTCGCTCCGAATTTGTTAAAAATCTAGATTTATTTTTATTGTTAGATCGTCATGCTAAATAGGGTTTTCCTTTTATTACACCACAATCTTAAAAGCTAGCAACTTTAACTGGGATTTCAATACAATAAATTCGCTAACTTTTGATGCTCATTTTACTAAGATATATTTTTAATTTTATATTCATACACACATCTATGCTTGCTGCATTGTCACCGAGCTATAATGATTATAACGCCCATAAACGAGTAAAAATTTCGTGAATTATGGCCTAGTGGCAATCATAAAATTTTAGAGAAATAAAGAAAATATTGTACAGTTTTTATGAACGACAATAAATGTATAGTAAAATGTACGTAAATATTTTGAGTTAAAAAGAAAAAAACTAGTTGTAATAAATCTAATATGGGTCATGTGATTTGGAAAAAGTGCATTATGAGAGAGAATACTTTCTAGATTGTTCAACAGTTGAAGGCATTTCTTGTTAAAGAATTTCTTTTCAAGTCATATTTTTTTCGCTTCACAGATATATTCATTTGTGTGTCACTTATATACAAACTAAAATAAGTGTGACTATATTTTAGATATATCAAACTGTCTGTTACTAACATACTTAGTCATTTGTCATAAAAATATATTTAATTTTGGTATATGCTTTTTTGTTTTATTTCTATTTCTAAAGCTTATTTTTTTAGTAGCATGTTGAAAAATTATTCAATTTGAAGGACATTTTTTTATAAATAGCGAATTCAAAATAAATAACAACGAAAATTTTGATTTTTAAGAGAAAAATTAGTTTTGGCATAATTTAAAGAAGTATTTTTTTTGTTTTGAGAAACAAATTGACTTGTAATCATGGCCTCTTAACCATGAATATAAATACTTATGAGTATGAATACTTATGAATATGAATACTTATGAACATGAATACTTATGAATATGAGTACTTATGAATAATAATACTTATGAACATGAATACTTGTGAAGGTGAGTACTTATGAATAAGAATACTTATGAGTATGACACTTTTGAATATGAATACTTATGAATAGAATACTTATGAATATGAAGACTTATGAATATGAATACTTATAAATATGAGTACTTATGGATATGAATACTTATGAGTATGAATACTTATGAATATGAGAAATTATGAATTTGAATACTTATCAGTATGAATACTTATGAAAATGAATAGGAATACTTAGGTTATTAGAATAACCTCTCAGTCCAATGTTCCAACATAACTGCAAAAAGGCACGTATCTTCTTGGATTTAGAACATTTTTGAAGAAAGACATGAGTTGTGACGTTTTAGTTACAGTGCAGTTTTGCAGTCATTCAAAATAGTTCAAAAAACAAACACTTCTTGTACGAGTTGTCCAACTTTTGAGAAAAAATGTTAATTGTGACAGTGACATTTCAGGCACAGTGACTTTCAACCGAGTAAATTGTTACGAAATAATTTCAAGAGGAAGCTTTCTTTCGATTTAGAAGATACTCTTTTAACAACAAAGAGACTATTTACTTTGACCACTCAGTAACTTTATTCCAAAATAAATGAAGAAAAGAAGCGTATTTTATTAAATTGGCATAGTTTTGAAGAAAAACGTGACGTTTTACCGTAACACTTAAGTAGCAGTGATTTTTCCGCCATTAGTCAATTGAGACAGTGAAATTTAAGACACAGTGATTTTTAACCGTACCGCTCTGAAATAATTCAAAGAAAAAACACTTTTTCCTAAATTTGGCAGGTTTTTAAGGAACAATGCGACTCAATAAAACATAATATTTACAAACATTCTCACAATTAACTGACATATACGAAAACTTTGTTACTTTTTTAATAAAACTCAATATATTTCAATACCCACTGCTTGGAATGTATAAAGTTTATAAGGTATTGTTTTGAATTCGCATGGCATTGCTCTTTTGATAAAAATCACTCTTTTGTCAACCGTGAAATTTACTAGTCGCAGTTTAGTAGCGAGTGTTGTGAATTTTAGTCGCTATATTAACCAGTTTTTGTTCTGATGATATCGCAT
This sequence comes from Merzomyia westermanni, assembly GCA_949987695.1. Lineage (NCBI taxonomy): Eukaryota > Metazoa > Arthropoda > Insecta > Diptera > Tephritidae > Merzomyia > Merzomyia westermanni. The sequence goes on from OX465289.1 coordinate 184,036,682, forward strand.
GTGCTATCACATCCAGTCACGGCGATTTTGTGAATAATGTGACTGCAGTTAAGAGTGACTTTTGAGCATTAACTCACGTATTAGCCCGCTCTAATTTGTTGGTTAAAAAAAGCATGTCAAACGTGATTTAATTTTACTTGGAAGAGATATCGATTGGCTGGGAGAATCAATGGAAATATTTCGTAAATATCATGAAGTTACGGGAAATTAAATCAATAAACGCCAGAAAAGAATTACGCTTTCTTATAAACAAACATATGCAAATAAATGTAATTAAATTAAACATTTGCAATTGAAACGAAATTATTTTTGTAAGCGAATTCACTGCCTGCTGATTTTAATTGTTGGTACAATCGAATTTAGCGGCACAACTTTTTTTTTTTTGTAAAACAAGAACTGGACGAGGAAATAATATAAACAAATGCTTTATAAAATGCATTGGAATATGAGCAAGAACTTTAGTACGATGTGAATTTGAACAATATAAATTTATTTATTTGAATGAGGAATATTTGTATGAACTTGCCGCTGCTTTTGTGTAGCGTGTTAACGTTTTAATACATATATACGAGTACGCACGAGCTTAACTTTTTCCACATATTTACATTAAACGTACATTAGGGTGTAAGCAGAAAATGGTGAGTTTTTTTAAACTGGAACGATAGTATGTGTTATTTATTAAGACTCCTATAAAATATTTGGCAACATATGAATAAATATAGAACACTCTAATGTAGATTGTATATTTCCACATATTTTATACATGCAAAATTTGCTTTCGAGTTATTTTTTTTGCACCCCACTGTGTTTAAATAGTGCAGACCATGGCAACCAGTGGTGAACCAACGAACACACAATGCCATTTGTTACGCTTCATTTAACAGCCACTAGAAAACTAAGTATGCAAACACACAAAATTATGGAAAAAAATTAAAAAAAAAAAAAAATTTTAAACTAAAGAAGAACCAATTTGGAAACGATTCCTAATGGCAGCGGCATGACGCATGTAAGCCTCAAACACAACCACAAATTTAATAATTTCTTGCTTAAAACCAATGCGCCAGCGACCACCATGGCCTGGGGGGTTACCCTGTAACGCAATGCGAAAGCAAATGCTATTCGAAAGCTGTGAAATTATATACATTTTCTTTCAAATGCGATACAGAGTAACGCCCCTGTTGTACGCTAAAATATCATAAAGCGCATTTCATTCCAAATGAATTTTGATTTTCGTTGGCCGTTTATTTGTTTTTCTATTTTTTATTTTAAATTTTTATTCATCATGTGCTCTTTTGTTGTAATAAAATTTTATCACTAATTCAGTTTTGCAGTGTTGCTTTGTATTTTCGAAAAGCTTGTTTTTCATGCATCGAAATGAAAATAAAATTATTTAAATATTCCATTTGTTCGTTTGCCAATTTTAATTTATTTACTTCAAGTTTATTTACTTTGCAAATTTTATGTTTTTTTTTAATTGCTTTCTTCTGGTTTATTTCTAAGCAGTTGCTTTATTTAGTTAATTTATTGCTTCCTTAATTTTGTGGTGAAGCGTGAAAATTCATTTTATTAAGTGGTTAATTTAGAAATTTGTATATATTACAGTCTTTAAAGGGTTTTTTGTTTAAACGAGCTTGAGTTAACATTTACGACTGTTTACATTTCACGCGTAAAAAAAGATAGAACATTTGATCTTGTTTAATTTATTATCAAATAAAAATCTTAGTATACAAAAATATTTTTTAGAGTCAGACCGAATATGCGACTTCAGTTTGCCTACTAATCTAAGTTATTTCCGAGTTTAATTAAATAGTCGGTGTCTAAGCTTTTTGGAGGGCGAATAGTTTTTTTTAAATTATTTTTTTTTTTTGTATATTTTATTATTTGTATTATATTATTGGTTCAGAGAGGAAAAGGGGAGTGTGGAGCACATTTTCAACAGGGACCCTTTTAGTAATATTTATTGAATTATTTTATTTATTTAAATTATTTGTTCTATGTAGAATGGGGGTTGCGGTGCACCTTTACACCTTGTATGCATTAATTTGGGGATAGCACAATTGGCTCTGAGCCATTGCGCTGGATTGGCTTCCACATTTTCGCTCTGAAAAAATCCCCTTTGGGACTACATAACATAAACTATATCTTCGAAATATTTTATAAGCTGGTTGCGAATTACAAGAGAGTGCAGCGCAAATGAAATAAACAAAAGAAATAATTATAGCTTATGTCGCTTAAACAGTCGGATTCCGTCAAAAAACGCCTAACATTTTTACCGCAGCCAAACATTTTCCTTAATTTTCAATTTTAACCTGAACTGCGATTGAAACACATTTATTGTGAGTACTTTGTAGTGTTACAGGTGCCTGAAGGTCGCCCAAATTTTTATTTGTTTTTTTGTGTGAAAAAGAATGCAAAAGGTACTGTTTCGAAAGTGTGTGGGTAACTTCGGGTTAATAAAGGAACACAACTACTATTTAGAGAAGAAGATTTAGAATGAATTGTTTATAATATTGTTCTCGAAATAATGGACAACTAATAACCTAGGTTCGATACTCAAATATCGCCATAAATTCACAACACATCAGATTTCGAGTTCCAGCATAAGAGCCTGAAGAATAGAACGAACGGGCAGTTACTTTACGCTATGTTATGTTCGTATATCAAAAGAATTGATCATCCAGAACTGTTCTCTGTGAAATGACATTTTAGCCAAAGAGATAGCCTAATGTTCAGCATTATCGAGCACATACATTTCGCGCACTGTTTATTATTTTTCCAAACAAAATTCTTTGCCATTGCGCTAGATAATGTTTGCTGGGTAATATTTAGTTGGTATATAAGTAAGTGGCTTATACGACTACTCATGACACGGAACGGCACAGTTTGCATTTAATGGGGTTGTGAATTATTAAGTAGCAAATAAAATTGGGAATGCAGTGATGACATTAGCAGCCAAGAAAATCGTTAAAATTGGTCATTGCAGCAATGCAGAGATGCTGAGTATGCGACAAAAAACTATTAGCGCTTTTCTTTTAAGAGTTTTTTGAAGTGAACTTCTAATACTAGTAAAAGCACTTAATGCAATACAAAAAAATGTGATAGAAAAAAGGAAATTAGGGTTAACTTCGAAATTATAAGGTTTAATATACAGTTGTGATCACAATAATAGTAGTAAAATTTAATTGGATCTCGTTTGACGAAATAAGAAGAAGATCAGGTTTTATTAATTTTCATTTGAAATATAGCGAATTCTATACAAGAAACCGCATACAAAAAATTTCAAAGTTTACACAAAGTTCAGGAGAGTTAATTAAACTTATAAAAATTTACATCAAAATTTCAATATTTTTGGGCAGAATTTTTAGAAAGTTTTTGAGTGCGCAGTTTTATAGCTCATTCAATTTTAGCATCATAATGTTCAAGTTAGAAGTAAGTCAAAATTTCTCCTGAATTTAAAAAATTTTTTTGTCAAGGATGTTGGGTATTTTTTCCATAACAAATTTGAGTTTCGTTCATGCGTTGTATGGAAGAAAATACTCAAGATCCTCTACAAAAAAAAATTCAAAAAATTCAGAGGAAATTTTGAGGCACTTCTAATTTGCACATTATGTTGCTAAAAATAATTGGGCTACAAAACTGCGTACTCAAAAACTTTCTAAAAAGTTTGCTGTAAATTTTTAAAATTTTAATTAACTTTTCTGAGCTTTGTGTAAACTTTGAAATTTCTTGTTATGTGGTTTCTGTTATAGAATTCGCTATAGTTTAAATCGAAATTATTAAAAACACAGCTTCTTCTTTTTTCTTCGAACGATATCCAATTTAATTTCACTGCTATTATTGTGAACACAGCTGCATATCATACAATGTCCCATAGATTCTAGTAGCTTCAAGCTTTGCTGATACTCTTACGTCACCTTTAGGAATTTATTCTTAATATACAATTTATCATCAAATATTTTGACATTGTACTAATGATATATTTTTTCTTTTTTCTCATTTCTCATTTCAGGTATGTAGACTCTTTTCTTGAGTGAGTAAGTTAATTTCAATAATCAAAAAGGGAACTATAACATTTTTGTATAAGTTATACCTTTATCGTACCACTAAACGAGTCTGACAAAAAAACTTACAAACTAGTCCGTCAGGGATCGTACATTTACCTACAAAATTTTAAAGGTTAGGATAATGTGGCAGTTTGAAAAACGCCAGATGAGCTTTTTATTTAAAATAATAATTTTTTTTACTTTAAATAAAATATTCTATGTGATCCTACATGGAGTTCGTTCTATTTCTCTCCAAATCTGACAATTGATATCTCATAGAAAATGCCAATGTTTCAAAGAACAGTTACTAAGACATGGAAAAAAGAAAGTTGGCTAACTAACTGATTTGATATTATACTAGTTGTAGCTAGTTTACAACTAGTTGGTTTGACTGCAGCGCTATTCATAGCATGCACAACTCGTAGTTACTCATTCCTACACTGCTCGCAAAACTTTCGCATTTCTCTTTACTACTAGTACAACAACCATCAAATTTAATCGAAAACATACTACCAAAAAGAATTCTGTTTTTATATATTTTTATGTTTTAAAATTTTTTGTTTTTTGTTTTACACTTAAAACACTGACATGGTGTTCAGCGCGCCAAAAATAGCCGGAAATGTACTCCAAACTTGTACACGTGAAGGCAAACTTGGTCTTTGGTATTTGATTGCTCACAACGTGTTTTGTTGTACATTCATAGTTTCCATTTTTATTGGTCTTTTAGGAGTTTTGTGCTTGGAGAAATTAGCTATTAGCCTTATTGTTGTATTTATATTTATTTAAGTTTTTGCAGTTGTTTACTCGAGTATCTGTTGAACTTTGGCGCAATTATACCCTATGTACGTGCTTTGAAAGAATTATTGACACAGTCAAGCCAAGTGTTTGTAAAAATCCATGATAAATAAAGTTTTTACAAGTTCTAGGATTTATAATACATACATACCATGTACATATATAGTTTCTAGGTGTTGGCAGATGTTATTAAAAATAGTCTCAATAATGTTGAGCAGAGACTTTTCATATTCTTGAAATTGAAGATACTAAAGTCCATCGAACAAAAGCAGAATAAATAAACAGCTGAATAGGGTAAAAAACGATTGAAAAGCAGATGAGCAAAGTTTGAACATGAATCAAATATATGCAACTGCGCCGATTGGACGTCACTTCACTGCTGTGTGTGTGCAACCCAGTTAGTTTGAGTACCTTTGAATACCACTCACACTACAGTGACATTAAAGCTGTAAAATGCCTTGAAATAGTACATAGTACTCGCTGTGCATCAAGTCTCAAAAAAAAATCAATGCCGTTATATTTAGCAAAGATAGTTAGTAATAAAAAGAAGTGAATTGCCCTATTGTTGAACTAATTGAAGTGGGATTGCCGATAAGTAATTTTACAATTTTGCACTACTTTAAAAGGGCGCAGCTGAAAAAAACGGTTGATTTACAGTTAATGGCAATTGATTGCACCTAAGTTGATATTGGTATTTTTACAACTGCTATAGACGATTTGAAGTGAAAATTCTGACTCCAGCGAATCCATTGCATACTAACATGTGTGTGTGTTCGATTTACGAAAATAAAAATGTATACAGATACGGATTTTGATACTTTAAAAAATCAACGTATTATATTCTCGTAAGGCTCTCAAACTGCATACTAAAATGTGTTACTCAAACTGTCGATAACAGTTTTTAGAGTGAAGTGTGTACAGATACGGATTTCGATACTTTAAAAAATCAACGTATTATATTCTCGTAAGGCTCTCAAACTGCATACTAAAATGTGTTTCTCAAACTGTCGATAACCGTTTTAATAGTGAGGTGTGTTCGATTTACGAAAATAGTAAGGCACACAGATACGGATTTCGATACTTTAAAAAATCAATGTTTTATATTCTCATAAAGCTCTCAAACTGCATACTAAAATGTGTTTCTCAAACTGTCGATAACCGTTTTAATAGTGAGGTGTGTTCGATTTACGAAAATAGTAAGGCACACAGATACGGATTTCGATACTTTAAAAAATCAATGTCCTATATTCTCATAAAGCTCTCAAACTGCATACTAAAATGTGTTTCTCAAACTGTCGATAACCGTTTTAATAGTGAGGTGTGTTCGATTTACGAAAATAGTAAGGCACACAGATACGGATTTCGATACTTTAAAAAATCAATGTCCTATATTCTCATAAAGCTCTCAAACTGCATACTAAAATGTGTTACTCCAACTGCCGATAACAGTTTTTAGAGTGAAGTGTGTACAGATACGGATTTCGATACTTTACGTTACCACATCGATAACGATATTATTTTACATTATAGTTCTACAACAATATCTTTAATTATGAATCTAAGTAACAATATTTTATCGATGTTTTGAATATAGAATTCACTTTTTCTAATTAAACTAGTTATAATGAGTTCTTAATGATATCGTCCAAATATGCTTTTGAGTCAGTATTTGCCGCTCTATTATTTTCGGCTTACTAACTCAATCAAGTAACGAATCCCAAGCAAAAAATACATTCTGTTTCTTTTGTATTAATTATTTTCAGGCCATAACCTTCTAGTATATATAATCTTGTCTAACTCATTAAGCCACTCAAGAGAATGTAAGTCAACTTATCTTTATTGTAGTCACTAACCTACCCTGCATATACCAAGTTTAGTTAGTTATATGAACTTCCAATCATTAGAGAAGAGTCTAGCAAATACAAGTATATTGTATACATATGCTATAAACACATATATACTACCTATGCACCATAAACATATATGATGGGTAAATAGATAGCATCGACTTATACAACTTAATAACAAACATAAAGCGCACAAGATGGGAAATTCAATGCAGTTTGTGTTACATACATAACACAGAACTAAAGCCGAAAGAAAAACAAAATATACACAAGAAAGATAACTAAACAGAAAAAACCACAAAGAAAATTAATTAAAACAATGAAAACAATAAAAAATACTTACGAGTTTTCTTGAGCTTGAGTTAGGAGAATCTCTTCATGGCTTACCGAAAGCGTATCAAATTGAAATTAATGAAAAATGAAAGCTAGAAAGAATAATAAAAAAAATGTATTGAATCAATTTGCTTTACTAACAAATCGGATACATAACGAAAGCAAAGCTAGCAAGGTAAAACAATAGAATAGTAACAAGTAGAGTAAATATGAAGTACTAGACAATGCATGTGTCGAAGAAGTGTTTCCAAACCTTTAAATTTGCTACGCAGTGTAATTTGTTTAGAGAAATTACTAAAAGCTAAATCCAGTTTAATTTTTCGGAAGGGGTTGAGTTTGGCGTCATCTAGGAGATTTTCAACCAAAGTGGAACGCTATCCTCTATTTCTTTTGAATAACTTTTATATAATAGTTTCAAACCCATTGATTAGTTGTGCTATGAAACTGTGAGGGACTTCCTATATTCGGGTAACACCAAAAATAATGTCAGTCGTAAAATTCAGCCAGACCTGTTAAATTTGATTAGTTATTAGTAATAAATTAATTAGACGCCTTTTTAATTGGTAATGATTATTTAAATTGTTTTTCAAGAAGGGCATATTAATTGATTACGATTAGAAAAAAAAAAAAAAAATTTTAAGAAAATATCAAATATTATCAAAAAAATTGTTTCGATTACTTTTGATTATTTGTGATTTTTTAAAACTTTTTTTTTTTTGATAATTTTTTATTATCTTAGATTTTTTTCAGTATTGTTTATGTGTATATTTATGTGCTTCTACAACAATACTGGAAAAAATTTAAAAAAAAAAACAAACAAAAAATCAGAAATAATCAAAAGTAATCAAAACAACTTTTTCTGATTATTTTCGATTATTTTATGTTTTTTTAAAAGTCGTAAAAATTATGATTTTTTTGATAATTTTTTTAATTATTTGGAAGTAATTGGTAATTAAATGGATTCCCAAGAAAGTAACTAATCAAACCGGTAAGAATCCTCCGTTTTTTTGCCAACAATTGCTACCTTAGACTGAGTAGACACAGGGGTTTACCCACTCTCTATAAGTCTTTCATTATACCTGCGCTGGTGTTCCGCTCGAAATCAAGGACAGTGTCGAGAGAAGATAAGATGGACCTTGGAGTATACAAGAGGAAAGTTCTCTGGAAGATTAATGGTCCCTCCCGTTATACCAACAACAAGTATCTTAGAAAATTGAACTATGAGCTGTACGATCTATACGCAGATCTACCCATAGATTAGCGACAAAGAAGTTCCAGCCCAGACGGTATTCCTTTCGACACCCGAATTGGGCAGTAGAAGAGGGAGGAGGCCTCGATTGAGTTGGCAGCAACATGTGGAGGATGACTTAAACTCCCTTTGTGGTTCCAAATGAAGTTAGTTAACAATGAGAAGTAATGACTGGCGTGCTTTGATAAGCAACGACCAGAATCTCTCTTTTGAGTGTGTATGTATATATTTTCCACTTGTTGTGCTTGTTGTTGAATCCCCCTTGAAACTCTGTAAGCGCCTGTCATTGAGTTGCGAATGGACTTGCGACAGTGGCATTTGTAATACTTTTATCCTGCGATGCAGTCATGAAAAGTCATCACCGTATCGAGTGAGCTGCAACGAAAGGGGAGTGGGGCAGTGTGCCACTTGTAAACAAAGCAGGGGGCGAGCTACAGCAGAGCGAAATCTGAAGTAAACAGTAGGAAGGTAGTAGGTAGTTTTAAAGCATTCTTTTTTCCAAAAGGGATGGTTCTATTCATTTTTATTTTAATATGAAAAATAAACCTGGATAGATGACCAAGGGGAAGAGGGAAAAATTTTCAGTAATAGGATATAATGTTCGTAAATTTTGTACAAAAAAAATGGGGATAAAGATTTCTTGACAAAGACAGAGTTGCCAACCCCAGCTTTTCTTAAAAAGCGCGAATAATAGTAAAAAGTGTAGTAAAAATAGTGTAATCTTAGTAAAATTTTAAGGCTGCTATCCACACATCCATAATCAGCATCCATTTGATTATACGTTATATAAGAATGATTGTGGCAGCGGCTTTCATTATAAACTTGTATAGATATCAAATATTTTGGCAGGTATTCAACACTCTTTCTTTCGTTTTTGTAGGCTAAAATAAATTAGTTTTCCAAACATTTAAATTAAATTTGCCAAAGGCTTTTATTTCGCTTTCAACAGAAACCCATTGAATGCATGGCATCCGTTGCAGTTTCATTCCCTTTTGCAAAATTCTATTTATAAACATCCACGCTCGTAAGTACATATGTATGTACAGCTGTGTTCAATATTATAGTAGTAAAATTAAAATTGATATTGTTGGACGAAATAGGCAGAAGCTGTGATTTTAAGAATTTTGATTTAAAACATAGCGAATTCCAAAACAGAAACCACATAAAAAGAAATTTTAAAGCTTACACAAACTTCAGAAAAGTGAATTAAACTTAAAAAAATTGACATCAAAACCTTAAAATTTTTTGGCAGAATTTCCAAAAAAATTTTGATTACGCAGTTTTGTTGCCCAATCAATTTTAGTATAACATTGTGCAACTTAGAACTCGCTCAAAAATTTCTCTGAATTTTCAGAATATTTTTCGTCAAGGGTATTGAATAACTTCTTCAATACCTTCATCTAACATCTTTGACAAAAAATATTAAAAAAATTCAATAGAAATTTGGAGATCCTTCTAACTTGCATATTATTATGCAAACATTTAATGAGCTATAAAACTGCGTACTCAAATATTTTTCAAAAATGCTTCCCAAAAATATTAAAATTTTAATGTAAATTTTTAAAAGTTTAATAAACTTTCCTGAACTTTTGCGTAAACTCAGAAATTTTTTTTTATGTGGTTTCTGTTATGGAATGCGCTATATTTTAAATGAAAATTATTAAAAACACAACTTCTTTTTATTTCTTCGAGCGGTATGCAATTTAGTTTCACTACTATTATATTCAACACAACTGTATATGCATACTCACAATTAATATTATTTCTACCAGATATGTGCCAATTTAAATGGCGCTTACAAATTGCAACAATTCAAAGCCATAACATTTCCAATTTCCATTGTGGTCAATTTAATTTTACTTCGGACGCATTGTAGACTAGACAGATGGTGCGTTAATGCGGATTAACTGATTTATAGAATTGTAATTGAAAATAATCGAACTACGCAAATTTAATGAATAACTGATCAGCTTTATGTTTATTAGAATTTTGCTTGTTAAATTTTGAACTGCCGGTTTTGTTGTGGCGGTAAAAATACTTGCATGAGGGTAGGCCTGCACTCTCTATGAATCTAGTACGCTTGGGCACTTACACGGTGAGGTACTCTACCACCTCATCTTTTTCATATCGAGCCTTCGTAGTTGTCTTTCTTTATCTGCTTTGCAAACAGTTGATTCATAACGGCGTCTGCAAAAATCAAATTTGTATCAAATTAAGCTTAATTAGGATTGGGTGCTCTTGTCTGTCAACGCCTTTGTAAACTTGTACAAACACAAATCTGTATTTGACTTTTTCTATATCCAAACGTGTGTTCCTATGCAGAAACGAGCTGCCACACAATTCCACATTTCCCAATTTGAATAGCTTCAAAAGTAATTCAAATAAATCAAAACTGGCACAACTAATTTCCTACGTTGATTTGCATTTGTATTGTAGATATGTATCGAGAATTGTATAACGAGATATAATAGATAGTATACATATGTACACTTATTATATGCTTTCGTAATTTCAAAAATAGATGTATGTGTCTGCAGATATTAAAATTTAGTGCGCAGCGTCCCAGCAGATAGTAGCTTGTTAGCTAGTTACTCGGCCAATTTTAACTCCACATATGTATACCCAGTAGTCAAAGCAACTACATATACATATGTAAATTTTTTTTTGCAATGCCGGCTGATCTGAAATCTTTAGCTTAGGTGAATTATCACATCACAGTTAGGATTTTGACTAAACTCTAATTTTGATTGTTGTGGCGAGTTTTCTCTGACTTCGATTAGCGATCAAGGTATCTTATATATAAATATACAAGATGAATGCAATGTAGAACCGCTTTCTGATAAACTATAATTCTAAGGTATACAAATTATATATGCATAGATAGGAGATTTTGAGGTGTACTTTTATATGTAAATAAAAAAAATTTAAATAATCATTTTAATATAAAAAATTTAACATAAAAGTCACACCACTACACATTCACTTATTCACACTATAGACACGCTGTGTGTGTGTGTACTTGCTTTTTGTGTACTATGCTGAATCGTGAGCATGGCCGAGGAGTTGCTTTGTAGGAAAAAAATTAAGAGAGGTAGTAGTGTGAGTAGACTTGCCATGCATGTTTTTGTGTTATTCGTGTGGTCGGCTCTCACTGTGAGTGCGAAGAGTTGGTAGTGGACCAATGAAAAATGAGTATTCGCACTATAGATACTCTGTTGTGTCATGCATTTTTGCTTTAGTTGTTGTTATTGTATTGATTACTGGCTACGATTCCCAGTGTCAGCTGCTCTCCTGAGAGCACGAAAAGTTGCTTTGTTGGATGCATTAAGCAAGCAATGTAAAATATGAGCAAATATGTAAAATTCATTGCTGATACCTACAAACAGGGTTTACAAAAATAAAATAAATGATTACTCATAAAGAGTATTAAACACCGAAGAAAATTAAAGGAAAATAGAGGAAAGGAAAAGAATTGAAAGGAAGGAAAATTAAAGGAAAAAAAGGAAAGAAAAGGAAAAGGAAAGGAAAGGAAGGAAAGGGAAGGGAATGGAAAGGATAGGAAAGGAAGAAAATTAAAGGAATTGTAAGGAAATGAAAGGAAGGGAAGGGAAAGGGAATTAAAGGAAAGGTAAGAAACCGAAGGGGAAAGAAAGAAAATAAAAGGAAGGGAAGGGAAAGGAAAAGAAGTTTGAGGAAAGGAAAAAAGAAAATAATAGAGTAAAAGAAGAAATCAGGAAAATAAAAATATGTTAGAGGAAGGGAACGACATAGAAAAGAAGAAAAAGAGGCGGATAAAAGATACAGCAAAAAAATAAAATAAAATAAAGTTTACTGGTTGAATTTCAACCACTGGGCGAACTCTAGTTATAATAAAACTGCCAAATACCCAGGGAAGAGATGGAAATTCCATGGCACTAAATCAATACAGTGATCCCTTTTTAGAATTAAGTGGCACGAATAGGAAACACCAAGGTAGGTCGAACTATCCGCCACCTGTTTTTTCGTATTCGTCAAGGTCTTTACCTTCCGCTACTGACGAATCACGGTGTCGAAAGTAACACATTCTGGGCCTGAATTTCTTGGTCCTAGTTCGCTGCACTATGGTCATATCTGCCTGTGTGCCTGAATGTGTAAAGCTCGTAGAGCTCATCGTTAAATTTTTTTCGATTCTCATCGTTGGTATCACGGGAAGAACCATAAATCTTCCGGAGAACTTTTATCTCGCATAATTCAAGGACCATCACATCTTCCTTTGACACTGTCCATGATTCTGAGCCAGACATTTGCTCATTGTATATTCGGCCTAAGCAAAAATTGCGACTAGCATGCAGTTCAGTGGCCGTTGACTAGCACAAATCATCTAGTATCAGACTCGCTTAGTCAGCGCTAAGAGATATGGCCTCTGATAAGACCCAGGATTGCAAAGATCTCTTTCGCCTCTGAGATATTAAGAAGCGATCCACGCCTACCCAGCTTAATGGTCACGTTTTGCACTGATTGGTCAGAGTCGATATTATTGTTGGTCATCCGAGGGCTGCTTAGCTGTCTATCATATTACCGGTGTTGTTCGCACACAAAATTATACTGCATTCCTCCTGGAAAACATAGATCTCGGATTAAAGAATACTCGCTAAGTCCTGGTCGTAGTTTTGCAAAGATGTCCTCTCTTACTCAACAGACCATTTTTGATCAGTTCGTGAGATCTGAAATGTCGACTTCCTGAGTGAATTACCATCTATCCAATCCTTCATATAAGTAAAGAAAATCCTAAAATTGTATAAAATACTGTTTTGAAGCAAAAGTCGTCTAATTTTTTTGTTGTAATAAAGGAGTCATTGTTATAAAATTGGACAAAATAAGGCCGTGCTTGCAGGCTTTCCGAGTTTCAACCCCAGCCTCAGCCTTGCAATATCAATGATCCTATTTTTGAAGTTCGTTAAATTTTTAGGAACAACTAAAAACAGCACATCACAAACTGGTGAGTAGCTTAGCCTAAAAACTGCTATTTTTAAATTTAAAGTTGGTACAAGTCGCTTAGTTTGGACTAGTTCGATTTTGGTCTTCAAAGTGTACTAGCTATAAATTAGTATTTTTTTGACTAGGCTAAAAGATATTGGGGGTCTATCAGCTATTCCGACGGAACTGCCAATGGGAGAAATATAATAGATCATGAGAGAATTCAATCGATTTAATCGGAATTTGCAAGTTAATTTCGATAAAGTCGATAGAGATCACAAAACTCTATTACAATTATTCCCCGCCGGCAGTTCCGACGGGATAGCTGATCGATCCCATTAGCTATGTGCTTATAAGAGAAAATATAATTGGAATATACCATTTGACCAACTTATGACTCGGTTTCAATAAAAAAGATGGGAGGACTCAACATAAATCTTTTAGGAATCTCTATTGTGTTTTATTTTAATTTAAAACTCCTCTCACTATTCTTTGAGTTAGATAATTCTCACATTTTTCCATTGAAATATTTCTTTTCATACATTATTGCCTCACATTTTTCTCTTCAATTTACTATCAACATTTTTCATCGTACCCCAAGTGTGGCGCCACATTTAAACGTTCACCTTCCGATTGCAGCATTTTGCTAAGCAGAATTTCTGTAAAATATTTTTATGCATTTTTGCATCAATGGCATTTAAAGTACAAAAGTACGTTTAAGTGTATAAATAGCGGCAAATATGAGTAGATTCATGGAATTTGCACCCAGAAGCAGTGCAATGCACTCGGAGGAATTTCAGTTTGGTGGCCGTCGTCTATTCATATAAATAGCCACACTTTTGCAAGAAAAAAATTTTGTTTCTTGGAAAAAGTTAATTAAAATGAAAAATGTGTGAAGGGGGCAAGGAAATTAGAGGCTGATATAGAATGGAGGTAAAAAAAAAAAATAAACCTTTAGCAAACATTTTGACAAATATTTAACTTAGGTAATGTAATGTCGAGCTTATTTGACATTACCTAGAAGGTACGACTGCTGATACCAAATTGTTCCCTCGACAGTCGGGCATGTACCGCAAGGGAGTACCGGAGCGTACCGAGTTCATATCTTGCAAAGGACTGTCACTTTCGACAAAACCTTCGGGTAGTGTTTTGGTCGCTACAAACAACAACCACTAAATCCAGACTCCTGATTCTACTTTAAACTACAACAAAAAAGCTACATAAGGCCACTTTTGACTACCAGGTGCCATTGTTGTTTGTCTTGCTATTTTCAGTGGAGAATTTTGTTATTCATATTCGATGTTTAAGTTACCATTCTGTTAGATATTTGAAAATTGGACTATTGTTCTAAAATCAGTGACAATGCCACATAAACAGAAATTCCACACTCTTGTGATGGGCTTAAAAGTAAATTTCTGGTAAGCTGGAGACTGGGAAATGGAAATATGGTGCCGCAATCTGGGAATATACAATATGAAGAAAAAATCGCTAGGTGGCGCACGGATCAAAATATTTCGCATTATTTTCAGTCAAGTATAGACTTGAAGTTTTGATAGTGCTGCAGAGAATGATGACAGAGCAAAATAAAAATATTAATCCGCTAGGTGGCGCTCAAAATATTTTTAGGAATTGTATTTATCCTCCAATGGCGCATTTTCAGAACAAACATCCATAGAAAATGGTAAAAACAATGGTGATGCATATTTTTAACTCGACTACATTTTTATAAATGAACAAAAAAGGTGCAGCCAATTTGTTTTCAAAAAAAAGAGTAGTCTTAACAAATTCTTGCACTTAACAAATTCTAATCTACAAAAGATAATTTCTTTCTTTAGCAAAAAATTAATTGCTAATTTTTGGTCCATTTAAATAAAGGTAGTCTATAAAAAAAAAAATTTTATTATCCTCAATTAAATTTTTACATATTTTTAGGCGCTCAAGCACAATTGCGAAAATTCATATTCATATTCATTTGCGAAACTCAACTTTCTTCTTTGCTTCCTCTACAACTACAGATTTTGCAAATATTATTTCACAACCATTAGGACTTATTATCTGTCTGTGCTCTGCAACTGAATGACATTGCCATGGGAAATAGCACAAAGGGCTAGCAGCAAAGTGTGTGAATGGCGTTTTGAATACAAAAAAAATATTAAAATACAAAAAAAATATTAAAAGACAAAAAAAATCGGAAAATCATATGAAAAATTTACACGGCGCATTCCCACTTTGGAGAATGGGTAGTTATGTTACGTACAAAAGGCTTTGTAAAGTTTTCACGAATAATGAAAATATAAATGCATGCAACATGAAAATTTTTATATAAATATTTTGACAGAAAATGCAAAACATACCAATAAATATTTTTGTGCGAAATTGATTTCAGGTAAAATAGAAATCCAACTCGTTTTCCAATTTCCAATGTTTCACTTCAATTGTTGCACTATTAGAGAACCAACCCATTCTTCAGCAACACGGGGCCATTTTTTATACTTAAATAATCTTAGTTATTCACTTGAGAAGATCTTCGATATCAATTTGAATTCGAACATTAATCTCCAATTAGATTCAAATGAAATAAAAAACAGCAAAGACACCAACTGCCTAACATTAAATTAAAGTTTTTGCATTTACAAAACTCTTTTTTATTTTGATAAAAGCACATGCACATATATTGAATTCAATTTTATAATAAAATTATGTACTTCCTTAAAATTTGTTAGATAATTCACTTTTTCACTGCTCTTAACTTCGTGTGCTTTTCAACTTTTTACATATGACTGGCCAGCATTGCCATACACGTTAAAGGTGTTACAGCGTTACCATTTGAAAAAATGTTAAGTAATATCTCAAACTGGCCTCCAATTATACTCAATTTGAAAAGAAACTTTGGAAAAATGGCTTGTTCTCAAATTGATATATAAGTTGGATATCCATTTGAGAACTGCAAAACTTCTTAAAGGTTGGAAGCAAGTTGTACTCGTGCATTTTGGGATAAATGCATATATGTATATGAGTAAACACAATGAATTCACAGCCACAAATCGCTGGAGAAAACACTGCATTAATATAAAAAAAAATTTGAACAAAGCACATTAATTTTTAATACAGGGGGTGTTAATTTTAAGTTCGTAAAAATTTTGCTGATTTTCAGAAAGTTTTCTCCAACTAGTTTAAGTATTTTCATATACATATCTATATAAAAAATTCCATTCATAAATTCAGGCACAAGTCCACACGAAAAAGTTGTTACGGGCTTTGGAACAAAAGCTTATTGAATTAAAAATAAACAAATCGGTAATAGTACTACATACTCCAAAGAAAATTTGAAAATTCTGAGAAAAAGACCTTGAAAAAATTCTTCGAAAATTCACTAATTTTGCATGTATTTTTAAAACATAATTTCCAGCTTTTGTATTAGAACCTGACACATATTTTTATAGAAAATCAGCTTAAATAATTTTACCAAAATAGTTGAAAATTAAAAAAATTTTCATTATTGTTTCGTCAAGAATTTCTGGTGGATTAGAAACAACCTTCAATGTTTCAATCCATTTCAAAAACTTCTACATTATTTTGAATATTTTCACATTATTTATGTAAAAGCACTGTTTTCACTAAATTTACCTCCCTTCACTCTCCTTTTTTAATGATTATTCCCGCCTACTTTACATATTGAATCACCTCTATCAATAATTAATATATGTAATTTGTAATAAACTTTATATAACATAGTGCTGGCTTTCTCACCAATCGAGTATAAACATGTAAATAAATATGCATGTAAGAACCTGCCAGAGAACGGCACCTGCGCTTTTTTGTATATACTCACTAGGGATACTAATCCCGGGGACACGTGCTTTTTAGATGCCGAAAATCCCGGGACTTATTTTTAATTTTCGCGTTGGATTAAGTTTTCTCAAGTGCTAGAACTTTGTACTTTTTAAGAAGCTAACAAGCAACCACGGGTCTAGCCAACACACTATCAAAAGATTTCCATTTATTTATTTAATATTCGATCTTTTATAACGCAAACTGAGTTAAGGCTGATTTCAAAAGTGTTTCATTCTCACGTTAATTTAAAATTAATTGGCTTGCAAATACATAATATTTTTTCACAAAAAATAAGCACACATTTCTCATAAAAATAGCGTTTATCAAGATAATTCGTTTTGGAAAATGCATAAAAATATTTTTTTTTAATTCGAAAAAGTTACACAAAAATTAAAAACTTTTGCAAAGCGTATAGATTTAAAAAATTAAAACATGCCAATATCGTAGGGCAAGCTGCACCCAGCTGCTTTCAGACTAAAGCTGCGATTATACTTACATAGCATAGACTTGACTTGACTTGAGAACTGGCACATAGCGTTCCAGTAAATGAGTTTTGCATTTTACCGATTACCCAACACTTAAACAAACTTAACCTGACGTAGCAGTCTGTAGGAATTTTGGATTTTGTGCGTAAGTTCTAAGTGGCGTTTAAATTTTGGGATTATATTTGTGATTTCTGTTATGTTTGCCAATTTTAAATAAACGAGTTGATTTCGATTAACATAACTTTATTAAATATCATTCTTTCTTCTTCTTTAAATGGTCATCTAACCGCCTGGGCGATTTTGACCGTCCAACATAGCTCGCCAGTCGTTTCTTCGTTGCGCCAACTGGCGCCAATTGGAAACACCGCGGGATCGCAAATCGGTCTCCACTTGGTCCTTCCATCGAAGTGGTGGTCTCCCTCTTCCTCTGCTTCCACCGGCGGGTGCCGATAAGAATACCTTCTGGGCTGGAGCATCTTCGCTCATTCGCACTACGTGGCCTAGCCAGCGAAGCCGCTGTGTTTTAATTCGCTGAACTATGTCGGCGTCTGCGTAAAGTTCATACAGCTCATCATTAAATTTTCTTCGGTACTCGCCGTCGCCAACGCGTAGAGGTCCACAAATCTTTCGAAGAACCTTTCTCTCGAATACTCCCAGAGCCGCCTCATCAGATGTTGTTAGTGTCCACGCTTCTGCACCATATAGCAGGACGGGTGCGATGAGTGACTTGTAGAGTGTTATTTTCGTTCGTCGAGAGAGGACTTTACTTTTCAATTGCCTACTCAGTCCGAAGTAGCATTTGTTTGCAAGAGTGATTCTTCGTCGGATATCATTAATATACAAAAAACACGTGGAGGGTAAAATGCTAAACGTATCTTTTCTTTCGGCGGTCAAATCGAGAAGAAGCCAAAAAAGGTTGTCCGCTCTCGAGCTGTCATTGATAGTTCTTACTCTCAGTGTTGTAAAGTATTAAAATAACTTAAGTACATCTAAATTTGTTTAGATACATATCAATTTCTAAATTCATTTAAACACTTATTTTTACGTGCCGACATTTATATATAGTGAAATATATTTATCTGGCTATTTTGGAGTATAATCAAGGCTAAGTTGGCAAGTCAAGCCTATGATAATATGGAAGTATAATCCCAGCTTAATTCCAGGCACATCCATATTCTCATTTTCTACAGTATAAGCGCGCCATTGTGAGTAATTTCAAATTGTAGCACTTATGAATGAGAAGTACAGAGTGGCACCTGCGGATCAGGGGTTTAGAATATGCCCGAGGTAGGCATACCGGTCGTAAGAGGCGACTAATATGCACAAAGGTAATGACGTGCAACTCGATGGTAGATCTAATATGATGCCTCTCACCTCTCATTACCCACCTTATCCTTCCTTACGGAAGGAGGGGTGACATGACCTGGAAGGTTTCACTGGTCATAAATCGCTACCACGACAGTCGGGCAGTACCGCAAGGGAGTACCGGAGCGTACCGGGTTGAAATCCGGCCAAGGACTGTTAATTCGACAACACTCGCCAAACCCTTCGGGCAGTGTTTTTTTCGTTACCACAACAACAACAACAACAGAAGTACAGAGTGTATCGACGGATGACTGGAAAATCCTCGCCTTTAAAAATATTTTTGGACACCCTATATCAGGATTTTTTCCAACAAATTCGTATCGCATCATTTGATTTAAAATCTCCGCTGAAAATGTATTGAACTTTGGTTGAGATAGGGAGGTTTGTAATTCATTCTGCGATAAAGCATTTTTCAATCAAATTGGGAGAAAAGTATTTTTAAAAAAATTGTATCTTCCACTACTGCACTACTTTTGCAGCTCTCTGATATACACATACATGATTACTGTGTGATATTGTGCAGAAGGATGATTGAAGACTTTGCTTCGGTTAGGCTGTGGCCGTTAAAATGTTAATGGCAGATAAGGCGAAACAGCGCACGACTGTGTCGGAATTGCAAGTCATATTGAGCTGGTCGTGATTGAAGCGTTGCCACACTGACACATTGAACTGATATTATAAAAGTTTTTTTTAATGCATGCATAAGTAAATGTGCTAGTAATAGCTGACGTACATATTCAAGGATCTAACGACGGCTTATTTTTACTTCTTCACCATTTTACTTTGCGCCCTCCATATTTTTTGCAAACACGTTTCCTTGCTTACCCGCTGCGTACTCCACATACATTCTCGCATCTATAAAAGTAAATGCGGAAGTCAGTCGTATTCGCAGTTATAGTCGCCATAGCTAACGAGTAAAAGGTTAAAGTTCTTTATTCGCTCATCATTTATGTGCGCTATGCAGGCTGGAGTGTGCCAACTATTCATTTGCCTTTCGGCCTGGCGCACATGGTTACTCGTTCTTTATGCCGAGCATAAACTCTGTTGCCTGTTTACATTGACTCGGTGCGTTGTCCTATTTTCATTATTTGTTTTTGTGTCGTTTTTTCTTTCGTATTTTTTTTTTTTGTTCAGCATAATTTTTTTCTTCTTGTCGGTGGGTTGTAAACACCCGTTGTGGTTGTATATTTGTATACAGATGTGGGGTAAAGTTTATTTTTAGTTACAAAGCGCATACGAAAAGGGGAGCTGTGTGTTGGCTGTCGGTTTGAAAGAAAGGATTTTGACTCGTCGGTTAATTGGTTGAAACTAACACCGATTGTATACATAAACGCTTAGTTTGAATTATGTAAATAGAGAAACTTAATTAAGAATGTTTGCGGCAAATTGTGGGATTTAAGGTTTATGAGCTGGAATAATCATGGTATAAATGGTGCCTCATTATTAATTCAACTGTGCCCAACAATTAAATAGTAATGCTGTGTAGCATGAAATCAGAAGTTGATGACGCTTGATGTTTGTATTAGCCAGTCTGGCTTTGTTGCCGATGTTAAGATAAAGACCCAGCTAAGCATAGAGTTTTTTTTCCAAAAAAACACTTTCGATATTTTTGAGTTTTTATTTAATAATTTTCCTATTTCCTACATTTTTCTTAGCTTTACGCGAACTACTGCCTTCTATCAATGCATAAAGTAAGACTATTATGTAACATGAGTTCCTCAATTGTTCTCAAGCAAGACCTACTGATGAGCTTAGATACAATTTATTATGTGGAGTACCCCATGACTTTTTATTATAACTTGCTATCTAACATTGTTTTATTTAGCTTATTAGTTTAAAATTTTATATGCCACCCAATTTTGGTAAGATTTTGTTGCTTAGGAAAGATAGGTTAGACCTAAAAATATGATGTCTATAACAATCGCTAGCACATGTTTCGAGTTGACACGACTATGTATCAAAAACGTGGATAATTCTGAAAATGATGAACTGGAAGGTATTGAGGCGTATCTTCAGTACGTGATGGTACTTCGTAATGCGTCAGACTCGCCATTGATAGGTAAATTGACGGGGTAATGTACAGGGTGGCTGATGAATTTTGCTACATTAAGAAACTGAAATAATTTTTTTTCAGTGTATGGAATTCATTTTTCTTTTATTCATGTTAAAGCTCATTAAATTTTATTAAATATAGCTTAATTAGTTTTAAAAATAATGGAATTTAAATGCCCCCCCTGCTCGTCGATGCATGTGCGGCATCTTACCAAGAAGTTGTTCATTACTGCTTGGAGAGTTGAGACAGGAATAGCCGCAATTGTTTCTCGAATGGATTGCCTTAGTTCATTCAAATTTGTTGGTTTTGCTTTGAAGACTTCCTGTTTGCAATAACCCCACAAGAAAAAGTCAGGTGCAGTAAGGTCAGGCGACCTGGGTGGCCAACGGAATGTGGAGTTTCTGGGTATCAGCTTATTGGGAAATTTTCGTCGCAATTCTGTCATAACAGGTTGGGCTATATGAGGAGCTGCACCATCTTGCTGAAACCACACAGAGTTGAAAGAAACTCTCATTCGGCGTAATTCTGGATAGAAAAACTCTCTCAACATGCTCAAGTAACGGTCTCCAGTAACCGTAACGGTGTGACCGTTTTCTTCGAAGAAGTAGGGCCCGACAATGCAGCGTGATGAAACTGCACACCACACTGTGACACGAAGTGGATGCAATTCCGTCTCATGGAGTATCTGTGGGTTGGAAGCACTCCATATTCGACAATTTTGTTTGTTTATGTTGCCGTTTAAATCGAAATGGGCCTCGTCAGACATGAAAAGACAGTTCAACATGTTTCCATCCTCTTCCACCATTTGAAGCATCTTCTGGCAAAATTCCAAGCGAATCGGCAAGTCTGCAGCGTTCAGTTTGTTGGCCATTTGAATTTTATATGGGAATAAGTCCAAATCTTTGTGCATAATTGACTATAATGACTGTCTGCTTACACCCATTTGAGCAGATAAGCTTCTTGTCGAAACACGTGGATTGTTTTGTATGGCAGCAGCTACAGCAGCGATTGTTTCCTCCGTTCGAACTGAAGGGTTTCGATGGTAAGGTCTTCTGTTGACTGTCCCATGCTCGGCAAAATTGTTTACAAGCCTTATTATGGTCCATCTGCTCGGAGGATTGCCGCCAAACGTGCGCCTATACTCTCTTTGAACCGAAACTACGGACTCCAGTGCGTGATAGCGGCGGACAATCCAAATTCTTGTTTCAGTGTCCCAGTTATCCATTTTTGTTAAATGTAAAAGTCAATCTGCAAAATAAAAAAAAAATTAACCAGATTCATTAAATAGAAAAAAAGTTATTTAATCTTTTTTTGGTAGCGGCTTTCATTAGCCACCCTGTAAGTTACTATCATAACTTTTTAATTTTTTTTTTATCATTTCATATCTCATCAAATTTAACTTAAAAGAAACCCAGTTTTCGTGCCATCTTCAGTGTTCTTTTTTTTCGAAAAGTTGTTAAAATATACATCATACACTGCGTTACAAAAACGAGCTTTAGTTCTGTCCTATGAACCAAATATACTTTTTCGGAAAGGGGAGAAGAAATAAAAAAAATAAAAATATTGTATAATTATACAATAAAAAAAAATTCTGACGTGTACATGAAAATCGCCGATACACGTGTATTTTTATTTTTTCTCCCCTTTCCGAAAAAATATATTTGGTTCATAGGACAGAATGTGTGTAACGCGGTGATATCATCTCCCATATAACTTGTTCTAAGTATAAATTTAGAAAAAGTTTTGACATCTTACCGGAATAAGGGATACTGACATATTTTTAAATACATATAAAATATCTTGGTATCACGCCATGTTGCTATGTTTCTATTAACGTTTTTTCTGATTGTATAAGGCGTTATCTATACAATATAAAATTCAAGCCGCAAGTTTCGTTGGAGCAAAACAGACAATCTTCTGGGCCGATTTATTTAATTAAAATTTAAAAATACAGTACCTCACTCGTGATTACATTCTAAAAAAAAAAACGAAGCAAATTGAAACGAAGTGAATTATGATTTTCTATACCAAACCATGTAAAGTTTGAAGATAGGTTCCAGGGTTACGAACATACTACTTTTTTAAAGAAAAGTGAACAGAGCAAACATTAAAAAAAAATATATATCAAATTTTATTACATGCATACAAATAACCAAAAAAAAAAACAAACTCAATTCAAACAAAATAAAATATTCAATTAATTTATAAAAACAAAATAAAAATCGATCACTGTCTGATGAGTCCATAGTGGCTGCTGCAGTTAAAATCGCGTTGATTTCCAGATAGAGAGGAAATACCCGAGTTTTCATAGCACGGCGCAATTAGAAACAAAAGCCATGCCATCTTTTAGAAAAAAAAATTAAAAAAATTTGGAGCAAGCCCTGAGAGTAAAAGAGAAAGGAAGGAAAAGCAAATAGAATAAGCAGGCTTACAAGATAATTTTAGTATGAGACTTTCACTTTATAATCTCATATACTCAACAATGGTTAAAACATTGAGAATTTTTAAAGCTCTAAGACTTATTTAATGGCTTCAATGCGAGCGAAGCTAGTTTTAAATCAGCTTTAAAAATTGAAACAGCCACTATTTATAAAACCTTCCTAATCGATATAGTTTAGCTGCTTTTCATACATTCTTTAACAAAATTTTTTTTTATTGCAAATCATTCATGTTCACAAAGTGTAAAATAGTGTGCAACTTCCACACTGGCATACTAATTTGTGATTTTTCAAACAGAAATTTACATAAAAGTGTTATTAAAGCAAAACTTTCGCGTTAAATCAGCTGATAATATGCTCAAGTCTAGAATTCACACACATTTACTCACATTTGTTAGAACATTAGCAATATGGAAGTGCTACTGGCAAAAATTCACACTTTTTCTAATCTTTTTGTGTCAATGTCTGACACACTTTAACCACCAACTGAAGGTGTTAGCTGGAAAAAAAGCACAAAACAATAATGAAGAAGCGCACTTAAGCGGATATTGCCACACTTTTTCAAGTATGAAAGTATCGACCAATGACAATTAAAAAAGTCTGAGTACGTACTTGAAAGCAAGTAGAAAATAGGCAAAAAATGTAAATGTGCAACAATGAATAAAATGTTTGTGACTTGCAAGAGTTCGAAAAGGTAAATGCGAGCAGTGTTGCCGCAGTCTTCGAAAAAAGTGTATCAGTTAATGAACAAAAAATGTAGCAAAAGAATAAATAGCAACTATTTGTTTTAATTTTGACTTAATTAGTTAATAATACCCGTGTTTTTTTTTTTTCATGGAAATCAATATTTATTTAAATGAAATTTATGGAAATAATAATTTTCGAATGGAAACATCTGATAATTTTTTAAATCGTTTCTTTTAAACTTTTTAAGGACAAATATTTACTTACACATTTCTGGCAAAAGCAACACAAAGAATTTGTCTTTCCAAATAGTAACAGACACAACATGTTTACACTTTGAAGCATGATTGAACAATATCAGGTGGTCAAGCTGATTGCCACTTGATTTGACGGTACAATTATTTCAATATTTTACACTTCAAACCAGCGATTTACGAAAACCGAATACATGGAAAATGCATATATGTACATACATATGTCTACTATTCTGCCCCCAATATGCACGAGTACAACTTTTTTCCAACCTTTAAGAAGTTTTGCAGTTCTCAAATGTATATCCAAGTTATATATCAATTTGAGATCAAACCATTTTATCAAACTTTGTTTTCGAATTGAGTGTCATTGGAGGCAAGTTTGAGATATTACTTAACATTTTTTCAAATGGTAACGCTGTAACACCTTTAACGTGTATGGCAATGCTGGCCAGTCATATGTAAAAAGTTGAAAATCACACGAAGTTAAGAGCAGTGAAAAAGTGAATTATCAAACAAATTTCAGGGAAGTCCATAATTTTATTGTAAAATTTAATTAAAAACATGTGGGTGTGCTTTCATACAATCAACTTAAAAAGAATATTATCAATTGTGATACTACTGAATTACATACAAGCAAAAACTGAAAAGTGAGGTTAGGCAGATGGTGGCTTTGCTGGTTTATTTAATTTGGATCTAATTGGAGATTGGTAATCTAATTCAAACTGATATCGAAGAGCTTCTCAAGTGGAGATCTAAGATTATTTACGTATAAAAATTGTGCTCTTTTACTGGAGAATGGTTCTCCTATAGAAGTACAATTGAAATTAAGCATTTTAAATTGGAAAACGAGTTAAATTTCCATT
This sequence comes from Merzomyia westermanni, assembly GCA_949987695.1. NCBI lineage: Eukaryota > Metazoa > Arthropoda > Insecta > Diptera > Tephritidae > Merzomyia > Merzomyia westermanni. Next base: position 184,061,881 of record OX465289.1, read on the forward strand.
CTACCTCAAATCAATTTCAAACAAACATGTTTAAGTATGACTCATCAGCACGCATTTCGACACCAATTTCGTATGGCGTACCATGGCTAGTGCCTTCAATATCGCAAGCAGTCGGGCGCTTTTCATCAATTTAGTACAAATTCATTCAACTTTGCCGCAATGCAACCTCAAACCTTTCATTTTTTGTTTTTTTGTTTTTTTTTGTTGCAAATTTTGCGTATTTTGCCTCGTGTTGCGCTTCTACTTAGCTGTCTAGTTTTTTGTTTTCATTTCTATTGCTTTTGTAACCCCCATAGTTAAGCTTTAATTTACGTTTTAATTGTAAATCTGAACTTATTTGAACTCTTACTTGTAAAAATGTTAAATTAAATGGTTTAGATCGAAAATTAAATCAATTCAACTGACTATGTTTTGAGTCTAGTAGTTGATTTGGCACCGCCGGGTGATGTATTATTTAGTTTTTATGAGTGAACGGGTTAGTTTAACGGTATATTTCAAGTTGTATTGCATTGCTTGAGAAGTGATGATGTAATACAATTTATTGAGCAAGTAAAATTTTAAAACTTCAGTGAAAAGCTAGTTTAGTAGTTACTTGTGGTCGAATACTCGTACGTTGGATAGTTTTAAAATTATCGAAATGGCCAGTTTTCTGAGTATGCAACTGTGGAACATGGCGGTAAGTATTTGTTAAAATTTATCAGACAATCTACACATTTCATAAAGGACAGTGCTCTAAAGCTTTAAGCTCAAAAACTGCTTTCGGATTTTAACGTGGTAGTGACCAAATGACTGCGGTATTAATGAGAAAATGATATGTTAGAGTTCCTGAAAATTTTAAAATATGTTCTATTAGCTGTGTTCGGTGTGGATAAAATTTAAAAAAAATATTGTAAAACTACTGAAAAATGTTAGGTGACGCAAAACATTTGCAGGTAGAGGCACATTTTGACATTTCATTCGAGAGAGAGTTGCAAGCTTCTGGTAGGGAAATTTCACTCAGTAAAACTTAAAAGTGAAAAACAGCTGATCATAACATAGGAAAGCAACAACAAAAAAAGGGTTAAAAATCGATCCAAAGTCTTTCACACAGGCGGACAGACGTACACTACGACCTTTATACTTTATACATAAAAAAAAAATTTCTGACGTGTACAGGAAAATCGCCGATACACGTGTATTTTTATTTTTTCTCCCCTTTCCGAAAAAGTATATTTGGTTCATAGGACAGAATGCGTGTAACGCGGTGTTATCATTCAATAGCTACATATAAAAGCATTGACAAAGGGATTCGTATATATGCATGATCAAACCTATAGCAAAAGCTAAATACAGTCGTATTCGTATTGGCACTCGAAACAAATTGCAGCAAGTGCAAATAATCTCGAATCACTCATGCAATGCGAATATGTACGACGATTTCTCGTACGCGTGAAGTAAGAATAAAAGAAGTATAGACATGAAAAGTTAATCAAAACCAAAATACACACATTCCAATAAATAAAAAACGATTGATTGGATATACATATAATATTTATATTCATATAAGATATGATTCACTGAAATTCACTTATTGGAACTGAAAATTGTGGAACAAAAAAGTACAGGGGAAATAGCACTGAGTAAAACACATGAGTGCACGTGTAAATAGTCCTACACATACTATATACAGATATATGTATGTACATATGTATTTAGGATTTCATATTATTTCATTATGAGTTATGAGAGGACTCAACAACAACAACAACAATGTACTTCCCGTGAGTAGTTTTCAAAATAAACCAAAACATAAAATGTATTTAGAATGTGTGAATGAAGGTCTAAATGCAAACCAGAGTCACAGTAAATTAGCAGGGTATGCGAAAGGCATGTTTCCGGTTTCCGGTGCCTAACTGTGACAGTAGGGTACGTACAAATATACGGCAAATTACAATGCTTGAATTCCATGGTATATTTTAGTTTCAAGTGCGTACATATGTATCCCAATATGCACGAGTACAACTTGTTTCAAACCTTTAAGAAGTTGTGCAGTTCTCAAACATTTATAAAACTTATATATCAATTTGAGATCAAAGCATTTTTCCAAAGTTTGTTTTCAAATTGAGTGTCATTGGAGATCACTTTGAGGTATTTTCAATTTTTTCACATGATAACGCTGTTAAACATTTCATAGATCTTTAACGTGCATGGCAATGCTGGCCAATCATATGTCAAAAAATTTAAAAGCACACCAAGTTAAGAGCAGTGAAAAAGTGAATTATCAAACAAATTTCAGGGAAGTACACTTTTTTAATATAAAATTTAATTTAATATGTGTGGATGTGCTTTTATACAAGCAAATAAAAAGAATTTTATCAATTGTGATACTATTCAATTGCATAAATGCAAGCACTTAAAAGTGAGGTTAGGCAGGTGGTGGCGTTCCTTAATTTGAATCTAATTGGAGACTGATGTTCGCATGCAAATTGATATCGAAGAGCTTCTCAAGTTTAGAACTAAGATTATTTCTCTCTCTCTATGGCGCGATATACAACAGGTATATCATCATAAACCTCCTAAGAGATTTTTTGCGCCAAGCTTCTCTTCCAATTTGTGGTGTGCCGATTTGAATTTTCCCTACAAATTGGTGGGACCTACAGTTTTTTGCCGACTCCGAACGGCATCTACAAAGGAGACGAATTTTTGCTGAGAAGCCTGGGGCGACCCCGTTTTTGAAAAACTTTTTTCAAATCACTTTTGATGTTACCTGTACCAGGGCTCGAACCATGGACCTTCGGTGTGGTAGGCCGGCAACACTACCTTCACACAACGGCGGCCGCTAAGATTATTTACTTATAAAAAATGTGCCGTTTTGCTGGAGAATTGGTTGGTTTTCCAATAGTGCTACAATTAAAATGAAACATTGGAAATTGGAAAAAGAGTTATATTTTTATTTTACCTCAAATCAGTTTCGAACAAAAATGTTTATTGGGTTGTGTTTAAGCCCAACTATTTCCATGTGTTATACGTCTGTTAAGAGCTCGACTCGGTGGTTGCTTGCTTGATTACTTCTTTACGTTCCGGCTGCCACTTTCGTTAGCTGACAGGTTGGCCTGCTTTGTGTCCGCATCTGTTGGCGAACAAGCAGGTCAACGTGTTGGCAGTTTATGCTGAATGAAAAACAAAAATAAATAAATATGCCATCAACATATAAGAGACGAAGTTAGGGAGCGTCGTCTATGCTATGTGAAATATTTACATTTGTGGTATTATGGTTGAGCTGAGTACACATGCCGCTTTGTTTAGGAACAATATTTATGTTTTCGTAATTTCTTTGCTTTTCTACTTTTTGTGGCCGCTGTAGCAATACATCTCAACCAAGCAAAGACGTTCTCTTAAAAATTACGTGCCACCCTAATGTCGCCAATCATAACAAATCATAATTCACACACGCCCGCAACACATTTCTCAGCAGCTCATCATATTTTTCATTGTTCTCAATTTTTTTTCTTTGTTGTTCCCTTTCTTGTTGACTTTTGGGAGTTTCCGCTTTTCGGTAGAAATCAACGAACGAAAAAAAAAATAGCCCACACAACTGCTGCTCATCAGATTGAGCTGGCTGTCGACAGCAAACATTTATGAATGCATGTTAGCAATAGGGACGTTACGGTACTTAAATTCCATGACGATAGCTCCGAACTGTCGATTTAGTTTAGCATTTCATTACCATTTCTCTTCCGATAAATTTAGTAAGGTTATATGCACCGAAGAACGTAAAACTATAAGAAGTTTCGACAGCGAATGCAAGTGAACGCTATCAAATCGATGGTAGGTAATTCACCACTGTACCTGCGTGTAAAATACTTGAATTCACTGTGTTTTAATTGAATATTTACACAAAAAATTATAGTTCTTTGTATGTAGTTATGTATAGTTCGCTGTTTTCCCAGCTGAAATTTCGTTACGCTATATGTTCGCAGAAAGCGCTGCGAAAACGCTGCCAGCTGTCAATTTAGTTGTGCCCAGAACTTGCCAGAAACAGGCCAAAGTTACCAGAAATTAAATTATTCTACCGATATTTAATTTTAAGCTGGTTTGCAAGGTTTAGTCATTGGAGAATTTGGAAAATTAAAAAAAAGCTGAGACATGTGGTAAAGCGATAAATAGAAGTAGTGACAATTTAAGAGACAATTCTTTAGCTTACCGAATTTAGGAGTGCGCTCAGAAGATCTACTAATCGTATTTATATTAAATCACTAAAAAATGTTAGCGGAGAGCCTCCGTCAAAGAAGTGGTTGAAAATAATAAACCATGTATCATTGATGTAGACTTACGCAGCTCAGCCCTCTGACCCTAGTGTTATTATATACAAGTAATATTCGACTATTCCTTTATGGGGTCTTGTTCTATGTCTTATAGAGACTAGCTCCGCCAAAAAGATACTCGGGTGTTTTAAAAGCGGTATGAACATATTGGTGAGGCAGAAAAATATTTTCGCTCCAATCCCTTGTAAGACTTTGGTCACAAAGTAGCGTGAGTAGATGTTCTAGAGAAATTTCCAAGATTAGTTTTTTAGATATGTTAAAGATACGTTTTTCTCATAAATCTCATATATTGTATGTTGTTGTTAATGGGATGTTTCGTTCTGCCTAATCGTTACTTTCCTTACCTATTATTTTCATAACCATCTTCTTACGGAAGTCCCAAGAACCTAGCCGTGTCAATAAGGTTGGACTAGAGTGCAGTTGGTGTAAGAAGAATCTGCTCCGTTTAACGTTAAAATTGAAGATTTTATGAGATTGTCATTCAGTGGAATCGCAAAAATCTTCCCAAGTTGATAAAATGAATTTAGAGCACTAAGGCGATCGAGATTAAGCTTTAGCGATTTCCAGAATTCCCCGCAGTTGTACCAAGCTTTGAAGAACTTCACTAAGCAAAACATCTACAGTTCTAGCTTTTTACGAAGCTTTTATCTAATCATTGCTGACTTCGTCTTCAAATGCTTAATATTTTCTTTCAACTTTTTCGCAACAAATTAAAACTTCCTTATTACCGCGTCTCAATTGACATAATTCGCCAATCTAAAACTCAACTTCCTTTGTGGGCCCATTGCATTTGAAAATTATGCTGTCATCTGCGTACATATGTATGTATGCCTGCATTGTATATCCGTATGCGCCCGCGCATTTCCTGCGACATCAAATAAATATATTGCCTGCATTTGCAGGCCGATCTAACGACAAGCCGGCATAAAAGTTTGCATGCATGTCAAACGATTTTCTACAACAACAAATATGTATTTGTATAAGAATGTATGTTTGCTTTGACAGTTTACGCGCGCTGTCACTTTGACAATTAGCATGCAACAGCTTACAAAACTTTGTTCCATTTACATATGTTTGTACCTGTATTTTCATGCATAAGTTTGCATTTACCAACAGTATTAGTCACAGTCTATCAAAGGAAGAAGACAACAAAGCTTACAATGCGTGCAAATGCAAATTGTAAGCAAAGTAAAATAACAGCGCGACGCAAATTGGCAACCATGTAGTGTGCACATACAACGATTGATGGCATTTTTTATGCTAAAATAGGTTTAACAGCAGCAGCAGCACTGAAATAACTTACTTATAACATTGGAACACACCCTTTTCAATGTACCGTAATTTAACAGTGTTGATTAGTGCGTTAGCCGAGTGCCTTGCACTGCAGTCTATTTCCAAACACACACACTTCTACAGTTTATTTCTTGCTTCACTGGCAATTGTCGTCTGAGTTGGGCGTGTTTTGTACATACATATAAGTACATATGTAAGCATGCAATCAACATTCGGCTAGAAATAACTTTAAGCCTACTATTAAGTAGTTGTAGGCCTATCAAATAACGGTACAATGTTGCTATAATTGACGTGAGCCCATTTCTTCATAACGTGAATGTTTATATTGTAATGAGTGTAACGAAATAACCGTTAGTTGTATGTACAAATTTTGACATGTTCAATTTGAAGTTTAACTTAAGCTTTTGTAAAAGCGTTGTATGACAGATGGAGTTCATAGAAAGTAGTAAGTTTTTGTGCCTAGATTTAAAATAGTGACCCTTAAGGTCAATTTTTTTGGTGTAATATTGGTGTTAAATTAAGTTAGAAATTTTCATTTTCGTGATAGATAGCGTGATCTCCTAGTCAGCCGTCGATATAATAGACAGTTTGAATATTTTCTTTCAATATTTTCTTTGGTTAGAATACGACTACCTCGTCTGGCTATCGGTAGTCCGTTAAATTGGATCCATTGGATTAGCTAAAAGATACCGATGCTCTACATTCGTGTATTTACGAATTAATATTTCCTACAGAGTACCGAAATGACTCAGGTGCTCCACACGGTCTGTTATTTCTATTTAACACTGTTCAAACCGCATACGTTAGTGGATGGTAACTGGTATCGTTGACGGCATGCATAACTTGACCTTAACATAAACTTAATGCATAACGTGACCTTTTCAACTTTTGCACAAGGTGCTTCTTTTTATACTTTAAAACCCGTTAACAGTTTAAATAGTTCATATAAGTTTTTTTTTTTGCTTAAAAAAGAAACAAAGTTACTAATTAATACTATTTTCCTTTTCAGGTACGTACCATATACTCTTTAATCTATTGCGAAGTTTAAACATATTACATGAGTATAAACTGAATTTAATTTATTTTTATAATCTCGACTTCCGAACTGTATTCTATATTTATGCTATCTTTTTCCCCATTCAAACTACATTTGAAAACTTTCTCATGCTCTGTGCGTTAATTACATTTTAATTGTTTTGTGATTATTTTCGTGGTAATTGCGTACTGCACAAAGCTTGTGAACTTTGTGTTTGCAGAACTTGTCAAGTTAAGTATTAAAGTAGTAAAACAAGGGTTTACAAACAGCTACTAAAAAAAAGATGGGATTCCATAAAAACAGTGAAGGAAATTTTCATACTATAAATGCTTCTACTACTCATAAAAATACGATGCCAAATACTATCTTGGTTAAAATACTAAGTTTAAAACTGGAAAGCTATTGAACGTTGAACAACTTTTTATAATTTTCAACTTGCGGGGTTGCCCTGTATCGCAGTGCGAAAGGAAACGCAGTGCGAAAGCTCTCAAATTACATATAATTTTTTTCAATGAGAAATAAGTTACCTTCCTGTAGTGATTTTTGTTATCGGAATTCAAATTTGTTTTCTTATCACTTCAATCAAAACTGCAGTCTTTGCGACTTATTCCACTAAAAATTTAAAGAACCGAAACTTTACTATATATCTCCAAGCTATGGCGCAGTGGCCTGAATCCCCTCAGTAAACTGGGCAACTAATCATGTAAACTTTGTGGCATCCGAAAGTATGCCTACGGAAAAATTCGTTGGCCATAAATTTTGTGTTTTGTATGTATCCATTATAAATTCCTAATACCCCAATATAGCTTGCTGAAATAGAAAACCAAATTTTTTTTGAAAATACAAGGAGCTTAAACCAAATTGCTGCAGATTTAAAGAATATTTTTTCTCTATTCTCTTCAAACGAATATCATTATTGTTGTACGTAATATTATAATTCTTGGGAAGTCAGCAAAAAATATTGAAATTTCCTGTCTTCAGCAACCTATTTTTTTTTAACTTTGCAAGTTTCGCAATTTAAATGTTTCCCGCTTTAACTGTCAAGTAAAGAAGTTTAATGAAAAATGTCATCACAGCTTGGCAGAATTCCGCGTCGGCTCATTACCAGCGCCTTTATGCTCTCTCTCTCTCTAAATACGCACTTCGCTCTTGCATGTGATTTAACTATTTATGCTTTTCGTATTCAAACTAGAATTTTCCATCTAATTTTACAGATTTTTTTAAGCAATTTATTATTATTATGGTTATATAAATAACTATTTTGTTTATAGAGAAATAGAAATTTCATTAAAAAACTTTAAAAATAGTGTCTGAAGCAAATTATTTTACAACTAATTCCGAGATGTAAGCTGTATTTATTATACCATTATTTTCTCTAATTCCAAGATTCTAGCACCCATGCTTGAAAAATAATTTAAATTGTTTTCTATTTTCAAAGCGAGTTTCAAGCAACAATTTGAGTGGGTAATAAGTTTTTTAGCTGTCAGATATCATATAAAATTCGGCTGAAAAATTATTTTTCATTAAAATTTTTTTCGCGAAATCGACTGTAAGTATAATAAAGATGCTTTAGAGGTTTAATAATAATTGTGAAAAAAAAAACAATGGCGTTAAAAAAAAAAGTAGTTTTAAGCACTCTGTTCGATCCCTTTGACTTTCGTATTCGCTTTAAGTCGTCGTTATGTAGAGAGACTATTACATGACTCGCTATTATTCTCAATGATTTAAACTTTCCGGTAGAATACGGAATGCTGGGCAAACATGACCGAGATGAGAATCGTTATCGCCTTGCTTGGATTACCAAACATTTACTAAAATATATGGTAGGTACTAGGGCTCTTGTTTACAATCGATTATCCGACTAATCGATTAGTCGAATAGCAACTATTGAGCTGTTTGAAAATCGAATAGCAAATTTTCGATTTCGACTAATCGTATACTGCCGGTTGAGAAATAAAATTTTTACAATAAAAATTTAATTATACAACATTTGCGTTTATGAAGGTGATGGAACTCAGTTCCATGCTAATAGAGCATCCATTGTCAATAAAAAGCACAACTTGTCGAATGCAAACAGTGATAATCGATTACTGTGTCAAACAACTACTTCAAATCGGGTAATCGACTATTCGATTATCAAGAGCTCTAGTAGGTGCCTGCAAGTATGTACCGCTTAATGAAGTGTTTCCTAAACTGTCAGAAGTCTTAAGTATGACTCTTTTGCATCAGACGTAGTCTTAAATGTTGTATGCTTTTAGGAGCTACCGATATTTAATTAGAGATGGCTTCAACTCGTCCCACACAGAATTTACCCAAATGTAACTGTCTACAAAAAAAAAAAAAAATAATAACTATACCTAACCTTAGCTATGAACTCTCGCATGTTTTCTAAATACAAAAATTACTCGTATATTAAAATTTAATTGAAATTCATATCAATAATTACACCTAAATTGCGGCCTTGAATTTAATAACCATAAATTATATTTGCAAAAACTTCATTGTGTTCGGCAGCTAAGCCTTGAATATCCACCTACTACAAAAAACGACATATGACAGTCAATTATTACACAGAAATTTTGTGAAAACACGATAATCACGCACCGTAAACGGCATAATTTTCAAATCATGAATCTAGAGCAATATAAAATTTAATAAAATTTTTTTTTGCAATTTTTTTAGCATTTTCAAATGTGTCAAAAAAAGTTGATAGTAATCAACGAAAATATGTAAATTATTTTCACAATCATTTGTTGAATGTCGGCGTGAGAGTTTTGCGTTGCTTACATAACAAAACATGTCAGCGGCGCATCACGTGCCACATGCAGCCGGAAGTTTGTGGTTGCTTTCAATCTAATTACTTAGTTCAATCTGTTAATTATATTTGTAGTTGACATAAAAAAAGATGAAAAAAATACATAAAATAATTTGTGAAATCAAATTAAGAATTCACTAATACTAAAATTTTTCTTTAAAGGGTGCATCATACCACACAATCTGCTTGTCTTTCGTGCGCCCCCATGAGGTTTGCCATATTTTGCGCTTGTTCATTCATACGCTACATTCTTCATTTACTTTGATTTGCTTATGCATTCCATTCTCTTTTATCCTAGCACAAAGTTTCACATGAGTGATTTGCTGCCACCCTTGAAGCTATTTGCCTGCTTGCTACGTTAGCTTTTGCACTTTGGAGCGCTTGAAATGTGTTTAGAGTATGATGAATGTTAAGTTGAAATGTGTTCACCTTATATATCGGTTTGCCTTTGGTCAGTGTATTTTAAAATTACCGTGTGAGACAGATTGTGGCAGCTAACTGCTCAATATGACTTAACACCACTTATACGTCCATCATTGCCAACATTATATAATCCTTGCTAACTCACCCTGTAATAAACAGTGCATTTAACGAGTTCACTGACACTTGAAAAAAAAAACAAGTAGAAGTTTGTGTTGTTGTTTATGATTGCAGGTGTGTTAACTGTGGTTTGTTACTTCAACCATTTCATTGTTGGTTGAACACTAAACAAAAACAAACTGACAATCAAACACTCTGACAAACTTACATACCATAGAGTAACTTTCATAAGCTTTTGTTTGTTGTTTTGCATTCTCTGAAAACAAATGCGATTTCCTTTTGCTTAACACTGAACCACGGCTTTGACAGCCGAGCAATTAACCAAATTGCTCGGTCATGTGTTGTTGATGTGGGTGCAAACAAACATACATATGTACAATGGAGAATTGCATTGAACTTCACCTTAAAAGCTGATTCCCTATCGCCTGTGAAGTTGTACAGAAAGGGTTGTTTTTCCAGAACTTGGCGTGTTATGAAGTAATTTGCGCTCGGGTAGACAATGGCAATAAAAAAAGCTATGCTGATCATGCTCATACGATACAAGCAAACACAGTTAGCTGTGGTGTATGGTGTGCAGTGTGAGGTGAAGTTCTTTAAAGTCGACATTGAAATACTTTAAATATTGGCAATGAAATCTTTGATGACAATCTTAGTTGTGTTCGGTGAGGTTAAAATTTTCAAACCTTTTATAAAATTTTTAAAACTTTTATAAAATTTTTACTGAAAAGTGTTCGGTGACACAAAACATTTGTAGAGAGAGCGCGCATTTTGACATTTCATTTGGAGAGAGAGTTGCAAGTTTTTGCTAGGGGAATTTCACTCAGTAAAATTTGCAAGTGAAAAACAGCTAATCGTGACATAGGAAAGCAACAACAAAAACTTAAAAATTTAAGCTATTAACCAATCAAAAAGCAGCAGCTGTTTTGCTTGGAAGTTTTATTGATTCCTGTTCGGCGGAAACTTTTTACTTTTGGCGTTTCGAGAGAGTTTTACGTCATTCTGACTTTACTGACACTTCGCTGCGTCTCTGAACTTAAAATAGACTGCGTACGATTTTAATAATTATACTTCCGAAACCAGTTGAGATATGTTACTTAATCACTTTACTTATTGCAGCACTCATTAGCACCTTTCGTTTGATACCCATATTGTACTAACATATTTTGACTTCCCCTTGGGTTACATATTGGTCGATAACTGCGAGACCGACCGACTTATCGATATAAGGTATATCTTAAATTTTAATTTGAACATCTAGTAACACAACGGTGAAAGTTGCATTCAATTCTATTCAACAGTTTTAGCATGACGCGCGCCCAAACATGCAAACAGACAGACAAATATTTTAAAAACTGCTGATTTAGATTCTATTGGATCAATAATGATTCATGAAATATAATTAATAGGCAATATTTAGCAATAAATAATACTTTGAACAAAGTTTTGAAACCAGATTGAAGGATTCGTTAACTTTAAATATAAGCACCTAAAAGTATGCAACTTTTTTAGAATGTTCAACTCTGCTAATGTCATGATGGGTTGAGGGTAGCGTTTTCGTACTGCATTGGTCTCAAAGCTTTACAATGTTTTTTGGAATATAAAATAAAGAGAGTGCAAAGAAAGCTTTCCTTGACTTGTAGCTATCTATTAGAACTTGATATTCCTCAGAAACCCCTCCGCGAATGTTTTTATAGTAATTTAAAGGATATGCATCCGGTAAGCTCAGTGACTAGTACTAGACCGATTTGGGTGGTCTCACCAAAAGATGTTTGGAATCCACAGTGCCACCTTAAAAGAAGGTTGATAGTGAGAGGGGACAGGCGGCATAACCGTAGTTCATCCTCGCAGTGGGGGTCTTCGTTTTAGTCTGCTTCCGATCAGAGTAGCTTCTGGGCCAGATTATCCTTATCTTGTTATTCGCGTAACCGGAAACCCCGTGTTTCAATTCATTAAATCACCCCACCTAAATTAATGAAAACCCATCTTTCGATATTTAAATCTTGACATAAACATGCACTTATAATCTCGACTCCAAGATTTCAGGCAGACGAATTCATTGCTCAATATGTTTTTGAGTAGTCAGAGAGACTGGTTGCACTAAAGAACTCGACTCCAAAAAGCTATCCACCGGCTATGCTTTAAAATTAGACATTAGACTGGGTCGATTTATTAACCGATATCGCGCCATCGATTTTTTGGTAGGTTTTGGGCTCAGGAAAAAAAGTTCCACTACGCATACCCAAAAAAAATAATTTTCGAGCCTGCGAAATTTCATTTTTTTTAACTTTTTGAAAAAAACCTTCAAAATGAAAGTCGAACAAAGTCAAAAAAAAATTAGATTTCGCAGGCTCGAATCTTATTTTTTTGGGTATGCGTAGTGGAACTTTTTTTCCTGAGCCCAAAACCTATCGAAAAATCGATGGCGCGATATCGGATAACTTTCGTCCATACATGCTTTTCAGCTTGAATACTGGTAATGAACAAGTTGAATACGAATCATCATCCTAGATGGCTCGTGGTAAAGACGGAATTTCTCTGAGAAAATGATGATACGTATTTTGTTGTACTAAATAAAAAGCATTCTAACTTTTCGTACGAATCATCTGCAAAACCGTATTCATATTAAAATGGTAGTTACATTTCAACATTTCCCATTTTCCTTAACGCTCGCTTTAAAAACTTACTCAAGCATACATTTAGGCTGTGAAACTGGTAGAGCATATTGCACATACACGAACTAAGGCGGAAACGGACGCTAGCCAGGAAGTAGATAACGGTTGAGCAGACGACGGCTGACTCTTAAACGACATGAAATGAAAAAATTGCTTTTCTTTTGCAGAAAAAAAAAGCGAAAGCAGCAGTTTTGGGCTTCAAAGGCTATGAATATCGTTAGTATGCAATGAATGTATGTAAATAAGGGAAGGCGAAAAAAAATAAAACAAGAATATTTTGTTGGAATATTTTATTTCGATGAAAAAATAATATAACTAGAAGAAAATATACGGGAAAAAGTGAAAAAAGTAGCTTTGTTAAATGGTATTTGGAATTTTCAACCACAGAAGCATTGAAGATGAAGAAGAGAAGAAATGACTGCTTTGCTAGAAATATTTAAGTTTTTAAAGTTTTCTATGGATATGGAACCATTAACAGAGCCTTAATTTACGCAGGTGTATTTTAATAAATTTCAGCTCGTATTATAAAGCCAGCTGATTGCTTTCAATAAAAACCCTTCTGTCATGAGTTTTGACGTGTAAATTAATTTAAAACAACATTATAAATGTATGCCGCTATATACAACAGGTATATCATCATAAACCTTCAGAGAGATTTTTGCGCCGAGCTTCCCTTTAAATTTGAATTTTTGCCGACTTCGAACGACATCTACAAAGGAGATGAATTTTTGCTAAGAAGCCTTTCATGGCAGAAACACACTCGGAGGGTTTGTCAAACCACTTTTGATGTTACCTGTCCCAGGACTCGAACCGTGGACCTTCGGTGTGGTAGGCCGGCAACACTACCGCCACACTGCGGCGGCCGCCATTAATTTATTTGTATTAAAATAGCCACCCCACATTTTATGTTTGAAAAATTTGCGTCCAAATAGACAGACGGAGAGACGGACATCGGTAAATCGACTCAGCTCATCGTCTTTATTATTTCAGTTTACTTATTGAAGGGCCCATCTCTTCTTCTCATTCTTACAAACATTTAATTGTCATGAAATTTCTAATTTTGACTTAATCAAAAGTGGGCGGTGCCACCCCCATTTTCAAAAATTTCTTGAAAAATTTATTTTCTGCCTTAATATTAATGTACACACCCAATTTTACCTGTATAAGTGTATTATGTACGGAATAATAAACATGGCTTAATCAATTTCTTTTTTCCTCCTGAACATTTTGAAATATATAAGTCACTTTCTATGCTTTTCAATGTTCTTTTAAGTATTTTTTGCGACTGGGAGAAAAAAAAAATGAGAATTTGTGCTTTCCCAAAATAGAATTGGCAAATTCGCAAATACGTTAAATTATTTTATAAAAGTGAAAGTGTGACGAATGAAAGCAAGAGCGCAAGGTGACAGCGATTGATGGCAGCCAAAATGGAAGGACGTATGAAGTATGGGGAAAAAAGTATACTTATAGAAAGACACATACATTTTCGGGAAAGAGAATAACGCAAAAACTCATAATTTTTGTTGTTTTGTAACTCCTCGTTGTTGTAAATTTGATTTCAAATATTTTGGTTTTCATAAAATATTATTCAAAAATATCAATCAAGAGTAATACCAACCATAACTTGTAACTTTTGTTAAATCCTGCATTACCATACCAAACTCACTTGAAGGTGTCGCTGGTAGCATCTCCTTACATCCTTTCCTTTTTCGTCACACCCTCTCCTTTTTGAGTGCGAAGCACATGTTTATTAGGAAACCTTTCAGTAATATTTATTTTATTATTTAATTTAATGTTTATTTTATTATTTTATATATTTAAATTATTTGTTTTTATTGAACGGGGGGTGCACTTTTTACATCTTGTATGTATTAATTGGGGGTCGCGCTATTGGCTCTGAGGCATTGCGCGGCATTGGCTTCCTCATTTTCGCTGTGAAAAGCCCCGCTTCGGGATTACAAAACATAAACTATATGCTCGAAATATTTCATAAGCTGGTTGCGAATTACAAGAGAGTGCAACGCAAATGAAATAAACAAAAAAAAAACTATAGCTGATGTCGCTTAAACAGCAGTCCACATACATAATATTTGATTATTATTCTAAAAAGTGCCAAAATGAACCCAAAAACAATCTGGAAATAACAATCCTGAAATGGGCCAGAGAAGTTTAAAAAACCATCACAAAAAATTTCAGAAAGACATCTAAAAATAATCCTGAAACGATCCCGAAATAATGGCGAAAAAGTCCCTAAATTGTCTTGAAAACAATCCCGAAAGGATTCTGAAATAATGCAACAACAATCCCGAAATTATCCGCAAAAGTCTTATAAACCATCTCCAAATAATCCGAACCCTGCCTATTTCTGCTACAATTAGCTATTTCCAAAATTCTATATAATCTATATCTACTATTATACTCTGCTGCGATTTTTTTAATTTCCGTTTCATCAATTAAAAGTGTCGATATTCTCTCAATCAAAATTTTGCATCGCCGCCTAAGAAGTTGACTTCAAAATTTTGGAAATATTTTGGCAGTGGTTGGCAACATTGTTAATGATGCTGGTAACAAGGTGAATTCATATACAGGTGATATCATAAAAACATACGAGCAGCGGCGTCTAGTGTCAAAATAAAAAATGTTTATGCAATTTGACAGGAGAAGCCGCGAAAGCAAAAACAAAACACATGAAGTAGGTGTGTGTATACAGCAATTAATTCGTCGCGATGTCACCTGGTATAAATTCGCCGTGGCTGGTAAGTAGTAAAGGGCAAATTTGAGCTTAACTTGACAAATTAAAAATTAAAAACAAAATTTAAAAATTAATACAGGGTGTTTTTTTTACAGGTTTGTTTTTCGAATAGAGATAAACCTGGCATTTTGTGGTCAAATCTGGCAACTCTAATGTCATTTATGTTCAGTTTAGTTTGCCATTTCATCATGAACAGGTTGACAAAAGAACAACGCTTGCAAATCGTGCAAATTTATTTTGAAAATAATGGTTCAGTTCGCGAAGTTTACCGTGAGCTCCGTCCATTTTATGGTCGACATAATCGTCCATCAGAGCAATTAATTCGGTTAACCATGGATCGTTTTCGCACTACGTTTACTCTATGTGATAATACGCATCCGCAGAGACGTCGAACAGTGCGCACCGAAGAAACAATTGCCGCTGTAGAGCAAAGTGTTGAAGAGGACCCGAATGAATCGATTCGCCACCGTGCACAGCAATTGGAGCTTTGTCCATCAACTTTATGGAAGATTTTGCGCAAAGATCTTGGCTTGCGACCTTACAAGATCCAGCTTGTGCAAGAATTAAAGCCGCGAGACCATGCAATGCGTCGTGATTTTGGTGTATGGGCCGAAAATGAGATTGATTTCGATGCTGATTTTCATCGCAAAATTTTGTTCAGTGATGAGGCTCATTTTTGGTTGAATGGCTACGTCAACAAGCAAAATTGCCGCATTTGGAGTGAAGAGAATCCACATGAGACCCTTGAAACGCCATTACATCCACAAAAACTGACTGTTTGGTGTGCTCTATGGGCTGGTGGAGTCATTGGGCCATACTTCTTCCGCAATAATGCTGGAGAGGCAGCTACCGTTAATGGAGACCGGTATAGAGCCATGATAACCGACTATTTTGTTCCCGAATTGGATGGCATGAATGTGGATGAGTTGTGGTTCCAACAAGACGGCGCTACATGCCACACAGCGCACGTCACAATCGATTTATTGAAGGAAACATTCGATGAGCGCATAATTTCGCGGAATGGACCTGTCAATTGGCCACCAAGGTCGTGTGATTTGACACCATTGGATTATTTTCTTTGGGGATATGTGAAGTCGCTCGTCTACACCAACAAACCAGAAACGTTAGGGGAATTGGAAGCCAACATTCGTGGCGTTATTGCCGACATACGGCCCCATATGCTCGAAAAAGTGGTTGAAAATTGGACCTGTAGAATTGGCTTTATTCGAACCAGCCGCGGCGGCCACATGCCCGAAATCATATTGAAACATTAATGGCATAAAATTATCCTTCCAATAAAGCCAAATTGATGGACCTTAAAACGATTTTCTTGTGTTTTATTTCAATTCGAAGTTCTATACCCCTAAAAAAAACACCCTTTACATGAGATGTCAATAACAATTACGAACTGATTAATGTTATTAAAGCACGACAAAACAATTAGCGAACGCGTTATAAGTTCAAGGCAAGCCAGCATGACATTGACTTAAACAAACGAACAAACTTGAGAAACAAAGAATTTGGCACTGAATGTATGAGTTAAAAAGTATTGCGGGAGTAGAGTGACAGCTTAATCAATCGTGTGCGATACTGGCTCTCAACTGTTAAGGTGATTAAGTATAATCGATGAGTTAAAAAATATGATATTAATACCATACACTTCACGGGGCAACGGTAAACCTGTTTGACCGCAAACTACGACTTAAGTTTTTCAAACGAGTCAAACGAATTATAATTTTGCGGTATTAAATTTTTTCATTCTTACACACTTTTGTTATGCAAAACTCTACAAAATAGCTTAACGAATAAGTTGAAAAAAGCTTACCTCGTCTTGCGTTGCTTGCGTTTATTTCAAGTTTTCCACAAATAATAATTAACTCATAGATATCAATGAGAATAAAATCTAAATTTTTAGGCTGCGCAGCAATCGCGCAATGTCTGCAACTACATACAATATACCTGTTAGGTGTGTAAAGTTATATGGTTTTTTTAAAGTATTGAAAATGCAGCCTCGAAGACTGAGGCCGTAAGCTAATCGGAAACAGTTTACTCATCGGAAAAGTTAGGTGAACACATTTTCTATGGTGTAAAAATATTTTCCATTTTGCTGTGTCAAATGAAATGGTAAATTTTGACATCTGAAAAAAAAAAACACGTGTGAAAGCAAATAGTCTGTGAATAAGTTTTAGATTTACGTATTTTTTCTGCCATTATAAATTATATCTTAACTCTTAATAACGTGTTGGCATATAAATTTATTCAAAAAAATATGCTTGGCAATACCGCATGCATATATGTATGTGTCATTCGTAATTGTCAAAATTTGACCTACCCATGAGCTAGAGTCATGGCATAGTAAAGCAGGAAATTGCTTCTCTAAAACGTCAGAACAGCACAGCACTTGTTAAACAGTAAACAAACCGATTGCAGGCAAGTTTGACAATTTAGAGAAAATTAAAATGGAAAAAATCTAATCAGCTGTTGAGATGATATTACCTGTATAGGTAGCCATGGCCATAGTAAATTTTGACGTTCATATTCACCGCGTTTAATGTCAGAATTTTCCTTCGCTCTGTTAAAATTTACAATTTTCAACCGATTGGCACAGTGTGTGATACTGAAAATTAGTTAAACATTTAACTGTTGATAATACCTTTACTCATAAACCCACCAATACCTTGTCCTTCAGCACAACTACAGTCTAGACAAACGCGAAAACGAGGATATTTCGTAACGCTAATTAAACGTGAATCAATCGTATATTAATTGTTGTAATTTTAAGCTGCCCATTTTAATTGAATTTAAACTACATAATGCTTAATAAGCGAATTCATATCGAATGAGTGGCTTTCTTCGTCCCACCAAAGTAGGTTATTCTAATTGTGACTAATTAAGCACAAAAAGCGATGACCATTCAAATGAAACCCGGCGAAAGATCAGCAAGTTGAGGCCATTTTTATTTTTTGTCAAGTAAATTAAGCTGTTTGTTGCTTACGTAAAATTTAATTCTGTTTGAATTGAAAGCAACACAAAAATTCACTTATCAGCTTTGTACTAAATTCTTTAAAAATTATTCATGAACGAGTGCTAAATTTGTTAGTAATTGAAGAATGGGCGAGAGGAAGTGTGTTCTAGACTTTGGCGTAAAAATTTAACAAAAATAAAAGTATGTATAAGAAAATTGCACGCAAAGTAGTGCAAATATTCTGTGATGCAATAAAAAGTTCTAGAGGCAGTGAATATTTTCACTGTTGACTCAAAAACCAAATTTTTTTTTTTTTTTTTTTTGCAAATTTAATCATACGAAATCATTAAAGCGAATGTGAGAACTCAGACATTTAAAAATGCAGTATGTAATGGTTTTTAATATATCTTAAGTTTGTTAAATCATTCTGTTTATTGTGAATAATTTGTTCCCAGAACCAAATCTTTGTTATCAAAGAAATTTTCCATTTGTCTTCCAAACTATTGCATGCAAGTTGTATTATTCTTTACTAGCAGGGTACCTGGCGTCACTCGTGTGCAAAGCAGACCTGTTAAATAATGATTACTAGCCGTAATGATTACCGGTTTGATTAATTATTTTCTTAGGAATCCATTTAATGATTGATTACCATTACTTTCAATTTTTAATGATTATTTTCCAATTAATTAAAAAAAATTAAAACAAAAATCAAAAATAATCAAAAAAAGTTGTTTTAATTACTTTTAACAATTTTTGTTTTTTTTCTGATTATTATAATTAAATATATGATTATTATAAATATAAATGTATACATCAACAATACCGAAAAAAAAAAAAATCAAAAGTAATCAAAACAACCTTTTTGATTATTTTAGATTTTTTTTTTTTTTTTGATTTTTTTAACCGTAATCAATTAATAATTGCCTTTTCTTAAAAGACAATTTAAATAACACCTCGTTACACACATTCTGTCCTATGAACCAAATAAACTTTTTCGAAAAAGGGAGAAAAAAAATATACGTGCAAAAAAATATACGGATCGATTCTTAACCCTTTTTCCGTGATCCAATCGAGCTGAATTTTTGCAGGCAGACTCGTGGAAATGTCTGTATCACGTCAAATTTTTTAAAAAATAGGGTTTTATAAATTCTTAGATTTTCCAGAATTTTTTTTAAAAAATAAAAATTTTTTTTTCACTTTTTTCGGCATAACTTGAAGGGACTCCCAATTTTTAAACTACTAAAGCGTTCCGAAAAAAAAAAATTGTTTTTCGACCCATCCTACTCCATATATTTGTAGTTTATCAATAGTAACTTTCTAACACTAAACTGTTTATGACTTTTACAACACTTACAACTGGTATGACAGATGAAACATTGAATTGCATCATTTAAATTCGTTTAATTTATTGTTTGATACAACACACTCTCTGCCATTTGTGTGTTTGTTCCGATCAGCTGACAGTTGCGCTACTAGGTGACGTATACTTTAAGTGTATAATTTTGCTGTATCTCGTTGTGGTTATTTTTATTTTCAAAAGCTTGAATAGAAATTGGAATTTTATTCTTTATTCAAACATATTTGAATAACAAAAAACATTTCACTCATCACCCAAATTGCGTCACTCGTCAATCAATTTTTGCAAAACGCCCATTCCTGTTATCCAGGTATATTTTTTGGTTTATCATGCGATTTTGATAAAAGAAAGTATTGCGCACGTCCTAAGTTACAGGTGTAAAATCGTGAAAGTCTCATAAAAATGATATTCTTAGTTTTCGTGATCCTTTAATTTAAACAGACAAACAGACAGACAAAAATTCTAAAAGTGATAAAGCCTACAACATTCCCTACTTCACCTTCAGTCACTTTTTCAAAAAGTATGGTTTTTATTTTTTTTTTTTCCTTATTTGTTTATTTTATATAAATGGAAACAATATTTTTTCTTACGCCAAATCAAGTTATCTTTAAAAAATTTTGTTATCAATAAAAAAAAAAAACAATTTTTTTTCAACACCTGTGCATTATGTCCCATTCGCAAAACGGCAATTTCAAACTTCGATTTCGATTTATCGACACACTGCGACAACTGATCTTATTTACCGATATGATTTAATATCAATTGTAAATTGAGTAAAGTATCTTGCTGTGATGTTGTGCGTTATCTTATCACTATTTTATAATTTCAGTGTTAACAAACGACAACATCCATCTATTTCATGCATTTCAGAGTAGACCCCACGAAAATATCGAACCATGCTTGAGCTGCATGTCTTGTGAACTCAAATTTCTATGAGACGCTCATGTTATGTGTGAAAGTTGTGGTTTTTATTTTTTGCTGTTGTTGCGAGAGAACTATCGTTATTAGCTGTGTTCGGTGACAAAACTTGCAAACACTTGCAAAGAACATGATCCAACTACAACAGGTCGTAGCAGCTCGACAAACATACAAACACACAAAAAATTTTCATGTATTTTGTTTTTGTAATTTATGAGTTTACCGTCAAAATCGTACTGAAAAATGAGTCTAATGTCAAAATTCGAGCCAAAAGTAAAAATCAGCTGGTCTATTAACACGACCTGTATTATTGGATTATGGCAAAGAACTGTCAGTAAAGTGAGAATGACGTACAACTCTCTCGAAACGCCAAAAGTAAAAAGTTTTCGGCGAACAGGAGTCAGAAAATTGCAACTCTTCCGTTCAATGAAATATCAAAAGGCGCTCTCTTTCACTTCACACTTTCCAGTAAAAACTTTATCCTCACCGAACACAACTATTATTTAATATTGATACTTACTTCTTCTTTCTAATGTTGTAACAACATTAATTCAGTTCCGTCGGAATAGCTGATAGATCCCATTGCTCCCAATTAAACCTTTTTTTACCCCCAAAATATTTAATTAAAACGCAGTGAATTTGAGCATTTTGCAAACAAGTATAGTGGTGAATTACCTACATCGGTCCCTTGCATTCGCTGTTTCACCTTCTTTTTGTTCTACGTTCTTCAAATTAACACACAATTTTAGTACTTTTTTCACGAAATTTGGATCGCCATTTCATTTTATTTTCTTTTTTCAAAGAAAGTATAACCATGTTTTACGTTCTTTGCCTCCTCGCGTTATTCGTTTTCGACAGCCTTTCCCGGTAGGCCAGAGTTGCATTGATACAAACTGCATTACCGACGGCAACGATTTTTAGTCAGGTGTAAAATTACCGGTTACACTCAGAATTAGACCGTTGAAATTGTTATTTATTTTGGAGTTTCCTTAGCATGTCAATGTGATATCCTGCCTACGATGTCGACCCACATAAGTGACTGTCGACCTCTGCAGTGTCAACTTTACAGCAGCATTGAACAAAAGTATTTAAGAGGTGACATGCAATTTCAGTTCTACTCTCGTCACTAAATATTAATTTGAAGCCTAATTATGTTAGTTTTTCTTTTCTTATTTTTGTGTTGCGATTACATCTGTCTTTATTGCAGTTTGTCGTAATATTCATGTTTTTCTTTTTTTAAGTTAAATAATTTATAAGACTTACTCCGACTCTACAGCCCACACACATCCGAAATTTATGTTGGCCACTTAGACTGGTTTCCAGGCAAAAAGCGTTGGTTGACGCTATTTTGTATTGCAAAATATTTTAATATCTTCGGCTCGACAAGCAATTTTTAGAAGGCGACATAAATTTTCCATGCAGATTAAATGTTTTTCGATATTATATGCATCAAATGTTATAAAAAATTATATTTCCTTGAGTAAAAAAAAAAAACAAACAGAACTGACATTCTTTTACCGGTTTGAGGCACGGGAGTTCATTATAGCTGTAAAAATAATTCTACGTTTTCTGGTCTATTCAAATAATTTCTTTAGTTAAAAGAAAAAGCTATGAACACTTAAATCGTATACACGCAATTGGCTGAGCTTTTGATTGGAAACGAAATTCTTTACTACTTCAATCTTGTTCTGATGACAATAGTTGATATTTCAAAGGCTCATACTGTCACACATTTCGTAATACATCTTTTGTAAAACACGCTTAGCTTCATAAAAGTACAAAAGGGCAGCATTTTAATAATTCATAATTCAAAATCTGAAGTCTCTTTTTATTCATTTGCAATCACAATAATTTTGCAATTTTCCCTTTCGTCATTTGTTCGATTGAATTACAGCGACAACATTTATTTGTTGTATTTTTGTATTATACAGTATGAAGTTATATCTCATATAACACTGCTGCAACAACAAAAAGTACTCCAAGTCGTATGCAGCGTAAATTGAGAAAGTAATATGAGCGTAGAATGTCAATGCATTTTTTATTTGCTCAATAGATTTGTTGTCAACTATCCATTGCAATAATTGAGTTCGAACAAAGAGTGTGGTTATTCATATCTATATTGTATATGCTTTGTAATTTAATTATTGTAACTGTAAAGTAGTGATGTATGGTACCGTGAAACAGGAACCATGTCCTTGAAAATGGCAACAAGTACGGTTTTCACAATTACTTAAAATGGGTCTAAAGAAATGAGAATTTAAAAGGTTAAGCAAGCGCTTACCTACGAAACGAAAGTGGTCTACAGCAAACAGATCTCGAAAAATCACAAAATCGGTGAATAATAACAACGATAAGACAAAAAAATGAAATCAGCCAAACAAAACTTCCTTGAGTTAGAAGTATATACAGATCAAATAATTTTATAAAGTCACATTTCAATTAATGTTAAATTATATGTTGGGATTAGAAGCAGTCAAAATACCGATTCAGCGATGAGCGGTATCACTACTCTATAAATCAATATGAATTGAATAGAAATGCCGAAGATTGCCATTTACGGGTCAATTCTGTGCGTAGCCGGTAATTTTGTACTTGGAAGATTATCTAACCGAATATCGTAACCGTTGGCAATGCAATTCTTGTAACCGCGATTCTAGCGTATGTGGCAACGCTGTCAAAAACCAACAACACGAAACAGAGAATAAAATGCAAACGCGAACGAAGCTTCATGTTAAAAAGTGTTTATATTGTTTATTAATTCTTGTTAATTAGTATGTGTACAAAATTTGCGGTACTTGCTGTCCACAAAAATATTTACAAAACACGTGCCACTCCCTCTCGGTTACGTGACGTTATCATATATTTTGGTGGTTACGAAAATGGACTGCACCTAAACTGCAAGAATACCAAAAGTTTGTAAAAGTTGTCTAATTATTTATTTGCCGGTAAAAAGAATGTTGTTAGTACACTAGAATCGGGGGTTTAGTTATAGAAGACGGCAACTGAAAATTTTTATAAAAGCTACCAAGGGACTCTGTTCAAATCTGTATGGATTTATATGAAGAAAAAGGCAATGAAAGAGTATGCAACAAATTACGCAGAGTTACTTTGGCCAAGAGCAAATATGATCAAATCACGTCTATAGGTATCTAAGAAACAACTGTAGCTTTATTGTCGCTCCGCTGAATTTCTAAAAATTGTATAAAAAGAAATTAATGCAACGAAATAAATGTTTTTATTAAGCTAAAAATAATATCAAAATATAAAATAGCATAACCTGTCATGGCATAACATAGTAACATAAAATAAAGCCAACAAAATGTAATATAAAATAAAAATAACATAATAGAACACAAAAAAATACAACAGCAAAAATACGCTCTACAACATGACTTAAAGTAACGTAAATAACATAACATATCGTAACATAACAGATCATAAAGTAACATGTCATGAAAATATGCAACAAATGAAATATAACAGATCATAAGAAAACAACAAAACAGAATACAGCATTAATATAACATAGTAAAGTATAGAATAGTAAACCATATCGCGAGACAAGATGTAACCAATCATAACATATAAAACATGACATGATATATCTAACATAAAGTAAAAAATTAAATGAAATAACCTTAAATTATACAACCATAAAATAATGCATAAGTAACTTAAAACACCATAACAAAGCATAATAGAACATAGTGAAATTGAACACCGATTTAAGACCTCCATGAATCGATGTGTAAGGTTTTTTTTTTTTTAAATTTTTTCACTTTATAGATAGATTGTCTGTGTGTAAAGATTATTTATGTTTATGTTTGCAGGAAAATTTGAAATCCGAAATAAAATTTTCCCGAAATTTTTATTTTGCGACATAACACCTTCATTCCTGCAGGTCTACATTTATTTCCATATTCTTTTACTCGTTTTTGTGAAGCCTATTTTTGACACATTTACCTCATTTATAAGCCTTCTTCCTTCACTGCACTCAGGAAATTTTCAGTATCTATTATTATCATCAACTTCATGGTAATTATTGCTGTAAACATCAAATGGCATGACGCCCGCATTCCATGTGAATGATGATCTGATGGTGTCTGGAATGGCAACAAATTCCATAAGAGCAAGTCAACAGCAGCTACTAAAGCGTACAAAAGTCATTTCAGAATAACCACAGATTTATATGTAAGGGTATGTAACAGTCTGATTATAATTAAAAGCCGTTGTTCCAGTCACACATTACATAGTGTAAAGGGAATGTTATTTTTTCCGTATTACAGTAAATTTAATTGTTGGGTTTGTTGTCGTGGTATCTATGCACGTGCACACATACTCACACACACATTTAATGATCCATTTTACTATCTGCTCATGCCAAAGCAGTGAGATCACCCATATGCGCGATCACCAGCTGTAACTTACACAGCAAGTAGCTCCCCTGTTCTTCTGCAGTTGGACTGTTGCTGCTGCTGCTGCTGTATAATGGGCAGCAGTCAAAGATCACGATATGAATATGAAGGCAACCAAGTGGTCTGGATAAAACAACAGCCGACACAAACATGCGGACTAAGATGAAAATTGCTTTTGTTTACCGATCGTGCTCACATGATCAAAACAGCAGTTGGGCCTTGTAGGGTATTCGACGAATTGAAAAACAATAAACATGAAAGGGTATTGTGATATAAGCATGCAGGAAACGTTCCAGCACAAAATGGCCAATGTTAGCGATGGAAAATTTTCGATTTGTAGGGCTTTAAATGAATACCCCTTTCACAGGATATACAACAAGTTGCGTCAATAAAAATAAGAGTTTATGTTTCTTATCACAAATTCATCAAAATCGTTGTATTGGTCGAGTTGTGATGGAACTACCCTTGTGCCATTTCTATTTTGTAAAAAGCCAGCTAGAAAAGTTGTGTAAGTTGTGTGTTACAACATGTTTACTATAAAATGTGCTGAAATCTGCAAGACCAGCAACAATGTGCGCACAAAATAGCTGCGTTCAACTCATGTACAATTGCCTTCCTTAGGGCAAGCAGCGATTGCTAAGTCGTGGAGTGGTTCTCATTACATATGGAAATATTCGCATATATGCAAAAACATTTAGATCTTTGAGAGTGCCTTTATATGAAGCTGATTTCATTTGAAACAAATCGTCTGTATTATTTAAGGCTGCATGGCTTTTATTTGTTGTTTGAAAGAAATACTACTCCCTTGAAAGCCGAAGTGGAATAAAATTGATTAGCATTTGTTTGCATATTTTTCTGAGTTTTTTGCTTTTCTTTTTTGTTTGGTAACATTGTACATCAGCAGCACTTGAATAATGCAGGCAAAGGAATTTTTATATTTTTTCCTTTTTTGAAATACCCTGTAGTAAAATTGAGAACCAGTCACCAAAAACACTCTTAGAGCTGATAATTTCGTATCTCGTTCTGTACCGGTTACAAAAGCGAAAGTAACGCCCAAATTCTAGTATGGTAACAACATTATTTTTTATCAGCAAAGAAATAGTCTGACAACTTTTACACACTTTCTTTCGTAACCGATAAAATAGGTGGTTAAGTCAACAATATTACCGCTTGCATATTTTCATTTTATTCCCTATTTCTAGCTTTTTTTTGACAGCGCTTCCAAGCAGGGCAGAATAGTTGTTACTTGAACTGCGTTGCCGACCGTAACGATTTTCGTTGCTTGGAACAAAATTACCGTTTACGCTGAGTATAAGGCTAAATAGACACTTTGAAGTATCGGATCTCGATAATCAACGCAACTGCAACCAAAACTACCCCAAAGCTATGCGCAATGGCAGCGGCTCAAAACGAGACAAGTGAGCTGTACGAAAGGGAAACGGTTTAGAACGAGTTGCAAAGAAATGAACTGGGGGGAAATTAAAATTGGGCAGTTGAAAGTGTTGTTTACAGATTAAGATAGAAGTACTGTCGTCGAGTCGATTTAGTTCTGAGCTAGTCGAATTATCCGGAATTTGTGTATTTTCCTCATATCGGAGTGCTTATAAAGTGCCCTCCTTGGACACACTGCAGCATAGAACAGTTCCAACGTCCAGCATGATGATATTTGCTCCTCGTTTCCGAGTCAGTTGAGCCTATATACCGGAATGAGTTGCCCCGTTCTGACCAAAAGCTTTTCTTTCAGTTTATTAAATCTTGTGGCAATCTTTTGATTTCTACGTAGTACTCTTTACATGCGTTCGTGTAGTACTCGCAAAACTCGTGTGCATTTCATAGGACCGCCTCATCACAAACACGCTTGATTTGCCCTCAATGCCTGCCATTCTTTTAATAGAAATGGTTTTTATTACTGGCTCCACAGATTTTCACTATTTTAAAGCTGCAACAATTTAAACTTTTTCAGTTGTAAGGAAATGTTTTGGATTTGCTGCTACATTTTTGCAAAGTTTTTATATATCGTGTTATGTAACCTCACAGATATTTACATCATTTCTGTGATCATTTGTGCAACATGGTGATTTTAGAAATACATACAGGGTGGCTAATGAAAGCCGCTACCAAAAAAAAATTAAATAACTTTTTTTCTATTTAATGAATCTGGTTAATTTTTTTTTTATTTTGCAGATTGACTTTTACATTTAACAAAAATGGATAACTGGGACACTGAAACAAGAATTTGGATTGTCCGCCGCTATCACGCACTGGAGTCCGTAGTTTCGGTTCAAAGAGAGTATAGGCGCACGTTTGGCGGCAATCCTCCGAGCAGATGGACCATAATAAGACTTGTAAACAATTTTGCCGAGCATGGGACAGTCAACAGAAGACCTTACCATCGAAACCCTTCAGTTCGAACGGAGGAAACAATCGCTGCTGTAGCTGCTGCCATACAAAACAATCCACGTGTTTCGACAAGAAGCTTATCTGCTCAAATGGGTGTAAGCAGACAGTCATTACAGTCAATTATGCACAAAGATTTGGACTTATTCCCATATAAAATTCAAATGGCCAACAAACTGAACGCTGCAGACTTGCCGATTCGCTTGGAATTTTGCCAGAAAATGCTTCAAATGGTGGAAGAGGATGGAAACATGTTGAACTGTCTTTTCATGTCTGACGAGGCCCATTTCGATTTAAACGGCAACATAAACAAACAAAATTGTCGAATATGGAGTGCTTCCAACCCACAGATACTCCATGAGACGGAATTGCATCCACTTCGTGTCACAGTGTGGTGTGCAGTTTCATAACGCTGCATTGTCGGGCCCTACTTCTTCGAAGAAAACGGTCACACCGTTACGGTTACTGGAGGCCGTTACTTGAGCCTGTTGAGAGAGTTTTTCTATCCAGAATTACGCCGAATGAGAATTTCTTTCAACTCTGTGTGGTTTCAGCAAGATGGTGCAGCTCCTCATATAGCCCAACCTGTTATGACAGAATTGCGACGAAAATTTCCCAATAAGCTGATATCCAGAAACTCCACATTCCGTTGGCCACCCAGGTCGCCTGACCTTACTGCACCTGACTTTTTCTTGTGGGGTTATTGCAAACAGGAAGTCTTCAAAGCAAAACCAACAAATTTGAATGAACTAAGGCAATCCATTCGAGAAACAATTGCGGCTATTCCTGTCTCAACTCTCCAAGCAGTAATGAACAACTTTTTGGTAAGATGCCGCACATGCATCTACGAGCAGGGGGGGCATTTAAATTCCATTATTTTTAAAACTAATTAAGCTATATTTAATAAAATTTAATGAGCTTTAACATGAATACAAGAAAAATGAATTCCATACACTGAAAAAAAAATTATTTGAGTTTCTTAATGTAGCAAAATTCATCAGCCACCCTGTACATAAATAGTGACAAGCAAAAGCTGTAGGCGCCTGAGGGGGAAAAAATATATATTTTTTTGTTGGAATCTGTGCATAATGTGTAGAAAATTATAGTAGACTTTCAGTAAGAGCAATAAAACTGGCAAAATATTTTGATCTTGTGTGCTCTACTAGAAACGGAAAACTAACGATGGTCGTGACTATCGATACTTGCCGATAAATATTGATCATCACTATCTATTTAGCGATACTATCGCAATTTGTACCTAAATTACCTCAAAAAAAGTTTTTAAAACACGCACACAAATTGAGTACATATTCATTAGAGCTCTTAATAATCACATAGCCAAACAGTCGATTAATCGATAATCACTAATCGACTTGCTGTTCGCATTCGATTAACTGAAATATTCGCCCATTACTTATTTTATCTTCTTGTATTCGCCTAATATAATTGAAGGTGACCATGGGTGCTCTTTTCGCATGAAACTAAGCTCTATTATGTTTATAAACTAACAATCAACTAATATGGGGCTTTGTCGAAAACAAAGCTGACGTAGGGCGTTATTAAGAAATATTTTAAAATAGAATGATCTACTTATTCCTCGATTTGTAAATATGGATATTTAATACTGTAACCGATATCATCGATAGTATAGTGTAACATGGTGCTTTAAAAATATCAGAATAGAATAGCGGAAAGATTTGTTACCCTTATTGCGAGTGTCGATTTGTGGTTAAATCGATCTAATTTCATTTTGGTATTGTGTAACTTGATCGAGCAAAAACTGCATATTTTTAATGTATATTTATTAATTTCCTATTTTTTTTTATTTATTTACTTTTTATAAATTTTATTAGCACTTTTCAACTCACATCGACACGCCAGCGCATGCAAAATGATTGTAGAAAGATGATCGATTAAGTATTCACAGTCGCCCATTAAGCGTTCAGATCGACACTCTCAATGGCTCGATGATCGATAACTGCTTAGTAGTCGATTATCTATTCTTGTTCGACCCTCACAATAGGCGGGTGTAATTTTTTGAATTTTTAGCTTGGAAATATGCAATTGGAAATATAACACAGCTACAAAAGTAGTTGCATATATTAAGGAGCTACTTTGTATTACCTTTGGATACCATATTTCTATATTAAGATTTTGCTTAAATATCCAAGTAGTTTTAAATGGATTAAATTCCCTTTACCCCTTTCGGCATTGCCAATTGAATTTCTTTATATTTGCAATGCAAAGTTGTCTCTAGTTGAGAGAGCAAGTGAGCTAAATTCTTCCAGAAGTAATTGCCTATTCTTAGTTAAGAAATTTGAATTTCATAAAAATTGTATATTCTCCCCTCATCTCACGCTTGCCTTTTCGCTGACCCCATCCCGATTCTTCTCCTTCTGTTCTTGTTCCTACTCCTCTACAAACTCCATTACGAATTCTTCGTATAAATTAAATAGCTGGGTCGAATATGGCCTGAGATTCTTCGAATTTATCTCTGTTATATATTTTTAACGTGGTCTAAGCTTCCAAGAACAAAATAACGCGTTGGGAAATGAAATGACCATCAAGTAATTTAAACTCAGACCTGTTAAATAATGATTACTAATCGCAATGGTTCACGGTTTTAAATGATTATTTTCGATTTTATTAAAAAAAGAAATCATAAAAATCATGATTCTTTAAGAATATTGAAAATAAATCAAAAATAATCAAAATAAACCTAAAAATAATCAAAAAAAAAAAGTACAAAAAAATAATCAAAAGTAATCAAAACTTTGATTATTTTTTTTTTTTTGTATTTTGTTGTTGTTCTAGAAGCACATAAAAAAAGAAAAATTATTCAAAAAAATTAAAAAAAAATTGTTTTGATTACTTTTGATTATTTTAAATTTTTTTTATTATTTTTAATTTTTTTCAGTGTTGCTGTAGAAACTGAAAAAACAAACAAAAATAATAAAAAAAAAATTTGTGGATTACTTTCGATTATTTTTTATTTATTTTTTTTCTAATAGTAATCAATTAGTGATTGCCTTTTCTTGAAAAAACAAGTAAAATAATCATTACCAATTAAAAAGCAGTCTAAGTAATTAATTACTAACTAAATTTAACAGGCCTGTTTAAACTTAATATTCATTCGAAAGTGAAAGCATCAAACTTTTAATGTGTGAATTGTTGTAAATTTTCTAAAATGTTTACAAATATGAAAACAGATGTTGGCAGGATTAGAAATCAATAAAATATACACTTATACAAACATATACGCACATACAGCCCCAAATAATCAAGAACAACAAAAAACGATGTAAATAATATAAACATTGCCTATTTTGAAGGTAAGTTTTCGATTGATGGAAGCTTTTAATATTGTGCAATATTTTAAAATTTCGATTACAACAACACTTTAAACAAGCCAATGTGTGTAGTTATGCACACCAGAAAAAAGGCAAAACAAAATACAAACAAAAATGCATACCAACTTTTCTAGAACGGAAATATCAATTTACAACAAAATGCGTTGAGCTCACGCCAACACTCGCTCTATGAGTGTGACCGAAAAATTATAAATGAGCATCAATTACATGTTCCGCTTGATGGCGGTGCTAGCGAACGTGCCATTTAAGCATAATAAATGATTTGAAAAGGCGCAACATACGTATGTATATATAATTGAAAAATATTGGAATATGTGAAAAGGTCACAACGATTAAACCAAAACGAATTAGTTGCATTTCTCATTGGTTGCTGCTGTTCGGATGGGTAGCTGTGAGTTATTGAGAGGGAGAGACACATTTTCTATGGAACAGGGCGGTTTTAGTTATTTCATCACTTTAAGAAGAAACTTTTCTTAATATATAGATAGTTACGAAACGAATTAGGATTTATTTATTTATTTAACGGCTCAAAAATGACACTGCGCTAACAGTTTAGAAATAAACAGCAAATTTCTTTAAAGTTTCAAAGTTCAAACCTAATACTGATGAAAGAAGGCTATCCCCCCAACGAAGCGTGGTAGTATTTCGGCTGTCGTCGTCTGAAACACAATAAATAAGAAACAAACTCAACTTGAAACTTCACTAAAACCATGTTGAGACTAACGAGTCGACTCCGAGCGTAACTGGTCATTTTCTATCTGGTAGATTATCTAACCGAAAAGCATAACAATGCAATGCAGTTCAGGTAACCGCTACATGACAACACCGTCAAAACAAACTATAAAAAACAATAAAATAAAAAATAAATTGAAAACGCTAACGTAACTTCGCGTCCACAAAAATATTTAGATAACACGTGAAATTTTTCTTCGTTCCTGACGTTACCACCTATTTTGTTTGTTACTATCGATCATTTTACGGTAAGATTTTTCATGACGAATTTGAGTTTAAGGCCGAAACTATGTAACTTTAAACACAGTCTAACGGGAAATGATTACAAATTAAATTATTTAATTTTTTTTAGTTTTATAAGATAAATTTGAACTAAAAAAACTCGTAATATTGTATACAAACAACTGGACTCGTTTTTATCGGCTGGTATAATGACTTGCGAAGTGATGAAAGAGGCGCAGCCAAGTCTTCAACGAAGACGCCGATTTCGCATTGGATTTTCTATTTTATATGAAGTGTCAAGTACAAAGCCAACTTTAAGCACAATTGATTATGGAGTACTAGGCTAAGGCCCTGTGCCAATCGGTTAAAAATTGTACATTTTGACAGAGCGAAGAGAAATTCTGACATTTATCGCTGTGAATATGAATCGCAGAATTTATGGGGCTAAGTAAAATTTTTACAACTTTTTCAACTTATTTTTCCTCTGATTAAAAGATTTTCGATTAGTACACGGCCTAAAATATCTTTACATAGGGTGAATAAATTTACTAAAACTCATTTCTATGAACATAACTGTCAACAACTTTCAACGCATGGGGACTTTGCTATCGCTTTCAACTGATCGACTAGCTCAGTAGTTCTACTTTCAAGATTTTAAAACGGAAAATTTGGGAAAAGACTTCCTCGATTTTTAAAAAGTTCGAACCATTATCTGAAATCATAGATACAATATTTCTTAAATCTGTATTGTAATACGTTGGAGTACGGAGAACTTATTGCTGAGAATAACTTAATGTAGTCCTCACTCCATTTTTGCAATTTTTGATTGTTGTCGCAGACATTTTTTTAATATCTAAAATTAATTTTATAAAATATCTCACTACCATAACTTAAAACAAATAATTTTACACATAAAACCATACTAATGAAAAATGTATGCTCTCTTTTTTGCAGGTATGTATTGGATTGGTAGTATAATAACTTTAAGTTGGAGATTTTTGTAAAGAGTAGGTAAGTTGTCTAATAACGATTTTTTTTTAAATCAAGCAAATTTCTTCAAATTAGTGAAAACACACTAAACAAAAAATATTGAAGACTGGCTAAAGCAGTGTTGTACGTATTTTGCATAAAAAAAACCAATTTGTAAATACATTTTTCGCCAGTTTTGAATCACTTTAACTAATTGAGATAATTAATTAATCAAATAAGCATCCAATAAAAAAATTATATACAGATCTACGCGCATTGGGAGTTTACTAAAAGTGCCGCCTGTCCACCTCACTCCATTTTGAGTTGACATTTTGAACCGCATTTAAGCAAACCACATACCCACATACCAAAAATCGTACTAAAAATAATTTCATTTAATTGAGGTTTACTCATACAGCAGCTTTGTCTACAAAATCTACAAATTCATTCACATAACAGCAAGCACGGGTTAAAAAAAAATCCTCAATTTATAGGCGGTTGATTAATGCTTAAATTGTTGCGGCTTTATGTCAGCTGTTGGTAAAGTGGCTTTGGGTATTATATGCGCTTAATTACTTATGTACGAGTGAGTATGAACACACTTATATTAAGTAAAGCAATAAATTCTGATTAATGATGTTAATGCTTCCAATGCACTCGAAAATGTCATACAAAGCAACACTATTTTGTTCTTGTTATTGTTTCAGTTGCAATTGAACTTAATAAAAGAGTAAAAGTTGAACAAAGAGTGGTATTTATCCAGCAACTTTTGGTACTTTGCAGTCGGGAAGTATGTACATTAGACTAGGTCGATTTATTAACCGATATCGCGCCATCGATTTTAAAACTATGCGCTAAAAACGTTGGCGATAACAGTTTTTTGAAAAAAAATGTTATTTTCGGGTTTTGGAAAAGTCGATTTTTCGACCAAAACAAGTCCCAAAACCCGAAAATAAACATTTTTTTTCAAAAAACCGTTATCGCCAACTTTTTTAACTCATAATTTTGAGTTGGACAGGAAATATGAGACAAATTCGTTTTCATCGAAAACATTTTTGCATGTATGCTGAAAAAACCCTTAAAAAAATGGCGAAAGGGTAAATTTTTTGACCAAAACACTCCCCAAAATCCAAAAAATATTTTTTTTTTCAAAAAACTGTTATCGCCAACGTTTTTAGCGGACATTTTTGGGTAGGACAGGGTATACATGAAAATTTTAAAATCAAATGAAAATTTTTTTAGTAGTTCATGAAAAAACCTTAAAAATCAAAGTCGAAAAAAGTCAAAAAAATTAAATTTCGCAGGCTCGAAAATAATTTTTTTGTGTATGCGCAGTGGAACTTTTTTTCCTGAGCCCAAAACCTATCGAAAAATCGATGGTGCGATATCGGTTAACTTTCGTTCATACAAATCGAGCCACCCTAACGTACACATTCGGCCCTTATCAAGCAAAGTTCCAAGCTTCATAGTCGAGTTTTGCATTTTGTGCTGCTCAATTGCTTTCGACTGCAAATTGCTAGCTACGCAGTTGTACATACATATTTACTTATGAACCCCATGTAGTATATACCATAGGGTGTACTTTGTTTTTATGAAGCTACGACAAACGGAAAGAACCAAAAGCACATAAAAAAAAATTTCAAAGTTTACACAAAGCTCAGACAAGTTAATTAAACTTTAAGAAATGGCCATCAAAATCTTAAAATTTTTTTTTTTAAATTTCTAGAAAATTTTTGAGTACGCAGTTTTGTAGCCCAATCAACTTTAGTTAAAACTCGCTCAAAAATTTCCCTGTATTTTCAGAATTTTTTTCGTCAAGCGTGTTGGCTTCTTTCTTCCCTACAATGCATGAAGAAAAATTGATTTTGTATGGAAAACAATATCCAACATCCTGAACAAAAATATTCTAAAAATTTAAAGGAAATTTTGATGTACCTCTAACTTGCAAATTGAATGAGCTATAAAACTGCGTACTCAAAAATTTTCTATTATATATTCTATACTATTATTTTTAACACAACTGTATATATATATATCATTATAAGCCTTCGAGCAGATTTTTGCGCCGAGCTTCTCTTCCAATTTGTGGTGTGCTGCTGTACATTTTTTTTCGACTTTGCCACACCGCTGCCGAACCCGTTTTGAAAAAACGTATCCAAAGCACTTTTGATGTTACCTGTTCCGGGACTCGATCCTTGGACCTTCAGTGCGGTCGACCGGTAACACTACCATCACACCACGGCGGGCACAAAACAGAAAATCCTGGAAGCGATAACTGAAGCCACTTTATGAGCGGGACGTATTATTTATTAACATTCGCAAATTGGGCTCTTCTTTGTTAATACTTTTATAGGGGAACGGAAAATGGGTAAAATTTGGCAGATCTTACAAAATTTTTCTGGAATTAACAAACCAAAAAAGGCACTAAAGTGCGACTTCGATACGCGATACCTGTACATGTACTGGTACGAGGTAATCGAATGCAAAAAAAAAACTCCGTACTTGAGTAGAGAACTCATATGGGAATATTACTCAAAGAGGCAGATAAGGGCAAAAATGAAAACTGAAGATGACACAACCACAAAATCGGGTTGTCTTCAAACCAAATTTGACTAGAGATCATGAAAAATAGGTTCAATTAACATACACCGACCGGAAATTACTAACCTTAAGGTCAACGAGAAAGGGCTAATATTTTAAGGGATTCACCCAAAAGTTTAAGGCTTATTTGAAGCATTAGCTTTAACTAGTTTTAGATCGTTGCGTTGGTTCAATAAATTCTTTTTTTGTAGGATTATAACCAAAAGTTCCCGGTCTAACTCATGATTCATTGTTTTTTGCAGTGGCTTCTCAAACATTAGGAAAACAAAATTTTTCCACACAATATTTCTCTCCAAATCTAGAACAGATTACGAAACACGACTCACCCTAATGTGCATATGTGAGAGTGCATGTAGTCTATGTTGCTGCAATATGAATGCAACATTCCTTCGCCCACCAACTTTGTAAGTGTTCGTGTCTTAAGTAAACAAGAATTATTTGAGCGACATAAAACGAGCGACCGAGCAACAACGCCCTAACAGCACGACAAATTGCACCGCACACACTGGATTCATAAATATATGCAGCTAAGAAGCTTGTGAGTGCTGAAATTGCGTGAGTTTCTCGCGCTTCTGAAACTCAACCATAGCATTGTGTGATTTGCAGTAAAAATGTGAGAAGTCTAAGAGAGGTATTAGTTTTCTTCGAAACATAAAGCCTTTTCTTTCAAGGAAATAAAATTGTCAGATCTATTTTCTGAGAAAATATTTTCGAGTTGATGGCTTAACTCTGTTATAAACTAAACTAACAACTGTCTTCAATTTGTCTATGACCACCTTTGTCATTCCAGAAAAACGGAAACAGGCAAAGTTGGTGCCACTACTAAAGACCGCCAAGCCAGCCAACGAGGGGTAGTCTTATCTACCGACATCACTCCTCCCGCCAGTAGTGAAGACCTTGGAGACGGTCTTGCTCCCTTACTACACCGCTAACTTGCGACTAGCCGAACATCAGCATGGATTCCGTAAAATCCATAGCACTACCAACGCGCTAAACGTCGTCACCACTCAGAGAGGTGTCGGTCTCAACCAACATCGTCCAAATGGCAGGACTGTGGTAGTTGCGCTTGACCTGACGAAAGCCTTCGACACGGTCAATCATGCGCAACTCATTAACGACCTGGAGAATTCAACTCTTCCCTCCTGTCTAAAGCGTTGAACCGCCAACTATCTGAGTGTCCGGCAGTCATCGGTTGAATTTAGAGGTGAAAGATCAAAAGCACGTATAATTAAACAAGGCTTGCCGAAGGGTGGTGTCCTATCCCCGCTTTTGTTTAATTACTACATATCGAGGCTCCCTTCCCCACCAGAGGGTGTCGCGATCGTTTCCTACGCCGATGACTGCACGATCCTGGCGACGGGCCCCTCTGTAGACGAGCTGTCCGTTTTTTTCACTGGACGAAATCTGACACTGTCACCGAAAAAGTCCTCGGCTACCTTATTTACGACGTGGACAGCGCAGGTGAACATGGAATTAGACGTCTACGTCGATGGCATTAAGCTTCTGACTGTCACCCACCCCAAAATCTGAGGGGTCACGTTTGATAACATGTTCAACTACGGTGCTCATGCAGCCGCGATTGCCACCAAAGTACAAAGCCGCTACATAATCCTCAAGTCACTAGCTGACAGCACTTGGGGAAAAAATAAAGAAACGTTACTGGTAACGTACAAGGCAATCGGCCAGCCGGTTCTGAGCTATGCGACGCCTATATGGTCGCCGAGGCTAGCAGATACACACTGGAGGAGGTTGCAGGCCTGCCAAAACACCGCACTCAGAACTGCAACGTGGTGCGCATCACCTTCACAGTGAGGCTAAAATGCTAGATGTAGAAGAGCAGGCAATTTCTGTTCAGCTGCTATAAACCGCAGCATCTGAACAGGAACCAGCTCAACGAAAATCCGCCTCCCAGGAGTCATCTCCGTAAGCACTATAAGGACATCCGGCATGACATTTTCTTGCCGTTTGATCCAAAGGTGCATCGGCGGGCCCTCAATCTCATCCACACGGTGTCGGCAAACTCCTTTGTCAGTTCTCGTTCGGTGAACCCAGTCCTACAGGCACAAGCTCCACCTGTTACCGATGAGGACCGCGAACTACCTAAGGGGACAAGAGTCATGCTGGCCCAACTTCGTTCTGGAAACTGTAACAGACTAAACTCTTACCTATCCAGACTGAACCCTGACATGCCAAATGTCTGCCCGGCATGGGGCGTGTCTCCCCACGATACTAACCATCTGTTCATCTGCTCAACCGAGCCTACTCTTCTAACAGCAATTTCACTCTGGCCCACCCCTGTTGAAGCCGCAAGGTTTCTGGGACTTCCGTTAGAAGAGCCTGATGACAGTGTTGGATAAAAACGGTGATACTTTAGGCAGGTTAAATAGTCGCTACTACAACAACAACATAAATTAAACTATTGTTTCATACAAGTTGAAAAAATATATATATTTGATATATCGCCCTAATTCTCATAATCATTTTCCGCGATCTCCAAACAAAAATTTAGATTTAGATCAGATGAACAGATTACTTTCATTAAACATTTACAACTTTTACATATTTTTTTGTAAAAAAAAAACTAAACTGTGTTTAGTCTGTAAAATTATAAAAAAGATATTTTGACTAGGCGCTGCCTAACTCTACATTTAGATCACTCCTAAACTGGTCCCCAGAAATCTTCAAGGCAATATGAAAGAAAATATTAGTCGCACGTTTCAAGCATGTACCCCCAGTTAACCTTGCATCTGTCGATTACAAATAGCAGCAAATATATAGTTGCATATTTTTAGGCGCTCAACAAATTGTGTGTGCCTTGGGAAAACGAGTTAAAAAGCGAGTTTCGATATCCATATTGGCCTTGTTTGCAACTAATTCAATTGCTTTGTGAGTTGTATTGGGACATTTATATACCTTGGATATTGGCATGCTCATTCATACCAGACCTATTAAATTTGATTAGTAATTAGTAATCAAATAATTAGACGGCTTTTTTAGTTGGTAATGATTATTTGACTTGTTTTTCAAGAAATCATTGATTACGATTACAAAATATAAAATAAAAAATAATCAAAAACCCAAAATTGTTTTGATTACTTTTAACTATTTTTAATTTTTTTCTTTGATTATTTTTTAATTACTTTTGATTCTTTTCGGCATTGTTGAATTGTACATTTATGTGCTTCTACAACAAAACTAAAGAAATCAAAAATAATAAAAAATATATATAAAATAATCGAAACAACTTTTTTTTGATTATTTCTAAATATTTTTGATTTTTTTTTTTAATAATCGTAAAAATTCATGATTATTTTTTTAATTAATGGAAAAATAATCATTAAAAATTTAAAGTAATTGGTACTCAATCATTTAATGGATTGTCAAGAAAATAATTAATCAAACCAGTAATCATTACGATAAGTAATCATTATTTAACAGGTCTGATTCATACGCATATACTTATTCATGAATGCATTTATTCGCCTTCAAAATAATGCATGGCACCGGCTTTGAAGTTTTATTAGTTCAACTTTACTGCACATATCACGGTCCAAAAGTAATTATAAGGACATGCATATGTTCATCCATATTCACAAATAATGTTGTTGCATTCCATCGTTAACAACTTGCTTGTAATTGGTTTTCGTCCATTGATATTAATTGTTTAGATTATATAGCCACATCAATGCCAGCACATATTAATATTCCTATAAAAGCGTGAACGAACTTCGCATTATTCATCAATCACTGTGCTTGGTCAGCAAAAACTTATTCAGAGAATAAATAAATAGTTTCACTTTCAAGCATCAAATTGCCAATGTGGAAATCTGATGCTGCTAATTGTTTATAAACAAAGTCAGTATCGCAATATATCTACACAACATAATATTTTTTTAATTATTCTATATGTAAATATGTATATAAAAACTTCCTTACCCTGCATAGTAGAGCCGGTTTTTCAGCGTAAGTTCAACTTACTTTTCTTTTATGAGTAGTCACCCAAATCATGTTAGGAAATATGTACATGCTTAAAATTATTTTTTATAAGTTGTATTGTCCGTATAATACATATATTATTTTGGTTTATTAAATGGCGTAGATTATAAAATCTAAATTATAATACCACTTTAATTTTATTTAGCACAACATATACAGCGTGCGTGAAATATGTAATCAAATGTCAGCTGTTAGCTAGGTGCAAAAAAACGAGTGTTTCCTACCAAGTAAGGCAATCATAACAACGGCCTTAAACGCTTCCTAAAAACCTCATTTTCAGTTTAACTGTAGTTTAAATTTCATTTGAGTGTATTCAAAAATAGTTTCAGCTGAGTTTAACCAGACCTGTTAAAAAATTATTACAAAATGTAATGATTACCGGTTTGATTAATTATTTTCTTGAGAGAACGTTTAATGATTAATTACCATTACTCTTAATTTTTAATGATTATTTTCCAACTAATTAAACAAATAATCAAAATAATCATGATTTTTTACGATTATTAAAAAAAATTTAAAAAAATCAAAAATAATGAAAAAAAGTTACTTGATTACTTTTGATTTTTTTTAGTATTGTATTATTTCAAAAAAATCATGATTTTTTTCAGATTATTTCAAAAAAAATCAAAAATAATGAAAAAAATTACTTTGATTACTTCTGATCTGTTTTTTTTTATTAATTTTTTTTTTATTATTTTTGATAATTTTTATTTTTTTTCCAGTATTGTAGAAGTATATAAATATACACATCAACAATACTGAAAAAAAAATCAAAAAAAAAATCAAAAAAAAATACGAAAAGTTAAAATAATCAAAAGTTATCAAAACAATTTTTTTTTCTTCGTAATCAATTCATAATTGCAAGTATTCATGGAACGAGCTCAAGGCCAAGAATAATAATTATGCACTTTTTAATCAACTTCAATTTTAAAATCTTCTCGGAAAATAATTAAAATAATCATTACTTATTAAAAACCGTATAATTAATTGATTACTAAAACCGGCTCTTAGATGATTAGAATGTTACTCAAACCCTAATAATTACAAAAATCTGAAGAAAATCTAACCCCTCAG
This sequence comes from Merzomyia westermanni, assembly GCA_949987695.1. Taxonomy (NCBI): domain Eukaryota; kingdom Metazoa; phylum Arthropoda; class Insecta; order Diptera; family Tephritidae; genus Merzomyia; species Merzomyia westermanni. Next base: position 184,102,310 of record OX465289.1, read on the forward strand.
CCGTGAAACACAGCTAAATGCCGTTTATATAGTCAATAAAGCATTAAAGTAGCAATGAAACCCGATATTTAGTAAAGATTGCTTATACTGAAATGATTTGAAATGGTTTTTGAACCGTATAAAAACTGCGTTGCTGAGTTTATTATTCTCTACAGCATTATATACTTAAAAAATCTTATAATTTGATGCTACGCTGAGCTTGCTGAAGTTTGTTACTAATAGTATTGGTAACTTCTGTGGTCGTGTGGGGTCTATTAAAACAAATATCCATGTATTAAATGTCACGTAATTGATTATCAAGTTTTCCCTTTATTGCTGAGCAGAAAATTCGAGTATTACAATTTTTTTCAAACCAGATTTTTTTTCTAAGTTTGTTGGGATATCTTTTTTCCTCTGCATAATTTCATTTACTTTCGTTTGTGACCTTGCCCCTTAATGACAATTTATTGCTTAATCAAAACGTCATTGATGTGAGTACTTGATTTACCTTCATACTTGATTTATTAACTGCCATCAAAAGCCTATTAACGACGGACCCATCATATCCTTAAAGTGAAAATGTGACAGCCTTTTTGTTCCTTACGAGTATAAAGGCGTCAGGTTTCATATCTCACCTCATTCATTGTCGTGTACATTATTTATGGCGTCAACGCACACGATTCTTATCAAATGAAACATGTCAATTTGTGGCTGACTGTTGTAAACGGACAAAGAACAAATTTAACTGAGTGGGGTGAGCACACAAAAGCAGCATAAAAAACTTTCTTACAAGTGAAAGAATACTTACTTCGACAGGAAAATGACCGAAATTACAAGACAATACACATTTTGTTTTAAATTGACTATCGTTCAATGGAGTCAACAAGTGCAATGAACATGCTGAGCTAGACGGATAAAAATGTCTACATGCGAGCTGATGAGTGGACCATAAATGAGCGCATCGGCGACAGAAATGACAATGAAGACGACGACAACGACTGCAAATTTCACATTGACGGACATATTCGGCGACAACGAAAATCCTAAGTACATATTTAATTCGCAGACGCTGACGCTAATGATGAGCTGTGCAACCATAAACAATAGTCAAACTGTGAATTACATTAATGTGACAGCTGTCACCGAGAATGCGGGGAAAAAGCATGTAAAACAAATACTAACAAAAGCGACATATGTATGCAACTAAATATACATATATGTATCTAGACAAAAGGTGAGTAAATGGATTTGTAAGTTTTGGAAAAAAGAAAAGTAAAACTTTTCATACAAAAGAAAGTTCTTGTGCCTAAATAGACAAAGGATTAAAATAGCGAGAAAGGAAGCGTGAAAGTAAAAGTGTCACTTGGCGTACAGAGCACGTCCATTTAAATGAATAATGACATATCAAATATTAGATATTTCTGAGGAGAACGTATAAAGTCTAGAATTTTGTTTTCACTTGTTACTAATGCTCTTTTATTTGTCTCGCACTACCCCAATGGACTCTTGACAGAAGTGTCTTAATCGATTACTAATATTAGCTGTGTTCGGTGACAAAACTTGCATAGAAGTGTTAGTGAAGTGAGAATGACGTACAACTCTCTCGAAACGCAAAAAGTAAAAAGTTTTCGCCGAACAGGAATCAGTAAAAACTTGCAAGCAAAATTGCTGTTACTTTTTTGATTGTTTACTAGCTGACATTTTTAAGTTTTTGTTGTTGCTTTCCTATGTCACTATCAGCTGTTTTTCACTTGCAAGTTAGACTGAGTGAAATTCTCCCAACATAAACTTGCAACTCTCTCTCCCAATGATAAAGGGTGTTTTTTTAGGGGTATAGAACTTCGAATTGAAATAAAACACAAGAAAATCGTTTTAAGGTCCATCAATTTGGCTTTATTGGAAGGATAATTTTATGCCATTAATGTTTAAATATGATTTCGGGCATGTGGCCGCCGCGGCTGGCTCGAATAAAGCCAATTCTACAGGTCCAATTTTCAACCACTTTTTCGAGCATATGGGGCCGTATGTCGGCAATAACGCCACGAATGTTGGCTTCCAATTCCCCTAACGTTTCTGGTTTGTTGGTGTAGACGAGCGACTTCACATATCCCCAAAGAAAATAATCCAATGGTGTCAAATCACACGACCTTGCTGGCCAATTGACAGGTCCATTCCGCGAAATTATGCGCTCATCGAATGTTTCCTTCAATAAATCGATTGTGACGTGCGCTGTGTGGCATGTAGCGCCGTCTTGTTGGAACCACAACTCATCCACATTCATGCCATCCAATTCGGGAACAAAATAGTCGGTTATCATGGCTCTATACCGGTCTCCATTAACGGTAGCTGCCTCTCCAGCATTATTGCGGAAGAAGTATGGCCCAATGACTCCACCAGCCCATAGAGCACACGAAACAGTCAGTTTTTGTGGATGTAATGGCGTTTCAAGGGTCTCATGTGGATTCTCTTCACTCCAAATGCGGCAATTTTGCTTGTTGACGTAGCCATTCAACCAAAAATGAGCCTCATCACTGAACAAAATTTTGCGATGAAAATCAGCATCGAAATCAATCTCATTTTCGGCCCATACACCAAAATCACGACGCATTGCATGGTCTCGCGGCTTTAATTCTTGCACAAGCTGGATCTTGTAAGGTCGCAAGCCAAGATCTTTGCGCAAAATCTTCCATAAAGTTGATGGACAAAGCTCCAATTGCTGTGCACGGTGGCGAATCGATTCATTCGGGTCCTCTTCAACACTTTGCTCTACAGCGGCAATTGTTTCTTCGGTGCGCACTGTTCGACGTCTCTGCGGATGCGTATTATCACATAGAGTAAACGTAGTGCGAAAACGATCCATGGTTAACCGAATTAATTGCTCTGATGGACGATTATGTCGACCATAAAATGGACGGAGCTCACGGTAAACTTCGCGAACTGAACCATTATTTTCGAAATAAATTTGCACGATTTGCAAGCGTTGTTCTTTTGTCAACCTGTTCATGATGAAATGGCAAACCAAACTGAACATAAATGACATTAGAGTTGCCAGATTTGACCACAAAATGCCAGTTTTATCTCTATTCGAAAAACAAACCTGTAAAAACACCCTGTATGTCAAAATGCGCGCTCTCCCTACAAATGTTTTGTGTCACCACACACTTATCGGTGAAAATTTTATAAAGTTTTTAAAAATTGTATTCTCACCGAACACAGCTATTATAAATGTCATACGGTGCTTATGTCATACTCTGCGTATGTCAAAAACGTTGCTCCACCTAAGTAATTTCCGCTCCCTTTGAGTCTACGGTTCAGGGCAAAACCTACTTAATTTTTTAGTAGAGAATCCTCATGGTCAGATGTGTTACAATTTTCCTTGTCTACATCTTCATCCTATATACCCAGAATCAGTTGCAAGAAGTGGTAGATATTGCCCAAACCTGGTTGGATGTCAACTTTAAACTTCCCTTTACTAAGTCTCTCATTAACACGTTCCGTTTGATGGTCATAACAACACATTTCTGCGTTAGCCAGTTTCACATTTAGTTCGCTTCAAAACCATAAAGGTAAATGATTTGAATACCATGCTCCACATTTTGGGTGATATTTCCAAAGCCTTTCCACATCTGACAACTATTTTGTTATTCGTGGAAGACTATTGATCTAACTATCCCCCGATTGTTATACCTAGTAGTGCAACGCACACAACTTATATTAACTTCAAACACCTAACGGTAGTATGTAACGGCAGAAACTAATCGAGATAGATATTGACTTATACATATTAAAATTTTCAGGAGGAAAAAAGAAATTGATTAAGCCATGTCCTTCCGTCCGTCCGTCTGTTAACATGATAACTTGAGTAAATTTTGAGATATCTTAATGAAATTTGGTATGCAGTTTCCTTGGCACTCATCTCCGAGCGCTATTTAAAATAGGCGAAATCGGTTGATACCCACGCCCACTTTTTATATATAGAATATTTTCGAAAACAACAAAAGAGTGATAATACAGAGCATTATACACTTATAAGGATAAAATTTGATCTCTACATTAACATTAAGGCAGAAATAAACTTTTTCATCAATTTTTGAAAATGGGCATGGCACCGCCCACTTTTGATTAAGCCAAATTTAGAAATATTATCAATCATAAATCAAAAACCGTTCAAGATATAGAAATAAAGTTCAGCACACAGATTTCCACTAATACAAGGAATATTCCGATAAAAAAGTGCGACATCGGTTAAGGACCACGCCCACTTTTATACGAAAGTTTTTGAAAAGGATCATAGATATATTTAATAGGCAATAACTTTGCGTAAAATAGATTTATATCATTTCTATTGCACTTTAAATGTGTTCGTGAACGAAGAAAGTCGAAAAATATAAATTTTTGAAAATGGGCGTGGCCCCGCCTGTTTTATAGTGGATTATTCCAGAAAACTTATTATGCCATAACTCCGGTAAATATTTATTTGTCGAGAATGTTGTATATATAAAGGTCACTGTTTATTGTAAAAATGGTCGAAGTCGGTTGAGTTCTAAAATTTTTTTATGTTTTTAACTTAAAACGCGATATTTCTATAACTATGCAAGCTATGGCAATGACATCTTGCTTTCGTTACCACATGCGCTTATGTGAAGCATAAGTATGTACTTCAAACCAATTAGCTGCTACAAATTATCCGCAAATTGAAATCCACTTAATTATATAAAAAAAACCCTGTCGTTCATCAACTGTATGACTTCAAAAGTCACTTGTGGTTTCTTTAAAACAACTCATTGTCCTCTGTCTCGACAAAGAATGAGAAGAGAATGGCACCGAATACAATCAACTCTTGTATGCTTTTGTTCAGCAAAGACACAGCGCAACAAAGGGGTTAAATGCCAACAGCGCGCGCCGTAGATGGTTTTAGTTGAGCCACAGCACAATTGTTTAATTCACGTCAAGAACTTGATAATTCTTTAAATTCATGAAACTTTAATGTGCTACGATTCAAATGAAGGATGTGAATATGTAACTTTTTTTTCAGAAAATGCAATTACCTCTACCAAAACAGCAGTTTCTGGAATTTTCTGGAATTTGTGTCTGTCTGTGTGTATGTTTGTTAACGCATCACACAAAAACTAAAGCATCGAATTGAGTATCTTTGCACCGATATATTGTTAGACGCTCTATACCTCTAACACTCCCATTTTTAGAACAATAACGAACTTTAATCTTCGCTCAAATTCTTTAGCAATCGTCTTTTCAGTTTCTAAGCCTATATTCAAATCTATACTTGCTAATACATTTTTTACGTAGTCTGTAAGTATTTTTGCTCTAGACTACTTTTGTAATTTGTAATTGACCAAATTGCAAGTAAATAAGTAAATCAAATTAAGAACGCTTTCACTGCAGAGAATTACTTTCTTTCCGCAGAATACACTGGTGGCAATGAAATGTGCTGACTTTTTTTTTTTAAATATATATGAAGTGAAATTGCAAATGCGAGACTTGCTTATTATAAATAAATCTATATGTATATAAAAGAAAAGTCTTTCGTATGACCACGATGAGTGTCTAAACGGCTAAACCGATTTCTATTCTGTAAAAGGCACTTTCTTGGACCTTCTCTGTGGAAGGTTTTTCCATAAAGAAATATTCAAAACTTTTAGTTTGCTGAGACGTTTTCGCAATTTTGTTGAGTTTTTAGTACATTGTATGCCACCAAACTACTACACCGCTGAACCGATTTGGTTCATATTTGGAACATGTGTTGTTGCTTTGGGGAACGTTTCTAGCAAAAATTTACTCGAGTTATTGAACAAAATGTGGACCAGGTCTGGCCTTAGAAGGTGTTTCTATGATATGGGTATCAAATGAAAGGTAATGATGAGGGTTTTAAAAAGGCGTAGTTCTTAGGCTCACATGATAACCTGTTTCGGGTTAGGTTATCATGTAAAAGGTTTGACTACTATCACCCACATAATAGTAATAGTTTTTTTTCGAAAGGGAATTTCTTAAGTTGAAATTATATTTAAAATAACGAAATAATATAGGCTTTTAAAATGTTTTGTATGTAGGACTTTGTTTATGCGGTCCCTCTGGATCGCATGAGAGAATTTTCTTAAAAATATTGCGAAACATAACCATTTGTGCCTAAATTTGTAGTTTTTGAAAAAACTTTTTTGGGCGACTTTTTTTTTACGATCCCTATCTACCGCATAAAAAAAGTTTGACTAAAATATTAAATAATGAAATTAAATAAAAGCAATAATAATTTTCATAAATAAAAAAGAAAAAATATTATTATGGGCCTTGAGCTCGTTTGTAGTCAGTGTACTTTATGAAATTAAATCTCTAAAAGGAAAAGTGATTAACAAACACATACTAAGAAAAGTAAACAACAGTTACATACTCGTACAAGACAGCAGAGACCGAATGTTAGCGCAAAAGGATTAACATGTGGCTGGGTTGAGAGATGGAGTCCTACCCCTGAAGAGATAAGTGATGAGCAATTTTTCATATAAACAAAAAAAGGAACTATTCAAGCAATATTTATTTATTTATTTGTTTTAAGTCGAAACAAACATAAAGCGGTTGACTAATAGCAGATCCCTGCAAAAAACGGAAATACTCCGTTTCATACTCCAAAGAATACTCCTAAAGGAGTATCAGAGTACTCCAACACATATCCTCATTCATATAAAAAGGTGGTCCAATTTACATGGCAATGTCCGGTGATTGGATCACCTAATCCATCTCGGACTACGCCGTTTCTTTGCTTTTGAATACTCTATAGACCACCTACGTGAGAGTACTCTGAAAATACTCCCATGGGATTACTCTATGGAGTATTCAACAGCAAAGCGAGAGTGGGAGTAGGTGGTCCTCAAAAGAACACATACTCCCTGCTCGCTTTCGTCTAGAATACTTTACAGAGTTATCTTTTGGCAGCATTTTCAAAGTACTCCAACGTAGGTGCTCTATAGACTATTCGGAAGCAAAGTAAATTGTAATCCGAGTAGGATTAGGTGATCCAATCACCGGACAAAGCTATGTAAATTGGACCACCTTTTTTATATGAATGAGGATAAGTGTTGAAGTTCCCTGATGCTCCATCGTTTTTTACAGGGTAATAGCAGATATTGAACGTACTGTTATAAATATGTGATTATAACAAAAGTACAATTAACAAAGCAAAATAAACTTAGGTCTATCAGATTGCACAAATCTTACAAACTAGACAGTACAATTATAGCATTAGCTGAAATGGTTGGAGAGGCCGTGTCTCCAGTCCACCTTTTTAAATGATCGATATATTCCTTTAATGTTTTGTTTAGAGATCTTGAATATCTGAAAATTCACTGGATGGTTGGAGAGGCCGTGTCTCCAATCCACACTCACATTCGGTCGAATTATTGATTGAAAGTTGTGCTTAGAGCACTTGATTATCCACTGGTTGGTTGAAGAGGCTGAGTGTTCAATTCACCCTGAACATAACATATAACTTAATTTAATTGATTGCCTATTAAACCATTTGCTTTTGTGGAACTGAATAGCCTGTGTACGATTCGTTACTATCTCAATTATTAGTAATGCTTGAAATGCGGTTTCTCAATACAAATATTTTCTGCGCCTTTACAATGATAATTGATACTTGTGTTCAGTACTTCCGAATGTGCTAATTCTTAAACACTTGACATATTCAATATCTGTGCGCGCTAAGCAAATATTTTGTTTCGAACTTTTACTTTGACTGTACTTTTTCGCAGATTCAATACATTTAAAGGTATATTACCTGTTTCAAGAAAGGCTTCTAGAAAGTATCGAAAGCAGCAAACGTAAACGGTTTGAAAATTTGCATGTCGTTTCCTGTATGCGCTCATAATCCGTCCTTGGCCAACTGAAACAAAAGAAAGAAATACATGATTTCTGCTAAAAATCTTCCCATAGACAAAGTACACGCCCACTTTAACAGATTTCTAGCAAAATAGCCTTCCCAAAGGATATTGAAAACTAATGCCATAAAAGTACAAAAAGATAAAGGTAATATAAGTTATTTTCCGCGAAAAATATGAAGCGCGAAATTTACTGCGTTATACTTCTTGGAGCAGCAGAAGGTGTGCAGCGGCTAATTAACAATGTCCTTGGTCCTTGCTATATTTCGCGAATATCAAACGCAAACACAAAAGTATTAAGCTCAACAATACAATGCGCACGAATGTCGAACTCAACAGGTCAACTGTGTAACACACTTGTGTAAAGGTGTGTGTGTGTGTGTGTGCACCTAACGATCCTTCCAGATCTTGAGCGCAGGTACTGCCGACGCATTGTGACAACTCAGCTTAGCAAATGACACACGACGCCAATTAAGGGAAATCCCTACACCGTTGACGTTCATTTGTTACCTTGAACGTGAGTTTACCTGCCTGCGAACACAAAAAAAATTTTGCTATAAAAGGTGCGTCTTAGACGCAGAACAAACATACGCAAAAGATTTGTCACAGCTCAAACAACTGCTAGAACAAATAGTAAATTTTTGAAAACTGAAAATAAATACAAAAAATTAAAAAGAAAAAAATTTGCAAAAGTAATGGCAACACAGAAAAACGCGAGCTTCTTCTCCATACCAGTTTTTGCTTCAGCATCTGAGTTTCGTGTCAATACGGCACACTTTACCAAAGCTGACCTAACACTCTACATACAAAATATGGAGATCATACAGGCTTTGAAACGTGAAAGGCTTGAGCGCAAACAAAAACGCGCCGATCAAATACGTGTCACACGTGAACTGCTAGAGCTTAGTTTCCAAGCGCCAACAGCATTAACATCACGTGGTTGTGCGCCAAGTCCTACAGCCTCACTTATTGAAGATTTGCAAGGTCAGCGTGTGCTGCATACTGCACAAGCAGAAACACCTGAAAAGCAGCGTCTGCACGTAAAAGCTGCAGCAGAGACACCTAAAAAATCAGCAACACCTAACGATTCAACAAAAACAAAGCGCACTCTTTCATTGCGTAGATCCTCGGACGAAGATGAAACATACTTCAGCGATGCTAGTACAAGTTCAGCTCGCACGCCAAGTAGTCTATCCAAAAAGCGACGCATGCTATTTGAAGCACCACCACCGCCAGCATGTACGATGCCCGCAAGTAACGACTCTGATTCTGAAGAATCTGGCGTATTTCCAACATCGACAACACCACCACCACAACAACCGGCAATCGCAATGCGTCCACGTTCCAAAGTTATACGCGAGAAGCCGAAACGTTCAGCGCGCTCACGCATAATCTCGTTGCTACTGAGACGCGATGTGGAACTGAAACGTGGCGATTGCTATAGGATGACCTCATCCCATCTCAACGTTAGTCAGCAGAAACAAAATGAGTTACCTACAGAGATCAAGAGAGCATACGGACGTGTAGCAATGCGCAATATGAGAGATATGGTACGAAATCCCTTCAATAGGAGAAAGTCGAAGGAAGCACAAGTGGATAATTTGGATGAAGCGATGCGTTATATGACTTTGTAATAATGGAGCAAGCGGTGTGAAAGAATACGCTGGATTCCAAAGAAATCTCTAAGAGATGATAGACATATGAGGGTATGATTTGGAGAGTTGAAAATGCAGCTGGAATGAGATTGAGGTTATAAAGAAAATGATCAACTTGACGTACTGGTATTTAGGATTTAATTATTTTAGTTCCGTCGGCATAAGAATAATGTAATTTGTGTTGTATTTAAAAATAATATTGTATAAAAAATATTACCAAAATAAATAAAATTATAAAAATCGAAAAAAATGCCGAAAATCTAACATCCAAATTCATAAGAAAGGACTTTTTAAAATATCATTTCTATACAAATTTTACAATACTAGAGCTTTGTAAAACAATTTCCTTTTTTATGAATTTGGTTGTACACTTTTCTTTTTTCTCTTTTCATATTAGTTGCGTAGTCCTACTAATTTTGCTTTTCCATTTACGCGTACTAAGTGAGAATGGTTCATTTGATATGCCAATGTTTTCTTCATTAAAACAAATCTCTTTCACATTACTACCCACCCAACTGTTAATGATACTACATAAAATGCCTTTATAACGTCAAAACAAATGTTAATTACCAACTGAAATACTAAGCCACAGGTGGTTCACACGGTTGATCTTAATTAAATGGGAAGTCATTAATCAATACTAAGCAGAAGCGTAATTTCAAATACAAAGCTGGCAAACTATAAACAACTGGAAGTGAAATTTTCCACCCAAATTTTGTTTTAATATCTTTTGTGAAAAAGATAAAGAAGGCGCTTAACTACAAAGAAAGCGCTTAAACTACTCGTACTATACAACATTGAAAAAGAAAAATTTTGAGCGTATATGGTAGAAATGAAATCACATTTTACATCTAAACCAAGCACTAAATTTCATTTTCAGTAAACAATTTATCAATTTAAATAACATTCTTACAACAACTACAACATTATTTTTTTCGATTTTGACATTACCGAATTTTTTGTGATCTGATTTTACACTCTCGGGATGCCAGGCATGGTCATCTCTGAAGGAAGCTTATCAGGTAATTATCGTGTGATATAATATAAACAAAATAAAATAACAAAAATAAAAAAAAGGAATTTTGTTGTTGGTATTATGATCTGTTCATTTTTACATATTTTTGTAAGTTTAACGAGCTCAAGACCAGTTGATAATAATTCTTAGTTAATTATTATTATTTTTGATTAGAGATTAGTTAACTAAGAATTATTATCAACTGGTCTTGAGCTCGTTTAACTTACAAAAATATGTAAAAAAAAAAAGTTAAATAAAACAAAAACTTAAAATATTTTGAATTAAATTAAATTAAATTAATTGAAATAAAATAAAATAATATAAAATAGAATAAAATCAATAAAATAAAACAACAAAAAATTAAATTAACTTAAATTAAATAAAAATAAATTAAATTAAATTAAATAATATAAAACACAATCTAATAAAATAAAATAAAATTAAATAGAACAAAGAAAAATTAAAGTATATAAAATACAATACAATAAAATAAAGTAATATAAAATATAATAAAATAAAACAAAGCAAAATAAAATAAAACAAAATCAAACAAAATGAAATAAAATAATGAAAAATACAATTCAATAAAATAAAATGAAATAAAATATAATAAAATTAAGTAAAATAAAATGAAACGAATTAAAATAAAATAAAATAAAATTAAACTAAAAAGAAAACAAAAATTAAATTTAATAAAATTTAGTCAAATAAAACAAAATAAAAACAAAGCAAAATAAAATAAAATAAAACAAAATAAAATAAAATGAAGTAAAATAAAGCAAAATAAAACAATAGAAAATACAATTCAATAAAATAAAATAATATAAAATACAATTAAGTGAAATTAAATGAAATGGAACAAAATAAAATAAAAACAAAATAAAACAAAATAATATAAAATTGAAAACTTAAATAAAATTAAAAAATAAAATAAAAAAACAACAAAGCAAAATAAAATAAAATCAAATGAAATAAAACAAAGCAAAATAAAATAAAACAAAATCAAATAAAATGAAATAAAATAATGAAAAATACAATTAAATAAAATAAAATGAAATAAAATATAATAAAATTAAGTAAAATGAAATGAAACGAATTAAAATAAAATAAAATTAAACTAAAAAGAAAACAAAAATTAAATTTAATAAAATTTAATCAAATAAAACAAAATAAAAACAAAGCAAAATAAAATAAAATAAAACAAAATAAAATAAAATGAAGTAAAATAAAGCAAAATAAAATAATAGAAAATACAATTCAATAAAATAAAATAATATAAAATACAATTCAATAAAATCAAATAATATAAAATACAACACAATTAAGTAAAGTAAAATTAAATTGAATAAAATGAAATGAACTAAAATAAAATAAAAAATAAAATTTAATTAAATAACAAAAAAAAAAAACAAAATATTAAATTAAATAAACTAAAATTTAATTTAATTAAAAAAAAAAAAACAAAAAAGTAAAATAAAATGAAATTTAATTTAATTTAAAAAAAAGAAAACAAACAATTAAATTAAATAAACTTAAATTAAATTAAATTAAAAACAAAAACAAAAAAACTAAAATAAAATAATATAAAACAAAATCAAATAAAATGAAATAAAACAAAGCAAATAAAAATAATAAAAAATACAATTCAATAAAATAAAATAATATAAAATACAACAAAATAAAATAAAATAAAATTAAATTAAATAAAATGAAATAAAACAAAATAAAATAAGATGAAATAAAATAAAGTAAAATAAAATAAAATTAAATTGAATTTATTTAAATAAAATAAAATATAATGAAATAAAAAATAATAAAATTAAATTAAATAAAAAATAATAAAATTAAATTAAATAAAAAATAATAAAATTAAATTAAATTAAAAAAAAAACAAAAAACAAAAAATAAAAAAAAAAACAAAAATTAAAAAAAAAAAAATATAATTAATATAAGCTATAGTAAAATAAAATAATAAAAATTTAATTAAACGTCATTTGAGAAGTTGTTGTAAGTGATTTAGTAATTTATGGTCTCTGGTAAAATCTAATCTTAATTTTGTTTTTAATTTAGAAAGACACAGCATATGTAATAGCCAGGTAAAGGTCTAAACTACATCTGAAGATATACCAGCTTTATGATGCTTATGAATCTTTTAAAATGTTATACTCTTGAAACACCCTGTATAGCTCCATTTGATATTATATATATTGATACAAATGTGTGTAAGTAGATTTCCCATCAATCTATTCTTACGGTAGTGATGCAGCCACTCGAAGTTCTTCAAAACCACTGCATACTCGTTCCTGGTAGCTGTCTGCACGTTATGTATACATACTTACGTGCTTGTGAGCATCAAGCATTCAGGATATGCGCTGGATTTAATAAATTTGTATGTATGTAAGTGGCTTTGTACAAACACTCCCGGAAGCTCGAACAACTTTTATTATTCTGCAAGTGTGAATTGCTCAGTAGCTGAAAGACACGCACTTGTTAGCAAATGCAATTGGATTAATAGGAAAGTCAGCGCTACTATATTACATACATACGCACATAGGAGTATGTACACAAATAAATTTGAGTTTTAAAATTTATTGTCAACTTAAATTTGTTTAAATTCAAATAAGTTGAAGATAGCGTTGTGTCCCAGCGAATAATACAACTGTCTAATCTAGGGGCGATTCCGTGAAATTTGAGTGCTTGCTTCGGTTCAAAATTGATTCACGATTAAGGGTCCATACTTCTCGTCTATCAAATGTAATGCTGACTAAAATATGTTGTAGCAGGCTTCACAAGGCCACTATTCCTGTAAGATTACTCCTGCAGATCTATTATAGCAACAATTTGTGGGTAATCTTGAGAAGAGTTAAAAACTCTGCACAAGACGAATTGATATCCAGTTTTGCTACTGAAATCTATAACAGAAACAATTTTCCCAGCAAAGAACCAATAGCGCGTTTATTAAAAAAAAAAGCTTCGGACAGGCACGCCAAGTTGAAAGCTGCGATACTATACTGCCAGAGAGTGCAAGCTCGGCTGAATCAACTAGGGGCTCTCCTTAATAATCTTATAAATTCGTAAGTCTGTGAGTGAGTCCGTTTGCGAATCTTTCACGTCTAAAATACTAAAGCGATCCCTACGAAATTTTGTACACTTATTCTCAGGAGTACATAATAGGTAATAAGATTCGTATGATTACAATACCTCACATGGTTATGGAGACGCACTAACTTTATAAAATGTTTGGATATCCAGAGGTTAGCCTTACTCAATTCAGCGAGAAACGCACCACGGATTTTGGTGAAATTTTGTATGCAGATAGCTAATAGGCTGGTATTATAAACTATATCTTTTGAAATATTTAGGGATCCGGGCCACCTAGAAACCTTTAATTTTTGATATTTTTTTACATCTTGACTTATATTTATGATATTTGGTATATAGGTCATACGTACAATATGGGTATCAAACGAAAGGGGAAAGCCACAGATTTCATTTTGACTATGCTATAATTCGATGTATTTATCGATAAATTAGTTATGTATTAAAATTTGCTTGCCCGAAAGCCTTAGTTATGGTTGAGCAAAGCAGGCGAAGTCCTTCATAAGCTAATGTAAAGCAATCGATCTTTGTATATAGTCACTAGGCGTGGGACTATTCGAATAAAAAATCCATTTATTCGACGGCTATAAAAAATTCGAGTAATATTTATTCGAATAATTTATACTTTAATTCGAATAGTATTATTCGAATAAATGACAACTATTCGAATACCTATTATTCGTTAGTTAAACAAATATCACTACAGCTAATGCAATAATACTATTCGAATAAACGGATAAATTATTCGAATAAATACTATTCGAATTTTTTGAAACGAATATTTTTATTCGTTTATTCTAATATTATTCGAAAATAGTACCATTACTAATAGTCACGATATATTGAGCGGCAGTATCGTTACTAATTTCTTTATATATAAAAATATTTGAAGTAAAAGGTATGAACTGGATATTTCACTTTTATTAACACTCTAGTTTTGATTAAATATTCAAAATATGCTGCTATAAATCAAATTTCTCTTTACTAATATTTATAGCAGAGCAACTAGACAATTCACTTAATTTATAGCAACATCTTTATACAAGTCTTGTAAAGTAAAAGCTTTCATAAAAGCTCGTTAATATGGTTCTCAAAAGCTTTTACTGCCAAATAGACTTTTTCTGCTTTGTTATTGACATTTATCAGATTTACTTTAGCGTACATTTTCACCACCAATAACTTGAATATTCAACCCTCAAAAAAAAAGCTTTTCTCTCTCTTCTCTATTTTCTACGCTCCGCGCACAAACGGACGACTGTTGCTATCACCATCCTGCATACTAATATATGTGTATGTGCGTGTGTTTGCACTTTGCTAGCTGCTCATTTTATGGATGCGACCGTGCGTCAATTCCCTGTGGGGAAGTCAGTAACTAGTGAGAATCATTTCTGGTTCAGAACTAGAGATAAAGTGGCTAATGAGAACTAGTTAGATAGTAACTAGATTTTCACTAGTTCGAAAGCGGCAGTTGTGTAATCATTAAAATTTAATAAAATATAGATTCGTGTTTGGAAAAATGTTTTGTTCTTGTAACGTTCTTTAAAGAAAGGTTAAAATTTAAAATCATAAATAAAAAAAATTTTAAAAAAATTTAGCAGTTGGTAGGATTCGAACCGACGCATCAGAGCCGAGTGCTCTGCCCACTCAGATACGGGGCACGTATCAATAGTGTGAGAAAAGGTTACATATGTATACATTATGATAGAATGGTTTAAAATGTAGGCTCAAATTATTAGCCGTAAATAAACTAACCGCAACGGTGTGGCCGTAGTGTTCCTGGACTATCACACCGAAGGTCCCAGTTTCGAGTCCTGGGAAAGGTAACATCAAAAGTGGTTTGAAAAAGTTTTTCAAAACAGGGTCACGACCGTAGGCAGTAACTTGTCAAAAAGTCTCCGAGTGTAGTTCTACCATGGAAGACTTCTCCAAATATTTTTGTTTTAAATTCTAAACTAACTACATCGAAAGTGCAGAATTTGAAAATAGTTCAGAACTAAAGCAATACTAGCAATAAACGAACTACATCCCAATTGTCGAATTTTTAACTAGTTCGGAACTGCCGCAAAGGTAATGCATCGGGGGACAATTTCCACCGCTTAAGACATTGCCATGTTAAATTCGCCAGTTTATTACATTGGAAAGAGATTGAAGACGAACTTCTTGTGGTTCGAAACGCACTAGATGCGCACCAGTTCAGAACTAGAGATTTTCCGCACAGGGTTGCATAGAAATCGTCGCTTTATGTGTATTGTGTGTGAGATGAAAAGCTTCCTGTGTGCCGAATGTGCAAGTTTACATATTTGTTGCTTGTTTTTGCTTCCAAATACTCTACTATACCTTATTGTTTTCCGCCAAATGAGTAAAAATGGTCTGTGTTAAGAGTTGGAGGCGACCAGCCCAACAAATTTCATTGTATGCGCTTTTTGAGGAAATGCTCGTGCGCTGTGTTGGAATGACAAGTGTCTAGGGGTGTGTGTGTGTATGTGTAAAACTACGACTACTCATTATTGCTTTTGCTATGCGAATTTCTTCCTTTTCATTTTCCTTGCGGATTGCATGTGTGTGTGTGTGTGGTGCTCCATATCCTGCACTAAGCCCCAAAACACATATACACACATTTTTTGATGTAGGCTTGCTTGGTTTTCACTTCGTTTCGTACGAGTTTTTGCTTGCTTCTTTAGTAGCAAATACGAGCGTATCTATCACACAATTTCAACTTTGGCTTTGATGTGAATTCATGCGACGACAACGAAGGCTGCGTTGGTTAAGCGCAGCTATTGGGAAAGCGTAGTAGTATATAGTGAAAATTCGCTGTAAAAATAATCAAATTTATTAGTGATTTTTCTCAAGGGTGAAAATGAAATACATTTTAAAAAAGAGAAAAATGCTTATTTTGTCGATACTCAAATAAAGAAAATATTGAAAAATATGCATAAATGTGATTTGAAGTGCTTAATTGAGAAAGAAAATTTTGTGAAAAATTATGTGCAAAAATTTTATTATAAAATCGCATAGAACCGAAAGGATGTCATATATTTTTGTGTGCAGAAAGCATTTATTTTTTTGAAAAAAAGTTTTAAAAATCCAATTTAATTGCGCACTGTGAATTTTAACTTGTTACATTTTTTTTTTTTTTGCTCCACAATAAAATATAAATTGTCGATTTCGCCAGCTTCGTTTGCCAACAACTCAACGGTCGCGCCTCCTTATATCCTTCGCACGCCAACAAAATTGCTTGGCATTTAACTTGTCACTAGCGCTACTTCCGTGCAACGCTGTACTCGAACGTTAGTTAAATTTTTTCACATATACTTTTAGCTAAGTGTAGCATACTTTTACTTCAATTTGAATAATTGAAATAATCGAAAAGCAATTGATGTTAGAAAAACGATTTCGTTCAAGTGTGAGAAATTGTTCAAATGTGTGTGTGTGTGTGTGTGAAAACGGAAAAGCAATACAAAACGAAAATTACGACCTTCGACATTGTTTGTGAGGTGTGTCACTACATTAGTTGTGCCTAGAATGCTAAGCTTTACCCACTACAAAACGATTTACGTTTAAGTGCTTACTGTTGATGTGCTTTTATTACCAAACAAAAAAAAAACTTGCTTACACAAACACACATGCACATTCGACATTTCATCCCTTTGACCGCAAGTGCGGACGTTTTGCGTATCCAACTTGCGTTTGACAGCGGAAGTAACATTAATTAAATTGCGAAATATAAAATCGTTTGCACTCGCTTATCGGCCTTCCTGCGAAATATTTAATCCACTCGCATTGCCAGGTGTGTTTGTTTGGTGATGACATTCTCATGACATACAACACTCAAATATGCTCCTCTCCATCACACAATTTATGGTTTGTTCGGTTTGTTGATCTCCAACTAACTGTAAACATTGATTGAGCGAAAGACGTGTAGCACTAGTGAGCATGTGAAGTTCGTGAAAATAAAAGTCGGAATTCAATGCCGACGAATTTTTTAAAGCGGTTTGTTGCCTGTCTCGATAGAACTCTCAGGGACTACCACGGCAGGGATGGTAAAAGAAACTTTAAACGATCACTGTATGAAATTATTAAGAACCGTTTGTAAGATATTAATCGATTAATCAAATTTTTTTTGAACGATTTAGTGAAATAACTAGTTTTTAAACTCTTTATTAATTATGCCTGTTATATCCCAAAAGAATAGTTTGCGAAAAAAGTAATTTTGACAGTTTTTTTGTCGTTAATGTCATGCCTTAATCGTTGCAATTGCCGTTCGATCGTTGCAATTGTTCGAATATTGGTAATCGAACTTTGCTATTCGAATATTGCCCTATTCGAATATTTCGAGTATTCGAAGCTTCTATTACCGATTTTTTTGCTACTGAAAATCGTATGTTCGAATATTTGATGAGCTACTATTATGCGAATATTCGTTGGAGTACGATTATTCGAATACTGGTTATATTTCTAACGTTCAATTGTTGCTATTGTTCGAATATTGGTAATCGAATTTTGCTATTTGAGCATTGCTTTATTCGGATAGTTCGAGTATTCGAATATTCGATTACCATTTTTTTGGCTACTGAAAATCGAATGTTCGAATATTTGATGAACTACTATTATGCGAATATTCAATGGAGGACTATTATTCGAATACTTGTTGTATTTTTAACGTTCAATTGTTGCTATTGTTCGAATATTGGTAATCGAATTTTGCTATTTGAGCATTGCTTTATTCGGATAGTTCGAGTATTCGAATATTCGAAGCTTCCATTACCATTTTTTGGCTACTGAAAATCTAATGTTCGAATATTTTATGAGCTATTATTAGGCGAATATTCGACGAAGTTCGATAATTCAAATATTTGTTATATTTTTAACGTTCGATCGTTGCAATTGTTCGAATATTGGTAATCGAATTTTGCTATTCGAATATTGCCTTATTCGAACTCTTATTATGTAAATTGGTTCACTCCCTTCAGTGAATGTCAGTAAATGTGAGTTGCTATACGAATGTGTTGAATGTGAGTGACTTAGATAATCAGCGCCTAAGATTCCTTGGAGGTTTCACTTCCACTTTCGTCTGCATCCGCCATTTTATTTCTTAAAAGAAGTATAGCTGAAACAAGAAAGAAAACCTGTTTAACCTCGAAATTAATCGATTCTTTGTTCGATTGCTCATAAAAAATCACTAGCTTCTTTGAGTTAATTTTTCCAACTCTAACCCACAGTTAGTTCGAATTTCTTAGCTCAAGAGTTGAAGAAATATCCCAGGGTTGTACCAATGACTACCCGTTTTAGTTTTTCTATTGAATCGTTTAAGCGGGTGTGATAATCGAAACCTATAAATTTTAGCCATTCTTCAAACTAAGATCAAAACTAAAAGCATATTTAACAATCACCCCTATTTCGAGTGCCGATTTGCAGTATAAAATATTTTTTTTTTGAATTTAGTCGATTGTATTTAATATTTCATCGAAAAAAACTGCACATCTTGAATCTTTATTTATATATTTTCTAGTACCATGACTATAAACGAGCTCAAGGCCAAGAATAATAATTTTTCCTTTTTATTTATGAAAATTATTATTGTTTTTATTTTTATTTTTTATTTTTAATTATTAAAAGTTTTATTAGAATAGAATAGGAAAATTTTTTCTATTTTTTTTTTAATAATTTACTTTTTACCAATTTTATTAGCACTTTGCAAATTGTATATATTCTCATACTTAGCACCAATAACGAACTTAAAGTGCTATCGCCGATATGGCACTTTGCCAAGTAAGTGCTAGTCTAATTACTTAGGAGAAAGTTTGAAGCAACAAAATTTGTCTGTCATCCCAGCTCTTCCAGGATAAAAATTCTGAGCACAATTATTATTTTTTGACTTTCTTGAAAACAGTTCGATAGTAACTTAAGAATCCGAACTTTTATTTTTTCGCGCTAGAAATAAAAGCTTGCCCTGGGCGAAATATTTTTTAAGGACAGGATAAAAGTCCTTATCAATAACTTACAAACTGTTAATCTAAATTAAATAAATTTTGTATCAATTAATAGTTTAATTAATGGTAATGTTAGTTATTGAAAATTATTTTTAATGTATCCTTAAAAAACATCTCGCCAAAGGTAACTTTTATTATTGGCCTTGTCCTTGTCCATTAGTCAATGATTTTTGTACTGGTAAAATAAATTTCCGGAAATAATTTTTTTTCTTTGCACACTGGTTTTAAATGTAATAAAGGTATCGGTCTCTGAATCTTTTTTTTTTCAAAGTTAATCTCAAGCGCCTACAATTGCCTAGCTATTCGATGAATAAATTATTAATAAAATACGTGAAGCGAAATGTTGTTGACACCTTCACATTTATGCTGTCCTTGGATTCAAAAATATCAAAACACGTTTAAGGAAGTGTGGAAAAGACAAATAAAAGCTAGAATTTTTTTCAGCAAAGCAAAGTAATAATAAACTCAATTTTATTGGGGAATTAAACTGAGTTCTCTGATGAGCTGTTCGTAACACAAAAAATCCTGGGTCACTTTGGCACAAAAGGGCAGTCATCTTCAACAAGCTCAACAGATTTCTAGAAAAAACTTGTAAAAATATCAAAGCAAGGAACGAAGATCTATCTAAACTATATAGTCTGAGTGCTCTTTTCTGTTGAACACACCTTTCTTCGTCCTCTTACTCTTCCTGCCACTTTTCTTATTCCATATAGCTTTCTCTCGCTTTTCCTGTTCGTTTGCTATTCCTCT
Organism: Merzomyia westermanni; assembly: GCA_949987695.1. Lineage (NCBI taxonomy): Eukaryota > Metazoa > Arthropoda > Insecta > Diptera > Tephritidae > Merzomyia > Merzomyia westermanni. Next base: position 184,122,684 of record OX465289.1, read on the forward strand.
TGCTCTAACTTTGGTCTACCTCATATCACTTTTTCTTTTCTCTGCCTAGCCCCAAATTGGTTCCGATTCTGACCTTTCAAATGCATTACACCTACACAACACGTGTGGAATGCAAGAACAAAAAAGGTCATAACTTGGCCAACAATTTATCCTGTCAACATTGCATTTGTGTAACCTTCAACGAGTGGGGGCAGCTGGCTGATGACGCCATATGAACTTGACAATGACGTGACGATTAAAAGCTAAATATAAGCCATTAACGGTATAAAACTTTCACAGAAGAATTCTAAAATTAAATGGAGTTGAACATTCGCACAAAATTAAAAGTGATTCGTGTAAAATAAAAGCGTTGAAAAAATATCAATTAAGACTTAAAACATATGAGTGTAGTAAATGTGTTTTAAAAATATGAAAAAAGTAAATAACTAATAACAAATAGTAAGAAGCCAAATGAATGAAAATAAACTAAGAAAAATCATATTCTCTGTCCACAGAAGTATAAAAAATTAATAAATAAATAATAGTGCTAATGGTGAAAAGTTCAGAACTTCCAATTACATATACATATATCATTAGAAACTCCCCAATATCATTTAGTGGCTTTAAAGTTTACAAAAAATATGTAACTCACTTTATGTTATATTTCGTGTTTTTTTTATAGAAAAATTAGAAGCTAGTTTTTTATAATTGCCATACGCAACAACAAATAGAAAAAAAATGGGAAAATATGCAGGAGCACAAAAAAAATAATACAAATGCATATACTAATAATAATAAAATCAATTAATAAACAAATGCAACACTGATAATAATGATCGAGTACAATCAGGTAATTTAAAAGCTTTAATTTAAATAAAAAAAATTAAAGTATATGTATTACTAAAGTATTCACAGCTATAAATGAGCACAAGGCCAAGAAAAATAATCTTTTCGAAATTTATTTATTTATTTTTTAATAATTTGTGTTCACTATTACAAGTTTTTATTTTGAATAAAAAAGGGAAATTTATAAATTCATATAGATTCATTTCGGAAGCAGCTAGACTTCTTCATCAAAAAAAATGTTGGCATGTTCTGTTAACGATCAGACTATCAGAACAATGGTTTGTTTGTGAGCTAAACTCCTATTTTTTTCTTAATTTTTACCACATTATCATTGCGAGTGTTGTATTTTCCATTTGTTTATATGTCCATTTTTGAGACTTTGATGTGCTCTCATAAAAATTATTTTTCTACGCTTTGAGATTTTTTATAGTCACAAATTATATAAAAATGTAAAGACCGAAAAAAACCATTCGGTCTACGTATTTCTTTTTGTTTTACATTCGCTCTGAATAGGAACAAAACATAAATCATAACTGTATAAAACGTAATTATATATAATTCTAAAAAATGTAAACTATCAATTATAGGCATCTAAAACTTAATATTATGTTCTGAAACTTTTACAGTATTTTTTCAAAAAAAAAAAAAAAGAACATTGTTTTGTGCCGGTCTAATAGATACGCGTATTTTATGTAAAAAGTACGTCATTCCGATTTCCATTAAATTATCAGTTTTACAGTGGGATAAGACCTAGTTCGTTTTCATTCAACTTTATTATGACTAGATATTGCCCAGTGGTTAAAATTCGACCACAAAACTTTATTTTATTTTAATTATTTGCTATTCCTTTCATTCGCCTTTTTTCCATTCCTCTCTCTGCAGTTCCTTTCCTCTAATATACTTTCGTTTTCTTTGATTGCTTCTTCCCTCTACATACTCTATTTTTAATTTGTTTTATTCTTTCCTTTCCTTTATTCTCCTTTCCTTTCCTTTCCTTTTCTTTCCTTTCCTTACCATTCCGGTCCTTCCCTTCACTTTCTCTTAATAATATTTATTTTGTTCTATTTTATTTTATTTTATTTTGTTTTATTGCTTTTATATACCAACAATTTTTGTTGATGTTTTCTTTTATTTAATTTAATTTCAAATTGGATATTTTGCTGGCTCGAGCTCAATGATTAAAATAAAAAACACAAGGTTTTACATTTTGTTTTCCGGTATATTTCGGTTACACCTCGGTAACCATCTTTAAGGGAAACTACAAAAACAATAAAACCATCTATAGACACTTACTAACTAACAAAACGACAGTAGAAAGCTCCGCGTCACACGGCACGTACGTGTAAAATCTAATGTATGTATGAGGATACTGATGAATTGTAAATTATTTGATTATATCAAAATTTAAATTTTATTGTTTTTGTAGTTTTCCTTGAAGATGGTTACCGAGGTGTAACCGAAAAATATCGAGCCAGCAAAATATCCAATTTTGATAGGATAAAGGTCGGCAAAGAATTTTTAATTTAATTTATTTTAATTTAATTTAATTCAATTTAATTTCATTTTAATTTTAATTTAATTTAAAAAAATTAAAATTATTTTATTTTATTTTGTTTTATTTTATTTTATTTTGTTTTATTTTATTTTATTTTATTTTATTTTATTTTATTTTATTTTATTTTATTTTATTTTATTTCATTTTATTTTATTTTATTTTATTTCATTTTATTTCAATTCACACAAACCCAACCACAAATACAAAAATAAAACAAACTCCGGTGTCGAATACTCTTTATGAATAATCATTTATTTTGTTTTTGTTAACACTGTTTGTAGATATCATCAATGAAGTTTACATATTTGCCTCTATTTTACATTGCTTGTTGAATGTCTCCAACAAAGCAACTTTTCGTGCTCTCGGGAGAGCCGCTGACACTGGGCATCGTAGCCAGTGATCAATACAATAACAACAACTGAAGCAAAAATGCATGACATGTCTACTCACACAACTATTTACCTACGACTCTATATTGTGAATACATGTTTAGCGTTTGTGTTTGTGTGATTTTTAAAAAAATGTTTCTATATTATAATAATTTTTTTTTTAAGTTTTTTTGATTGACGGTACTGCAGTTTGGCCATAACTATCCATACATATATCATTGTTAATACCTTAGATGTATAGTTTGGCCATAAAGTGGGACAATTTGCCTCAACTTACGCATTTATATTATAGATGATATATATGTAGATAAATAACTTAAGTTAGGGCAGTTGTCCGGCGCTCGAAGTAGAGAGCAACATTTGGGTAATTAGGCTCGTTGTGATACCACAGGTGAGGGCTCTGGTCGTCATGGTCGAATATATCGCCGACTTTCCTAGACACAAAGTCTACTGTCAATCTAAGTAGCACACTTTTATAAATCGATGTCCATTTTTAACAACAGCCAAGCAGTAACAAAGGAGTTTTTGAAAGTTGCACTCACACTCACAATGCTGTAACTGCATCAGACAGTAACCCGTGATCAGTTCAACTGGCATCCTGAGGGACACCGTTTTATTTTCAATTATTTTAGAGAACCTTGCTAACTTAAGCGTAACAAATAGGCCACATAACCTTTGAACGACCTCAAAATAAGCTCGAAAGCTCCTTTACTATAACCCCAAGCTCTTAAAGATCTAAATATATAAAATGTCAAAACAATAATTTCAATAAAATGTCACAAAAACACAACCTTACTCACGCATTTTTGCAAAAATCCCACACCGATTAAAAAACAACCGAGCTAACGTTCAATGTTAAATCGAACAAAGCTCAAACATGCGTACTTTCATACAAAAAAAAAAGGAACGAAAGTAATTTCGCAAATCTAAAATAAATACTTGCATACATATAAAATCCATAAGAGCTTCAACGAGAAAAAACAGCCAACAGCCTCATTTAATACAATAAGCAGTTTCAGGAGGTTACAGTCGCTTAACTCTGACGACACTTGAGCCTGCCATTCAACGCAAACAATAAAGCAAAAATGTATGTATGTAAACGAACACACTAAGGGGGACATGCCATTCACAGCAGTAACTTTGGAATCAAAGTCAAACCAAAGTCGGAATGTGTGACCCAAATTTGTATGACGTACATTTAGCATAAATGAGTATTTGCTTTACATTTTTATCGTCGCCTCACCCCCACAAATGCTTTTCCAATTTCTCAGATATGTGCTTGGCAACCCTATTTAGTTACAACAAATTGAGTTGATGCGATTTCGTGCTGAGATTCCTTCATATTTTATTTTTAGCATTGAAATAAATATGAGAGTGGAGCTGTGTCATCAAAATGTGGGCGAATATTTGTAATGACGTTACATATACAGACGTAAATATTTCTACCAACACTTTAGAAGCAAAATACGTCATACAAATGTTATAATATGTAGGTAAATAAATATAGTCATAATGAATATCAGGCATCCTTAACCATGAGAACACAAAGAATAATCTACCTGTCTCATACTTGCATATTAGCTGTGGGTATTGACGCAATTTTTTGTGCGCCGATACCATCAAACTAGCGCTATAAGCGGTATCAACGCAATAAATTTTGGCGGTGATTAATAGTGTATTTTTGCAGAGAATATCTGCTGACACTTTTTAATCGGTTAAGAGGCTAGAAGAATTGGCTTGCATTTCAGTGGTGGTCCAGTTTATGGGGCGCACCGAATTTTTTTTTACTCGTTCAAAAGTTGAAGCGAACTAAAGTAACAGTTTGATATATCTTATGCCAAATTTCCGATTCGGATAATAAGCTTTAGACAAGAATGCTATACAAGTAATTTAAAATACACTTGTAGCAATACTTATACAATTTTCCAAACAAGAGTGCCTCTAACACTCTTTATGAGGCCTCTTAGAACAATTTATGAACAGTAAATTTTTCAACTTTCACTGCGTTAGGGTTTTAGTACTATTGTTATATATCTTATATCTATTATCCATATATATATTAAAATGAAATGTCTTTCGTATGACCGCGATGGATGGTTAAACGGCTAAACCGATTTTTATTAAGTAAAAAGTACTTTTTTGGACCTTCTTTGTAGAAGATTTAAAAAAAAAATATTCAAAACTTTTAGTGGTTGCTGCCGAAAAATGAAGACAGCTGAGACGTCACGATTTCGCATTTTTGTTGGGTTTTTATTACATTGTATGCCACCAAACTGGGGAAAGTTTCTACCAAAAATTTACTCGATAGATGGCGCTGGAGTCAGACCGAGTTATTAACTAAAATGTGGACCAGGTGTGGCCCTAGAAGGGGTTTCTACGATATGGGTATCAAATTTAACGTGTTGATTGTTGTATTATTAGGGATAGTGATGGTGAGAGTGAGAGTGATAGTGATGGTGAGGGTGAGAGTGAGAGTGATAGTTATAGTGATAAAGATAGTGATAGTGAAAGTGATAGTGATAAGGATAGTGATAGAAGTAGAGGTAGTGATAGTGATAGTCGTAATGATAGTGATAGTGATAATGATATTTATAGAGATAATGCTAGTGGAAGTGATAGTGATACCGAGAGTGATAGTGATGATGGTAGTTAAAGGGATAGTGATAGTGATTTTGGTAGTGATAGTGATAGTGATAATGATGGTAATAGTGATAATTATAGTGATAGTGATAGAGACAGGGTAAGATGAATAAGAGAAAAACGATATGAAAAAGAAGAAGCAGATAGGAGAAAGAAAAGGAAGGTCGGCAGGCAGAAGAATATGGATTTAATATGAGAAGGGAGAGTCAAGTAAATTTTTGTGCAGGATAACGTCTGCTGGGTATGCTAGTCCTTTGGGAATCTCCTTTTGTTTGCTGTGTTTTTCCCCCACAGCAAATATTTCCCAAAGTTCCTTAGAACATTCAGCACTTGTTGTTGTTTCGATTGCTAAAAGAAAGACGTTATTCATGTTATAGTCCTAGCTCGAATGCCATGGGAACAACTCGTTTTGCCACCTCAAAATTTTTGGGTCCTCTCACTTTGCTAATCTGCTCTCAAAAAGTTGGATATTGCTTTAACGACTTGAAAGATGTTATGGCCGTTGATCAGCCGTCACTTAACTTTGCGTCACTACATTTCATTTATCTATTTGGTTTCTACCCAGCTAACCAAAGTCGGATGGCTCCGAAATAATGATCCAAAAAGAGTCCTAATTTGAGTATTTTGGAGTGTTATTGAGTGAACATTAAAAATCCACTTTTTTATGAAGATTCACGGAGGCTTGGGAGAGGAAATGCGTATCGTAGGGCAAATAAACTGCAAGGCTCAGTTATAGGAATGATTTAGAGAATTTTCTGACTTTTTTTAATTTTATCTGAAAGAAAGTAAAGAGTCTTCTTTTCTGAATGATTTATATTTTCACATACATATATATCTATATCTATATACAGGGTGGCTGATGAATTTTGCTACATTAAGAAACTCAAATAATTTTTTTTTCAGTGTATGGAATTCATTTTTCTTTTATTCATGTTAAAGCTCATTAAATTTTATTAAATATAGCTTAATTAGTTTTAAAAATAATGGAATTTAAATGCCCCCCCCTGCTCGTCGATGCATGTGCGGCATCTTACCAAAAAGTTGTTCATTACTGCTTGGAGAGTTGAGACAGGAATAGCCGCAATTGTTTCTCGAATGGATTGCCTTAGTTCATTCAAATTTGTTGGTTTTGCTTTGAAGACTTCCTGTTTGCAATAACCCCACAAGAAAAAGTCAGGTGCAGTAAGGTCAGGCGACCTGGGTGGCCAACGGAATGTGGAGTTTCTGGATATCAGCTTATTGGGAAATTTTCGTCGCAATTCTGTCATAACAGGTTGGGCTATATGAGGAGCTGCACCATCTTGCTGAAACCACACAGAGTTGAAAGAAATTCTCATTCGGCGTAATTCTGGATAGAAAAACTCTCTCAACATGCTCAAGTAACGGTCTCCAGTAACCGTAACGGTGTGACCGTTTTCTTCGAAGAAGTAGGGCCCGACAATGCAGCGTGATGAAACTGCACACCACACTGTGACACGAAGTGGATGCAATTCCGTCTGATGGAGTATCTGTGGGTTGGAAGCACTCCATATTCGACAATTTTGTTTGTTTATGTTGCCGTTTAAATCGAAATGGGCCTCGTCAGACATGAAAAGACAGTTCAACATGTTTCCATCCTCTTCCACCATTTGAAGCATCTTCTGGCAAAATTCCAAGCGAATCGGCAAGTCTGCAGCGTTCAGTTTGTTGGCCATTTGAATTTTATATGGGAATAAGTCCAAATCTTTGTGCATAATTGACTGTAATGACTGTCTGCTTACACCCATTTGAGCAGATAAGCTTCTTGTCGAAACACGTGGATTGTTTTGTATGGCAGCAGCTACAGCAGCGATTGTTTCCTCCGTTCGAACTGAAGGGTTTCGATGGTAAGGTCTTCTGTTGACTGTCCCATGCTCGGCAAAATTGTTTACAAGTCTTATTATGGTCCATCTGCTCGGAGGATTGCCGCCAAACGTGCGCCTATACTCTCTTTGAACCGAAACTACGGACTCCAGTGCGTGATAGCGGCGGACAATCCAAATTCTTGTTTCTGTGTCCCAGTTATCCATTTTTGTTAAATGTAAAAGTCAATCTGCAAAATAAAAAAAAATTTACCAGATTCATTAAATAGAAAAAAAGTTATTTACTTTTTTTTTGGTAGCGGCTTTCATTAGCCACCCTGTATATAATAGAAAGTGACGTTAGTTCCAACGCTCATAACTCAAGAACGCCTGCACCGATTTGGATGATTGACACTAATTTAGATTGTTCTCTGACCAGAATAGGAGAATACCCATACATTTCCCATACATTTTGTATAGTGCGAATTTTTATAATTTTTATTTTTTTTTTTGTTAGAAAATCTCAATAATGGATCGATCGATGGTGAAGTGGAATTGTGTGTGTGTCAAATAGTTACATCTATAGGGATAGGGAGAGTGATAGAGATAATGAAAGGGATAGGAAAAGCCAATATTTCTAGATCTATTCAGGTAAATATCTGGGCAGGACGAATTCTGCCGGTCCCTCTAGTATATAAATAAAACAATAAATTAACCATTAAAAAGAGGACTTTCTTCTGATAAGTAAGACACAGATATGAATCTAAAACAACTCATAGGAATCTTAATAAAAGAGTCAATAGAAGCTTTCAATATGACTCCAAAAATGGAGGAAAAAATGAATATAAAAAGAGTCAAAAAAGACTCCATAAAAGATTCAGATAATCAACAATACATGGCTCCAAAAAGTGGGCAAAAAGACTCCGAATTTCATTTAATTAAAAAAAAGAGTCATCAAACGCTCGAAATTCATCGGATTCATTATGGATTCTTTTTTATGACTCATTTAGGGTGCCCTCATAGATTTTTTTCTTCTCTTGTGCTCCGAAGCTCATTTCTGAGAGTAAAGCTCCGAGACATGTGCGTTTCATGGCTCCGAATGGAGTCTTTTTTCCTACTTTTGGTTAGCTGGACAAGAAAATTACTAACACATTTTGATATTTAATAATGCTTCGATTTTTCTTTTCCCGATAACTTTACAAGATATTCAGCTTATATTTGCATTAAGTACCCAAAACTAATGTGGTTCTACATAACTGGAACTCTCAAAATCGTACAGCTTATATCCCCATCGCATTAAGTGCGCCACCAACAGAAAATTGCCATGTTAAACTACCTACTAAGCGTTTACTGAATTTGAATTAATAATTTAAATAATTATTTCATTATTGAATGTAACTAAGTTAAAGCAATCGCATTAAATCTAATTTTGACTCTATAGCCTAAAATAGGGACAGTCTTCTTGTTTTACCTAGAAAGTTTTCCATTATACTCAAATTAAATAAAACTTGCCTAACTAAGTATTTAACAAACTTTTGTTCTCTGAATCATTTAAAACTTTGACACACACATGGCATGTGTATTTAAATATGTACATATGTATTTACACAACAACTAAGTGTATATATTAAACATTTAAACATTCAACCAATGGCAAAAGGCTACTATAAAGATTCGAAGTACAAGAGATTAAAGCGATTTGGTTGTACTAAATTTCCTTAAATTTTAACTACCTGAATTGGTAGCAGGGTTTTCGCTAACGATTTTGAATGGAATACATGTTTAAGCGTGTCTTGGTTTTTTGTGTTTGAAGAAATGCAACGAGTATCAATACCTGATTTCATGAACTCAAACCTTCTACTCTGGAAAACTAAAATTTGTAATTGTAGTTATTTGCGGACCGTTTTTTTTTTAACTATTTTCTATTAAGCTTATACGGCCTAATGTTTGCTAGTGCAAGAAAAACATTTTCTGCAAAATCTAGAAATGTTACATCATATGAATGTAGATTAATATGAACCCAAAACAACCTTTAGTGCTCGGAAAATTCTTTAAAGCGGTAATAAAAACAATAATCACGAAATTTAGTGCAACGAGCGAACTTTATAGCTTCTCTACATTGAATAAATTCTTACTAAATAAGCGCAAATAAAGTTTTGTTGCTGCTATAAAAAGGATTTTATTAGCAATGAACTTAATGTGGAGAATTCGGATGAAATACAATGTACACTGCAGTCAAACCAAAAATGACAAAACTAATAAAATATAATAAAAAAATAATAGTAGTGAAATTAATTTGGATATCGTTCGACGAAATAAAAAGAAGCTGTATTTTTAATAATTTTCATTTAAAATATACCGAATTCCATAAAAGAAACCACAAAAATAAATTTCAAAGTTTAGACAAAGTTCAGAAAAGTTAATTAAACTTTAAAAAATTGGCAATCAAAATCTTAAAATTTTATGACAGAATTTGGAGTTTTCGTGAATTTTTCATACATTTCTAAAACAGTTCTTGCTGTTCATGTATTGGACCTTGACACATATTCTTATATAGGCTTTGTTAAAATAATTCTATTGAGGCCAAAATTTGTGAAAATCGTAGAAAACGGCTGTATGTACATATCTGTCCGCCACTGTAGAACCAATATTTACCCAAATTGCATACAAAGAAACGGTTAAAAATTTACAGTTTCTAAAAAAAAAAAAATATATATGGTTGGCTCAGTGTTATGACACCCTGTATTTGTAATTTATACATTAGACAGGGGTATTTTATTTTTTTTTTTTCGATATATGTAAAAGTTTCAAATCATAATATTTATTGTTAAAGATATATCATTGGTAGTTTAGATTTTTTAGAACTGTTCAAATTGTTTCTTAAAAACTGTAGAGTAGGCCCTTCCCGAACCAAGCCAAGTCAAAGTCTGACATCAAAATATATGGAAATGCATGTCTCGACTTAACAGATCCAGCAACATTTTTCTGCTTGTGTTATATAAAGAAATTTTTTTGCACCAGTCTAGTATGCAATGATTGTGGCAGTAATTGTGAAAGGACTGTGAAATTATGAAAATAATGGAGGATACTAAAATTAATTTTGGAAAGAAAATATTGTATATGAGCCGTTGAAATGTATTAATAGATGTTTAACAATTCCCCTAATGCGATCAAATATATATATACAGTTGTGTTCAATATCATAGTAGTGAAATTAAATTGGATATCGTTCAACGAAATAAAAAGAAGCTGTGTTTTTAATAATTTTCTTTTAAAATATAGCGAATTCCATAACGGAAACCACATTAAAAAAAATGTACATCAAAATTTCAATAGTTTGGGCAGAGTTTTTAGAAAATTTTTGAGTACGCAGTTTTATAGCTCATTTGATTTAGCATAATAATGTGCAAGCTAGAAGTAACTCAAAATTTCCTCTGAATTTTTAGAAGGATGTTGGGTATTTTTGTCCATATAATTCACTCAACACTCTTGATGAAAAAAATTTTGAAAATTCAGGAAAATGTTTGAGCGAGTTCAAACTTACACCCTGTGATATTAAAATTGAGTGGTCTACAAAACTGCGTACGCAAAACTTTTCCAGAAATTTTGCAAAAAAGTTTGAAGATTTTGATGGGCATTTTGTGAAGTTTAGTCAATATTTTAAATAAAAATTATTAAAATCACAGCTTCGTCTTATTTCGCCGAACGTTATCCATTTTAGTTTCACTACTATTATATTGAGCACAGCTGTACATACATACATACCGTCTCTCATACATAAATATATTTTTTAAGCTGAGTAATGGCTTTATTATTAAAATGTTTCGCGTTCAGAGTATGGTTTACTAGCTGCGAGAGTGAGAAACTAAAAAATTATAGAAATTCTTAATAGATAAACACATTCAAAAGGGACTAAAATACCTCCTTACATTGCCACGGAAAACAATTTCATAAAAGGAATATGCGCTGAAAACATACATTACAAGTCTTTACGCGCTTACCTAGAAATTGCTATATTGAATAGCAACCAAACCAATATTGAAGATAAATATGGCGAAACAGCATTTTGAACCACTTTTGCCGTGTCACTTTGATGCATCTTAACCAACATTTGGTTAAACTCGCATTAAACGCAACGCGCTACAGGTAGCGCACAACAAGTTACCAGCGCAGCGTCTAAAGTGTCCTTCAACGACACGCGGCTTAACAATAGCGCACACAACGGGATAGGTAGCGCGCAAGCAAATCATTTTCGCGCTCGTTATAGCGTTTGCAAAACAATACCCAGACGCCAATTTATGTACCTAAGCCAGCTCAATACGGAAAGGTAATTTTCATAAACGTCTTTTGGGATTTTACGCTAATGCCGTTAAAGGATCGTTAGCAAAGGATATGTGCTAGACGACCTTCGAACTAACCAACGCATAGACGCATGCTATCCTTGTCGCACACAGCACGCACAACAACTCCCTTTTTCAGTGTTTAACTAGCCGGCGAGGATATAAAAACTTTGCACAGCATCCTAGTAGCTCAGTATGAACGATCAAATCACAAGACACGATCACGCTTTTGAAGAGCTTACTTGTCACAGAGAATTACACAGAATACAGCAGCAAAACGATAACGAAATGTTACGTAATAATTCAACGCCAAAATATGACAACAGCGGCAATACAACGCAGCAGCCACTTTTGTACAATACTTCATCAATGAATGCGGAGAACTTGCAGGAATGTCTAACCATATCTAATGAACTCCATCGGCAAGAACAACTGCAAAGGCGCTTCAGTCATCCGACACCGCTGGAAGCCACTATGACATATGAGGAGATTTACGATTGTTCTTTTGAGGACGATCGTTTTTTAAGCGCGCTTGAGCATCAGAACTCGTTGGGTGAACGGCAAATTACTGATCTGGATGCGTCACATTGTTTTGGCGATGCTATGAAGTACTTTGATGAGGACGTGAATGTGGATTCGGGTGTTTCGAGATGTGATACACCAACCAAGTTGCCTGCAACAGGCACGGTAGCCGCAGCAGTTGCTAATTTCCAAACTCAACTATCCAAATCGATGGGCTCACCACCGCCACCATATCAGGAGCATGCCTCACCCAAAACTCCTACAGAGCTCGGAGCAAAAGAGAAACACTCCACCATACAAGAATTGCGTAAGAAATATGAACAAGCCGCTTTGGAACAACAGCGCTTAGCACAGAAACAACAAGAAATAGAAAAGCGCGCAAAGGAAATGCGCCGCACTGTAGCAGCACCATTGCCATTACCAAAACAGAAGCGACAGAAATCGAAAGTGAAGCAAATGGCGCATATGTTCAATTCCAAAATAGTGCAGCTAATGCGTCGTGACTCCAACTCAAAGAAAAGCTACACACAACTGGACAACACGCCATCAACTAGCTCAAAACCTGCCATGAAGCCAGTTGTGCCGAATCAAGCAAATAAGCCACGCAGCCGTTTACCCATCTACCGCAGTGGATTACCCAGCCCAGTGCCCAGTCCACGCTTCAAACGTAGACACCAAAAGCATATTGGCACCGCCACCGCCTCGCAATCTTCAAGCGACAGTGAGGGCGCATGCTTGATTGCTGAGGATGTGTTTCGCAAGCTCTCGGTGAAAGATAAAGCTTTGTTGTATAACAAATTTATAGAAGATATGACCAAACAGCATCCACAGTTTCAAGTGCATGCGCGTTTCGTTGAGGCGCATGTGCAGCAAGAGTTGGAGCGCAGCGTGAGAGAGGAAAATTCACCAAAGGTTAAAGAAATGGCACGTGAATTAGAGGCGCGTTTGAGGGTTGGTACACCGCAAATCTCACCATGGGCCATGAAACGTCTAGCGCAACTACAGCAAATGCCTGAGTACGAAGCAGCCACAAAGCTGGTTGCACCAATGCCAGCTTCAGCGATTGAAGCGGCTGTTTTATCCATGCAAGAAAATGAGTGCGCAGCCAATTATGAGCATGAAGCATCTGAGACAGAACTTGAAGCTGAGGAGTTGCACGTAAGCACACTGACCGTTGTGCTTAAGTCAGCTACAGAAGAGATATTGCCGAAACAGCGCGCTGTGCCACGCATACTACCACGCAAAGAGCGCGAACAACGCTTCATCAATGACATGCGCATGATTGAGCGTTCGCAAAAGCGCAATAATGAGTCGATGCGCTCTTCGATCTCCTTCGACGCATGTGGGCCACCAAAGAAAATACGGCGCACCAGAGCTGAACGCCTACAACCAAAAGCTATTTTTCAAAATGCTTATATGGAACGCATGTTTTACAATTGGATCATGGAAAAGAATGGTGTCACCTTCGATATCACCACAGTGGACAACAGCGAAGACTCGCTATGCGCCAATGTCGACGAAGCGAATACATCGAAAGGGTCAGTGAAATCGAAATCAAGAGTGCACATGTTGTTGGAGAAGGCAATCGCCAAGTTGGAAAGTGTGGAGGCGCGCGTGATGCGTCGTGATAGCGCGGTGAAGAAAACAGAGAAAATGTTGAAGATAATTAATGAGACAAAAGAGCAGCAGCACGAAGCAGAAAATAGCATCATTGAGGTACCGCTGTCGCATAGCAAAACAGCTAGCTCGTCGAGCGATGAAGTGGCTAGTGCAGCACCAAATCGGGCGCAGCGTAAGATTAAGCGTCAAGCGCCACTGCCACCCACAGCCGTAGCACCTTTAGCAGCAGCAACAAAAGCACAAGAACCCACACTTGAAATACAACAACAGGAGCGTTTTTCCACATCTTCCAGCAATAAGTCGGAAGCAGAAAGTGAATCTGGACTATCGAGCTTACCAAAGAATACAAGCGATGAATCACAACCGGAACAAGCTGCACCAACAATAGCATACGGTGAGGCAGCGGCGGAATTTGAATTTGCTGCACCCAACAAACCAGCGCGCAAGAAGAAACTGCGACGCACGCTCACGTGGAAGAAGGACAATTGTATTGTTGAATGTCGCACGATGTCCACAACAACCGACTCCGAGTCCGACCACAAATCACGTGAGCAGGCGAACAATGAAGCTATCTACGCCAATATTGCGCTAAACATCAAGAAGTCGCCCAAAGTAAACCGCAACATTGACAATGAAATCAAAGAAATGGCGGCAGCAGCACAAAAAGCAGTCGACGACGAGCAACAAAACAAAATGAAGGAAGATATCACAAATTTTTTGAACACTTTTAATACACCACAAAAGATTAAAGCTTCTTACACGCTCACAGCTGCATCAACACCAACACCCTGCACCGAAAGTGATCGTTCGCCTACAAAAGAAAAAGATCACGAGCTATTGGGTCGACGTAGTATACACAGCACTAAAAACTTGTGCACATCAACAGAGGTGCAAGTAAGCGCTGAGCAGTCAGAGTTGGGCAAAACATACGTTGAGCACAAGCAATCCACAACGAATGTGCCAGAACCAGAAGACACTATGCAGCATCTTATTGATAGCTTTATTGATCTTGGTTTCGAGACTGGTTCAAGTCATAGTCCCACACGTCGTGCACCACCGGTCCCAGCACCACGCAAAAGTAAAGGCGCAACACCACTTTTCATTAAACTAACACCCGATTTAGAGAAAACTCTACAACAAAATCGTTCGAGCTTTTCATCAACACCAGTTCGAGGTTTCCAAAGTCATGCACAAGTATTTACGAGCAATGTGGCACGCCAGCTACAGCAGCAGCAGCAGCAGCAACAACAACAACAGCAACCAATACAAGTTTGCATCAGTCCTATTGGTACACTAAATAGTGCACGTCGCCGTTCGCTACAAGCTGACGATTCGCGTCGCAGCTCCTTAGCTATGCAAGTGATAAGTGAAGATCGTCCATTAGAGAAGTTAGAACGTGCGCAAACACCTTGCTCACCGACTGGTACAGATGCTAGCTTTTTTGGAAATTCTTTCAATCTCAGTTTGAATGCTGAACAACTTGAGCGTCCATCAAAGTTTTGGGTGCGCGTGGATGACTTCACCATTTCACTGGATGTCTTCTACAACTCACCAGAACGTTTACGGCTGCTGTACGACATATTTTGCCAAAAGAGCTGTGAGACACGCGATTTGCATTTCGGCATTGATGATCATAAATACACCGTACATAATCCAAAAGATAAAGCGGACATATCAACACGTCTACCCAAAGTTAGCGGTTGTTCACATTATTGGTTCTCAACCGGCGATCTTGCTGTGCCTTTTAATGGCAAATACCTAGCACCGGAAAAGATTGAACGTTTGTTCAATTTTATTAACGATTCAATGAATGGACGCGCACAGCTACGTTTCGGCATTGATGATTTTGAATTCTCCAGCGTACCCGAGAATTGGTCGAGCAGCCCTAAATTTTCAATGGAGAGCAGTTACAGCATGCTGCTTGGTCTGCAAGGTACCAGCAATGGACTGGAGGGACGCAGTCGTTATGCATGGCCCAATTCAATGTATAGTTCAGCCAACTCAAATACGAACTCTATAAAAACAAGCGATCTAGATTTTTCAGAATTCGGTTCAGAGTTTGATAGCAGTGAAATACGTATGCTAACGGGCTCACCCAGCGGCAGCAATTACTTCGATATGCCTTCATCGTTGGATAGTGAAGATATGCATTTGCCACGTCAAAGCACTGCCACAAGACGTGAAAATTTCTTTAAAGCGAATTTTGAGGTTGAATCGTTGGATAAACTTTTTGAAGAAGATCAAAAAAATGCAAAAAATATGCCAAATGATACAAAGACAACACAATCCGTACCAGAAATGCTACAAAAACTACAAGAACAAAAGTTAAAATTGGCAGAGCTAGAGAAACGCTTGAGAACCTATTCAAATCATTCTGGTATAGCTGGCGCCTTACTACCACATTCCAAGGAGTCACCGATTTATATGCAAAAATTGCGTAGCATCATTAATGCCATCGATAATATTGGGCGTGGTGGTGGTGAGGGTTTTAAGGCATGCAGTATGCAGCAGTTGGAGAGTTTTATGTATTTTCTAACACGTTACGCCGATATTTGCTTGGCCAATTGTAATGATCATATGAACAATGTGTTGGATGTGCTGTTGGATCATCAACAACAACAACGCGATGAGTTGATGAAATCGAATGGTGAATTGTGCGCTGTTTGAAGAGGAGTGCGCGGGCAGGCTAATCAGGCTATATGTATATATATAATGACGTGAAATAACTTCTAGGTTATAAATCTAATGTTAATCGTATCTTATTTATTGTGATGTGTATTTGGTTTTTTAATATATGTATGTACTTAGAGAAGTTTTTATTTTCTAAATAAAGCTATGCATGCTCAGTAAAAGCAATAAAATTGAGTTTTTATTAAACTATTGGAACAACTTTAGGGTCCGTATATAGGTCTCGAGCATATTTAATTTTTGTTTTTTTCGATTAAGGTATTTTAGAGAATATGACTTAAACAAATTAATACTAATCCAAATCTAATAGTATCTAACTACATTTAACACTCTTCTTTAATAAACGAATTGCAACAGAACACGTTCCAGAATAAATAGGGAATTTGCAACATAATTTTATTTTTATTTGAGCAGTAAATTTTTTATATTTTTTTGACTAATAAAAAATACTCATTTGAAAAATAAAACTAAAATGCAAATGTAGCAATGAACGAGCTCAAGGCCAAAATTATTGTTTTTAGTTGTTTTTTTTTTTTAAATAATTTTAATCAATTATTAAAAGTTTTTTAATTAAATAGAAAAGGAAAATGTTTACAAAAGAAAGCCATAAAAATGTTTACTTTTTTTCTCAGCTTAAAATGTTTCCAATTATTTTCATAAAAGCTTTTACATGGCTGCACCTTAACCGCTTTCCTAATTTACTAACAATTGGTTAATACCGGAGCGTTCAGTAGTCCATTTTTTTCGCCAGCACCTAGCGGCTTGTTAATAAAATAAAAATATTTTTAAAAATTTGTAATTTGCTTCGAAAATAAAATGTGAATTTATCGCTTTCGGAATAACAACCAAAATTATGAGCGCTTATAATTTTTTGTTCCTTTTAATTCAAATATATTATTAGTTGAGCAGTAACATTTTCCTAGCTTAAAAATTACGAATAAAAAACGCTCATCCAAAAAATAAAAAAGATAAAAAATATTAAAACTAAAATTTTTATACAATTTTAAACTTTTAATAATTAGTTAATCTATTAAAAAAAAAAAAATAAAACCATAATTATTTTCATAAAATTTATTGTTCTTGTCCTTGAGCTCATTTTTAGTTATGGATACTTTAAAAACGAAAATGTTTACAAAAAAAAAAACAAAAAAAATATATACTTTTTTCTCAGCTTTGAATGTTTCCAATTCTTTGCAAAAAGCCTTTATATGAAAATGGCGTCGAAAAATGAAACGTCATCGCTGCACCTTAACCGGTTGCCCAATTTACTAACAATTGCTTATTAACGCAGAATTCACTAGCCAATTTTTTTCGCAAGCACTTTAGCGACTTGTGAATAAAATAACAATATGCAATTTTTTTTTTTTAATTTGATTTGAAAATCAAATGTGAATCTGTCGCTTTCGGTACACACAAGGTATATCAACTTTAGTCGCGTAACGGTGGTATGTAACGGCCTAAACGGATCGAGATAGATATTGTCTTATATATATCAAAATTTTCAGGAGGAAAATAGAAATTGATTAAGCCATGTCTGTTCGTCCGTCCGCCTGTGAACACTATAACTTGAGTAAATTTTGAGTTATCTAATGAAATTTGGTATGCAGGTTTCTTGGCACTCATCTCCGAGCGCTATTTAAAATGGGAGAAATCGGATGATAGCCACGCCCACTTTTTATATGTATATAGAATATTTTCGAAACAGTACTCAGTATATAATACACCCACAAAGGTAAAATTGGGTGTATACATTAAAATTGAGGCATAAAATAAATGTTTAAAGAAATTTTAAAAAACTGGGCGTGGCCCCGCCCACTTTTGATTAAGTCAAATTTAGAAGTAATATTAATCATAAATCAAAAACCGTTCAAGATATCGAAACGAAATTTAGCACACATATTTACATTAATAAAGGAAATGTTCCGGAAAAAAAGGGACGGAATCGGTTAAGGACCACGCCCACTTTTTTACGAAATATTTTGAAAAGGGTCCTAAATATATTTAATAGGCAATAACTTTGCGTGAAAAAGCGTTCTATCATTTATATTTCACTTTCAAAGTATCCTTAAACGAAGAAAGTCGAAAAATATAAATTTTTGAAAATGGGCGTGGCACCGCCCCTTTCATAGTGGATTATTCCACAAAACTTTTTATGCCATAACTCCTTATCGAAACGATATTTGGCGAAAATATTGAACGTATAAGGGTAAATGTTTGTTGTAAAAATGGGCGAAACCGGTCAACGGCCACGCCCAGTTTTCAAACATAGTTCTGAAAAATTTGTAAAATCTAAAACGCGATATTTTTATAACCATACAAGCTATATCAATAAGACCTTGCACACATAATAAGCTTTTCAAGCTAAATACAACCGAAACATTTTTTTGGATTTTCTGGAAGTAGGCATGGTGCCGCCCACTTTTCAGCATAAAAATTCTGCTATTTTCAAATGCGATTGCTTGTAGTTTCAACTAGATGTTTGAATCAAAATTGGTCAGCTGCTTCTCAATAATGTGTAGTATACTCCTGCCAAAAATGAAGCCAATCGGATAACACACAAGTAAAATATCCGGGCAAATTGTTAATACCCCACTGCAATAGGGAAGTTATGTATATACCTTTTTTGATTTTCATACCTTTCATGAACATGAAATGTGCGTGTATTTGTATTTTGAAAAAATGTGGTTAGCAGGTGTTGGTAGGGAATCTATTTATATACAAATAAATTAATGGCGGCCGCCTTGGTGTGGCGGAAGTGTTGCCGGCCTACCGCACCGAAGGTTCAAGGTTCGAGGCCTGGGACAGGTAACATCAAAAGTGGTTTGAAAAATTTTCAAAACCGGGTCGCCCTTCGGCAGTGATTTGGCAAACTCTCCGAGGGTCTTTGTCCTATGGAAGGCTTCTCAGCAAAAACTCATCTCCTTTGTACAGGGTGGCGCAAAAGTCGTCCTCCTATTAGAAAATGCTATAAATTTTGCGATTGGCCCCTAAAGTCAGTTCTGTTTTGACATTTGTGTAGTAAACTCATGCGAAATACACGTTAATAA
Organism: Merzomyia westermanni; assembly: GCA_949987695.1. Lineage (NCBI taxonomy): Eukaryota > Metazoa > Arthropoda > Insecta > Diptera > Tephritidae > Merzomyia > Merzomyia westermanni. The sequence goes on from OX465289.1 coordinate 184,142,130, forward strand.
GCAATGTTACGCTACACTGCTCCAGAACGCGGAATATTGCTGACTATTTATTTGACCAATAATCGGTCGGGGCCAAACGGTTACTGTGAATGGTGAGCGCTACAGAGCAATGATCAACGAGTTCTTTTTGCCGCAACTTGATGAATTGGGATTGGAAAACATGTGTTTCCAACAAGACGGTGCAACAGCACACACTGCACGTGCCACAACCGATATGCTGAACATCGGAAGCTTACTTTTGCGCCACCTTGTAGATGCCGTTCGGAATCGGCAAAAATCTGTAGCTCCCGCCAATTTGTAGGAAAAAATTCAAAACGGCACACCACAAATTGGAAGAGAAGCTCGGCGCAAAAATCTCTTAGGAGGTTTATGATGATATACCTGTTGTATATCGCGCCATACATTTATATTTTTTTCAAATTAATTTACCCCACAAAACTCATAACATAAGTGCTTTTATTGAAAACAATCAACCGGCTTTATAATACGAACTAAAAAGTATTAAAATAGACCTGCATAAATTGGTATGCCATAATAGATCACTACTAGGTATATAATGTTCGGTTCCACCCGAACTTAGACTTCCTTACTTGTTTTTTATATAGTTTTGACTTTTCATAAACCACAATCCTCAACCGGTTTATGAAATATTCTGATTGCAGCTATAACTAAAATAATAAATTATTAAACCTTTAGACTTTAATTAAAAGCTCACCCCTTCTCCTTTATGCAGATAATAGTTGTGTAAAATTATATTTAAGTGCTCTTTTTTCTCTTGCCACAATTAATCCAACACTTAATTCTTTTTTTTCTTTCTTCTTCTACAGCCACCTGAAAATGAACTTCAGAAATCGCATGATCACAATCCGGCCGCCTTGAGCGAACACCAATTGCGTGTGCAAGCCTCACTGCAGCGTCTCAACATACCCGACTGGTACCGACAATACAATCAGAATACATCACGTTCACCCGATGGCAACACAAACGTCTACAAACCGGGCAACTTCACACGTAAACGCACCACAGAATCTGGCCGCTGGGCGGGACTTAACTCAAAAACTACATCACTTAGTTCATTGGGTTCACAACGTTCCGATCGCAGTCCACTCTTGCTCAGCCCCTCAGCGCATAGTCATCATGGTGGACAAGTGGCTCAACAGCAGCATAATGCCGCTGGTACTAGTGTTTATGGCACAACTACAGGCGCAAGCGCATTTTCACGTTGGTCCACCTCACATTTGAACTCATCACAAACATCACCCAGCGTATCGCAACGTGGCTCATTTACACGTGGCGGTCCCATTAATTCCAGTTTCATATCGGTGGCTAGTGGACAAAATAATGTTATAAGAAGTTCCTACCGGCAGCCATATTTGGGTTGGCGTAGTCAGGAGAAATTGTCACAGCGTACACCACATGAACGGTGAGTAGATTTTGTTTTGTTTAAGAGAATGAGAATTTGACTTAAATTTTTGTTTCTACTCGTTGACAGCTTGGCTTCGTCGTTACTCGCGCAACAACAACGCACAACGCCTACACAAAGGAGCAAAAATGTCACAGCAAATGGTGACGCTGCTAAATTACAACCGGTAACACCGGAAATTCAAAGCTCCATTAAAGAGGTTACATCTGCTATTGTGCATTTTGTGAATGATCAGACACAACAGCAACAACAACAACAGCGTAGTAGATCAACGAGTCCTAACTCGAGGTAGGCAGTTTAAAAGAAAAATTCAAAAACAAACACTCTTGGTACTGATGCCCAACCTAAAAATTACGACGTTAAGCACACAACAAGCACAATAAACTGTAAACACTTAAACACAACAAAAACTATCGTTGATATAATTGGAAATAATGTGAAAATTAGCGACACGTATACAAGCTGTGTATGTTTGTTTTTGTGTTCAAAACCATCTCTTAGATAGTATATGCAATCGTATATATATTCGTTAGACCACATATCTGTCGTTTAGTAATTGGTGTTGATTAGTGCCTCACACATATTCGAATCGTATTAGAACTTATTGTGCACATCCAATTGTAATTGTTGCACCCAGCCCTAGAAACAACAAACACCAAACGACCATACGCTGTAAATTAAATTTATGTGCTGGCGGAAGAGTATGCAGCCCACAAATCACAATTGAAAACTTCAAAAATGTATGTCGTTGCGCCACATCCTCGTTCACCACCTACCAACAGCAAAAAAAAAAAAAACAAAAAAAAAATTGGAAAACCAGCCACCAAAAAAGCACAACCTTTTTGTCACAATTCGTTGCAATTATTAGAATATTATACAAAATTCTTGTTGTTGTATTTCTCACTTAGCTACTTGTAAAATTATGATTTTAAGTTGAATCATTGCTACTTAAAAGCGAGTTGAGGTGGGAGAAGTTTTGTAAATATGCAGTTTTTAGTTAAAGAGGTAAGCAAAATTTTATGTTTTTTTTTCATATTATTTTTTAATTATATTAGTTTATTATAGTTCTTGTATATGTGTTTTTACTAATATTTTTGTGTTTGTTTTTTTAATAACTGAAATTAACTTAACTAACTTTAAAGATTTAAGAACTAACGTGAGCTATATTTATTTATAGGAACAAATTATCAATATATTTTTATACCTAGTAGAGCTACGCACACAAGGTATATTAACTTTAGTATAAACGAATCGAGATAGATAACCGTCGGTCCGGCCGTCCGTCTGTTAACACGATAACTTGACTAAATTTTGAGATATCTCAATGAAATATGCTATGCAGGTTCCTTGTCACTCATCTCCAAACTCTATTTAAAATAGGAAAAATCGGATGATAGCCACGCCCACTTTTTATATATAAAATATTTTCGAAAATACTAAAAAGTGATTATTCAGTACATAATACACTTATAAGGATAAGATTTGGTGTGTACATTAACATTAAGTAAGAAAATAAATTTTTCAGGAACTTTTTGAAAACGGGCGTGGCACCGCCCACTTTTGTTTTAGTCAAATTTAGAAATATTATTAATCATAAATCAAAAACCGAAATTTGGAACATATGTCTATAATAATACAAAGAATGTTCCGCGCAAAATCGGTTAAACCTTTCGCGGATACACGAAATTTAGAAAATGTTAGCAGAATGGCACATGCATTTATAGCGGAAGTGATATTTTTCTCCCACTCACGAAAATTACCCTTATAGTTAAACAAAAAAAATTAAAAACAATCGAATTGGGGAACTAACTTAAATCTGCTTGCTTCTGCAGTGATACACAATATGCTACTACATATAAAACAAATGCAGCTGAAGTCGCCTATGTCCGACGTGTTTATACATATAAGATTTTTTTCTATGTCGGCATACGATATACCGACGTGTCCAATTTAAACCATTTTTAGTGTCAACTTATGCCGACGTGTCCGCGAAAGGGTTAAGGTCCATGCCCACTTTTATACGAAATATATTGAAAAGGTTCGTAGATATATTTAATTCATATAAAATTTAACGACTTGAAAGAAAAACAATTATTTTGGTCCGATTTGCAGCACCCTTAAACTTTCTGCTTCCTCAATTCGTTAATATTTCGTTTATCTCAACTGGACTAGTCTTAGAACCGTTCAAGCGGATTCATTAAACTTTTCATAGCGCATTCTACCATATTAAATGATTAGTTCAACTGAACGGGATCCTTGAACTGAGACCGTCTTACTTCCTTCATCATGAACTAAGTACAGCGTGACATATACACAAGTGGTTAGTGGTCCCCACAAACAATTATATTATTAATTATAATCTAGCAGGGTACCCAGCATTGCTCGCGTGCAGACACAACTTTTCTAGAGTTTTATTAAAGATATATGGATGGACGGGGACGGATAAATTAAAAAAAATTAAATTGGTACATTTTTTGTTATGCCACTGTGTCTATACTTGAAACTGATTTTCAATTTAGTTGAAGTTGACAAAAAAAAAAAAAGAATTTACCGATATATTTTAGAAAAACTAAGTGCATTTTGCTCATATAAATCTATTTGAATGAAAATCTTTCCTCTAGGTACCTCACTGTAAATATGTATATCTTTTTTGTTTATCAGACGATTTTGATACAAAAAAGTTTTGCAAAATTCCTAAGTTACAGGCTGTCCAACAGTCAAAGTCTCATAAAAATACATTTCTTAGTTTCCGAGATCCTTGGCTTCAAACAGACAGACACAAATTCTGAAAGTGGTCCAGATTAGAGTACATTCACTTCATCAACTTCAGTCATTTTTTCAAAGAAATTTTCTATGTACAGACACGACTTTTATAGAGTTTTATTATAGTATAGATTATTTTAAAATAAAGTTAAGCCGTCTAGATTTCTGCCTCAAAAAATCATGTATCACTTCTTCGATGTGCAATTCAAACCTTCGGTGAACACTCATGAGGGCTCTAAGCTTTGATTAAAAAAAGCTTTGACACATCTCTATGTCTAAAAAGAATAAATGTTTCCAGCCAATAAAGAAAAAGCAAAGAACATTTAATCACGTACGTAGATCACAATCAGTAAGGTGTATAATTTCAAATGAAATAACTTTTCACTGGTACAGCATGCGTTTTTCATGCATACAAAGAACTCATTCAGCACGCATGCTTTATTTGTGAATAAATATACTTTCAATTTGAAAGTTACACACTGTACATACTTTTTCATTCATACAGCATGCATGCTCCGTGTATGCATACAGTTTATTTTAACTGGGAACGTTTGGTTTTCCACAAATTTAGACATCCTTACTTGTAAATTTTTGAAATATTTATATATGCTTTACCATGAAATGAATGCTTATTTTCTTTAAATCTAGTCAGTACGTCAAGTTTTAAAAATGACATATTTCCTACGTCTAAACACAAGAATTGCATTGTCCTTGCTACGGCAACAGGAAGTAATTTTGCATATAATAGGCGGGTGTGTGTGTCGTAATTGCCGAGAAATAGCTTGAAGCTATGAAATGGCGCATCGCACAAATTTCGCTTTTCAGAATGAGCAAAAGCTTTTGGCAGAAATTCAAAAATATTCATGATAACATACACATGTACCAGGGTTCGTATGCAGATTTTTGTATTTAGTTACTGTAGTTATACAAATGTGTTGCTTTTAGCACACAATTTAACTACGCATAAAGTTAACCATCAGCCATTAAAATGCACGCAATTTGCCAAATTTCAAAGAGAATTTTCTTGCATCTCAGTTGAAGTGAACTCACATAATACACAGAATATGCAAAATAAATATATAAACATATAAACATAACCTGCAAAAATCGTGTGACTAGTCTCTAAAGAGAGTGAGCCGGTAATAATCCCTTTAGTCTACAGTTGGCTATCGTCTAAGCTTTTTAGAGGGCGAGTAGTTTTTTTGAGTTATTTTTTATTTTATTTTATTATTTATATTATATTATTGGTTTAGAGAGGAAAAGGGGGAGTGCGGAGTACATGTTTAACAGAGACCCTTTCAGAAATATTTATTTAATTATTTTATTTATTTAAATTATTTGTTCTATATGGAACGGGGTGCGGCGCACCTGTTACATCTTGTATGTATTAATTGTTGGCTCTCAGGCATTGCGCGAGATTGGCTTCCTCATTTTCGTTGTAAAAAACCCCGATTTGGGATTGCAAAATATAAACTATATCTCTGGAATATTTCATAAGCTGATTGCGAATTGCATGCAAATGAAATAAACGAAAGAAATGACTACAGCTTATATCGCTTAAACAGCTATAATTCAATATACATAAGTAAAGTTTTATTTGTGTAGCATACTCATAGGGGTCCAAGTCAATTTAATTTTTGTAGCATACTTATAGGAGTTAAAAGTAGCCATTTACGTAGAAAGTGGATTTGCCCTTTCATACCCGTTCGGATATAAATGGGTACAATTGGTCTCTCCATAGGGCATGCTCAAACAAATGTGAACAGTTCAGCCCATACAAAGTGATCAGAACTGGCATTAGTCGCATTCTCCTTTGCGACTCCTCCCGGAAGCATCCTAGACTAATCGCATTTTTGCAGGGTTTGTACATAGCTGTAGGTATGCGTGTTTCTTTGGCAGCACATTTTTGCGATTTCAATTTAATTCGACTCATTCGACTATGTAATATTGCCCTAATTTTTGGTCATTGCCCTGCAATGCCACTGTGAGTATTCGTATTGCACAGTTCAGCTTTATTCTTTTTTTCATTGGTTCAATGACTGCAATATTTGGCATTTTGCAACTGCTAGTTTTAATTTTATTTTTTTAATAGAAAACAAATTAAGAAAGTGAAAAATAAAAATAATAAATATCGCTTCTTCTTGCGTAATAAATTATTATAAATACCCATATTGAGTAAAGTTGGGCATTTTTTCTTAAATGTGAAACGTAAAATAGTGCGAGTATGCTACACAAATTTCAGTTACGAGTTCGTTCTTTTCATGAACCACAATAATTGTAAAATCAACCTCAACCACGCTAGAGGTTTCTTCTTTTCTCTTATTATTATTAGTATTTTTAATATCATTATATGAAATGCATATAACTTTGATTAGTTCTAGGTTTACCAAAGCGTAACTAGACATAAATATTTTTATTTGCAGATACTTTGATTTAGATTTTTTTTTTCTTTTACATTTTTCACAGAAATATCCAAATCTTATTCTAGTTTAAAATATATTTAAAAAAAACACACAAAATGATTACCGGTTTGATTAATTATTTTCTATTTTTTGAGAATCCATATAATAATTGGTTACCAATTACTTTAAATTTTTAATGATTATTTTCAATTGAATTAAAAACATAATAAAAAAAATCATGATTTTTACGATTATTAAAAAAATCAAAAATAATTAAATAAAGTGATTTCGATTACTTTTGATTTTTTTCACAGACCTGTTAAATTTGATTAGTAATTAGTAATCAATTAATTAGGCGGCTTTTTTAATTGGTAATGATTATTTTAATTGTTTTTCAAGAAAAGGCAATTAATCATTGATTACGATTAGAAAAATTTAAAAAAAAAAAGTTTAAATAAAATTATCAAATTATTGCTCTTTATTCCAACAATTTGTTGGTTTAGCTCATTCATATCATGATACTTGAAAATTATCAAAAATAATAAAAAAAAAGTTGTTTTTTATAACTTTTGATTATTTTTTATAATTTTAAATTTTTTTTTCTATTATTTGTCGATTTTTTTCGGTATTCTTGTAAAAGCATAAAAAACCAAAATTAATCAAAACTAATGAAAACAAGTAAGGAGGTCTAAGTTCGGCTATATATAATTTTGAAAAGCGTAGATAGTATAACTCGTAACATGTTTCGTAATTTTATTTAACACGGTTCTAAAGTTAATAATAGCTGAAATTTGGCATTTTGTTCATTTATATGTGGGCGGTGCAACGCCCATTTTCCAAAATTTAAAAAAAAATCATTATTAAGATCTTCAGGTCATTGTAACTATGAAATTCTAGCATTCTATCTGCATCAGTGAAGAAGATATGGCATGTTCCGGTTTTCTACCTCTCTTTTAGAAAACTTTAATCCAAAAGTGGGCGTGGTCGTCCAGTGGTTTTCGCTAATTTTCCGTTTCGTAATTCTCTCTTATCCTTCTGAAGTTATTAACACTCGAATTTGAAATTTGCTTCACTCATAAGTGGGGTATGCCACGCCCACTTTCCAAAATTTTACAAAAATCGTATAAAGAATAAAAAAATTGAGGTAACTGAAAAATTATATTATTCTACCTGTATGAGTCAATGAGATAGGGGCAGTTTAGTATTTCTAACAAATTTCGTTATTCTAGCATAAATGGTTCTGTAGTTATTAACAGTTGAAGTTGGAAAATTTGTTCACTCATATGAGGGCGGTACCACGGCCATTTTCCAAAAGTTATGCAAAATTGTCAATAGGAGGACCAACTTAATAAATCTACCAAGTTTCATTATTGTAGCTGCTTTTATTATTGAATTATCTCTTTTTAAACGTTTTTCTTAATTGTCGATATCGAAAAAAGGGGCGTGGTTATGGTTCGATTTCGTACATTTTAAATAGCAACCTATTTTGGGCAGAAAGCAACCTGTGTGCGAAATTTCATTCAAATATCTAAATTTTTACTCAAGTTATCGTGTTCACGGACGGACGGACGGACATGTCTCAATGGATTCCTCTGTTCATTCTAAGAACTTTAATATATGGAACTATATATCTATCCAAATTATTTTGTGCCGTCACAAACCACCTTTATATGACCAAAACTATAATACCCTGTGCTAGTACACGCTGGGTATAAAAATCTAAAATAATCAAAAGTAATCAAAACAACCTTTTTGTGTTTTTTTTATATTTTTTTTAATAATTGTAAAAAAATCATAATTTTTTTGGTTTATTTTTTAAATTAATTGAAAACTAAGCATTAAAAATTGAAAGTAATGGGAATCAATCATTAAATGGATTCTCAAGAAAATAGTTAATCAAACCTTTAATCATTACGATTAGTAATCATTATGATCTGAAATGGAACTCTTCAAAAATAGTTTGAAATAGGATGATCTTCCAATTATAGCTTGGTGTTTTACTACAGTGTATATGCCCCACACTTGTACATATATATGTGCCTCTACACATATTTGCGTTGAAATTCACACTTGACAGCAGTGCATACGAAAGCAATTATTAACTGCACCAACCAGATATGAAAACCATTGAGCCATTTAATAATATAATTCACGGCTCTTGATCTGATAACAGAATTGCATTTCATACGCTTATAAGATGTCAGTATCCAAGAGACACTTATGTGCATATGTGTCTGAACAGAGTACATATGTATGTCAATTAATATGTATTCAAGAGTCTTCATGATGACCTGCAGAATATGAAGATGAAACTGGAACGATTTTTTAATATACTTAGTTGTAGATATAGTGCATACCTGAATTAATACAAAAATGTATTATTTGTAGAAACATACATACATACTAGTGATGCCAAGTTTTTCTTCTTTTACAATCTCGAGATTTGGGTATTCTTTATTATCCAACAAAAGCTGAAAAAAGTGAAGAAATTGGTTGAGAGTTTATCAAGCTCTTAAATACAAAATAAATAATTCCTTCCTTTTTATTATTATTGCTGTTTCCGACAGGGTAGAAGTATGCATTTTTCTGGAACGATTTTCCGTCCTCACGTTCTCGAACGAAGAAAGACACTGAAGATGGCACAACGCCGAAACCGGTTTGTCTCCAAACCAAAACTGACAAGGGGTGAATAATTACATTTTTAATATGATTTTTTAATTAAAATGAAAGTTATTTCATTTATAACAAAGAAAAATCCAATACATATGTAGCTACCCAAATTTTATTTTATCAAATTTTATAAATTTTTCGAACAAATTTTTCGAAACGTTTTAAGGGAACAAAAGATTAAGATATATTTCATAATAAATAAATTGTACTACATAATTGTGGGATTTATTAATTTTAATTTCTTATTAATTTAAATTTTATTGTTTTTTATTTATTTAAAAAGTTATTATACTTCAATTTTTAAAAGAAATTCATGTAATCAATTAAATTTAAATAATTATTGTGTTTAGTTGTGCTTCGGCTTACTCCAGGACCTCGAGCGTAGGGGCTGTCAAGTGATAGCCTATGCGGGCGACCTGGCAATCCTCGTCAGGGGAAAGTTTCTTAGTACCGTAAAGGATGTTCTGCAAGGATATCTGGGTATTGTGACAGAGTGGTCCGAATCTTGTGGTCTGGCTGTCAACCCGAGTAAAACGGAACTAGTCCTCTTCACGAGAAGGTATAAGATTGATGGTTTTGTACTACCCTCTATTGGGGAAGTACCGCTGGTGCTTTCTGAAAAGGTCAAGTACCTAGGGGTTATTCTGGGCAGGAAGCTGTCTTGGCAGCTGAATGTAGAGGACAGGGCTAGAAAAGCTTCGGTCGCCTTGTATTGTTGCAGAGGGGCCATTGGCAAGCGATGGGGTCTCTCTCCAAGGGTGGTTTATTGGTTGTACGAGATGGTTGTGAAACCTATCCTATTTTATGGGGTATTGGTCTGGTGGGGCGCACTAGACACTGCATCCTCCACGAAGAAGATGGTCACGGTGCAGCGAATGGCCATGGTTGGGATCAGTGGGGCCATGCGCACCACTCCTACCCTGGCATTGAATGTTATGCTCAATATGCACCCAGTTGACCTTGTAGGAAAAATAAGTGCAGCTCGGGCTGCAATTAGGCTCCGAGACGGTGGATATAGGCTTGTGCGGTATGGCCATTCCAATATACTTTCGGGCTTTGACTTTGTCTCTAACAGAACGGATTACTGTGCGCCGACCTCTACCCCGGCAAAGGGTTTTTCGACTTACATACCCGCAAGGGACGAGTGGACAGGCGGGGAACCTATCTGGGGGGAGGCTCTGGCGAATCTGTTTACGGACGGGTCAAGGCTGGATGGATGTGTTGGGGGGGGTGTTTACTGTCAGGAACTTGGAATTAGCACGCAATTTAGGCTACCTGATCATTGCAGCGTCTTCCAAGCGGAGGTTACCGCCATAAAAGAGGCGGTGGATGGGATGCTGTCCAGCGCATTTGCTGTCAAGGAGTTCAACATCTACTCCGACAGTCAGGCGGCAATTAGGGCGCTGAGTGCAGGCAACGTTCAATCGAGGACAGTGAGCGACTGTCTGGAATCGCTTGCGGTTGCATCCAACTATTTTAAAATAAAAATTATCTGGGTGCCAGGCCACTGTGACATTCCCGGCAATTGCCATGCGGATCTCTTGGCCAGAGCGGGCACTCGTGAGGCAGATGTGGCTGCCTCCAGAACACTGGGTATTCCCCTTACCACCTGTAGGTTGCTTCTGGGCAGGTGGGCTTCGGATCAGCTAAGCAAACGCTGGGCTGACACCACCTTATGTCAGGTGTCGAAGTCCTTCTGGCCGGTGGTTGACTCCGGGCGTTCAATGGGAGTACTAGGGTTCTCCAAGTTACATCTTTCCATGTTTATTGGGGTGTTGACTGGGCACTGTCCGATGGAGGTCCATGCGGTGCGGTTGAATATTCTTGATAACCCGAGCTGCGTGAGCTGCATGGAGGATGACGAGGTGGAATCATCAAATCATTTCATGCTCAGTTGTCCAGCGTTTCCTAGGACCAGGCGCAGGTATCTCGGCTCGGATGTTCTTAGGTCTCCGGAAGACGTGTCGAAAATCGATGTGTGCCAAATCCGGAGTTTTATTGTCGCTACGCAGCGATTTGCTAAGCTATCTTAAGTTAGTGTCACCGTTTAAAATTGTGGTATCACAACGGACCTTGTAAGTGTCCAAGTGAGCTGCCCTCCTAGTGAGACAGCTACCACCTAACCTAACCTGTGCTTCATTTTAAAAATTCGTTTCAACCATTGTATATCAAAACAAGTATAGCATGTTATATGTCAAAGGCACATCAACATGGAGGCATTGTTTACATCTGACGCACTTCAATATGGCGGTACAATTCGGTACAAAGCGAATTCCTATCTTCTAACGACTGATAGAAAGAGATGCAGGATGAGACCAATATATAATATAAAAACACAGGTGACCAAGTCTCTTCGGAATTTTGACGTCTATGCCTTAGATATCACACTTGACATAGTAGACAATGGTTTCAAGTAATGAAAATTTTTTTATTTTCGAACAAAAACTAACGATACTTAAAAAAAAGAAAGTTGTAGATCCATCCTCAGATCACAGCACGCATAATTATCACAATATTCATAAAAAATAAAATTTGTATGTAAATCTTTTTAAAATCACATTTCCATACAAATTTTTGATTCTTCTTCATTTTTTATTTTTACGAATGTGAGTGTTAGTCTTTAATAACATTTTGCAAACCTCAGGGTTGTAGAAGAGAAATATCGGGGTTTTTGACAGCTAAAAAAGCAAGGCCTGCCGAGATCACGGGATTCGCATCCCTTATACATCATCACGTATTCTCTTTTACATCAAACACAAGTTATGAGTTCATTTCTGCTTGTTTTGCCTTATAAATCCCCTCAATAATTGCTACTCTACATAGTCAATGCCAGTCAGTTTATTTGGTCATTGAAATGAAAGTTTGCCTTTTCAACGTTCTAGATAGCTTATCTTTTTTCTTCTTTTCGCATATCCCATTTTCTAGTTTTGCGCCAGCGACTGAGTGGTCAAACCTTTCGGCACACATTTATTTTCATATTCTTTTCAAATACGTACATACGTATGTACAGTTGTGTGCAATATAATAGTAGTGAAATTAAATTGCATATCATTCGACGAAATAAAAAGAAGCTGTGTTTTTAATAATTTTCATTTAAAATATAGCGGATTCCATAAGAGAAACCACATAAAAAGAAATATCAAAGTGTACACAAAGTTCAGAAAAGTTGTTTGAACTTTTAAAAATTTACATCAAAACTTCAATATTTTTGGGAAGAATTTTTATATAATTTTTGAGTACGCAGTTTTATAGCTCACTTGATTTTAGTGCAATAATTTGCAAGTTATAAGTTCCTCAAAATTTCCCTTAATTTGTCGAATTTTTTTTGTCAAGGATGTTGTTGTTGTTCTATTTTTTCCAAACAAAATAAACTTTTTTTATGCGCTGTTATGAAAGAAATCACTCAACACCCTTGACGAAAAAAATTCTGAAAATGCAGGCAAGTTTTTGAGTGAATTCTAAATTGCACAGTGTTTTAGTAAAATAGATTGGTCGGCAAAACTGTGCACTCAAAAATTGTCTAGAAATTCTGCCAAAAAGTTTGAAGATTTGAACGGCCATTTTTCAAATAATTTTCCTGAACTTTGTGTAAACTTTGAAATTTCATTTTATGCGATATCTGTTATGGAACTCGCTAGATTTTAAATGAAAATTAATAAAATCACAGCCTCTTCTTATTTCGTCGAAGGATATCCATTTTAATTTCACTACAATTATTTTTAGCACAGCTGTATGTAAATGTGTTGCTACAGAGAGTAAATGGCACAAAGAAACTGTATAGAAATTCATGACATAGCCAACTCTGTCTTTAATTTTTAGAGTTGAACAGAAAATATTACTAAAAAAGCAATCAAAGTCGGCGTTCCCTTACCTTCCACACATTTTCACTTCGCTTCAGCGTAAAAATCACTCATACGCCATGGTGCCCCGTTGGCTTGCAGCTAGCACTGCATGAGTGGCAGCAGTAACGCTGATGCTGTGCTGTGTTTTATGCCAACATAATAGTTGCTGCGTCTGATATATATATATATTTTTTTTTCAATTTATTTTTGCAATCAGGCCGTTATTGCGGGTCACTTTATATAAACAGATGTTCGTTGAAATACACAGCCATGTGGGCATATACAATCAACAATATTGTGTACCTTAAATTGGTACAACTGCAGCGAAACGTGCTCTTGTTCATTAGCTGTACATAAATAAAGGGTCGTAAATATGTACACATATATATATCTACTTGATTGCGGGCTTATACACAATTTCACTGAGTTCGCGTATTATTTACTTGTCTTGCTGCTGCAGCACGTGCGCATTCGTACATAATCGAATGAAAAATAGCAATTCCAAGAAGTAACACAAAATGTAAATACAATAAGTAGATATAGGCACAAAATCAACAAAACATTTTAAGCAAAGAGTAATCAATAATTGAATGATATAATTAAAGATTGACCATTGACAGTTTATTAACTCAGTCTTCACATTTTAATTGATTTTGCTATGCAAAAGTCACATGAAGGCTTCACGAAGCAAGTAACGGTAACGGTAAAAACAAAGAAATGATAAAAATTCATAGAGACCGATAAATATCTAAACAAATAAATAAAATCCTCAAGAATCCACACAAATATGGTGCGGGCGTATAAAAATCGATAAATTTCTAAAAATCGATAAATTCGTAAAATAAAAAAATTTGTATTAATCGATAGTATTTAAAAAGAGCAATATCAGTTAAAAGCACGAATAATATATTAATAACAATAATTTCTACATATAATAATATTGTTACTGTTCGTCTGCACATTGTAGATATTCATGAAAAATGTGAAGGGTGGATCATTGTTAAACCAAAAGAATCCAAAGCAACTGTTTTTTAAATTTTGTCTGTCATACTGTCTATATGTTTGGGCGCGCATCACACAAAAACTGCTGGATAGAATTTAACGAAACTTCCACCATTGCATTAATAGACGTCTAACTTAAATCTTAAGATACGTGGACTAAGGTGTGAAGCAAAATATGTTAGTACAATATGGGTATCAAACGAAAGGTGCTGATCTCTCTATCTCTATCTCTATGGCGCGATATACAACAGGTATATCATCATAAACCTCCTAAGAGATTTTTGCGCCAAGCTTCTCTTCCAATTTGTGGTGTGCCGATTTGAATTTTCCCTACAAATTGGTGGGACCTACAGTTTTTTGCCGACTCCGAACGGCATCTACAAAGGAGACGAATTTTTGCTGAGAAGCCTGTCATGGCAGAAATACACTCGGAGAGTTTGCCAAACCACTGCCGAGGGGCGACCCCGTTTTGAAAAACTTTTTTCAAATCACTTTTGATGTTACCTGTACCAGGGCTCGAACCATGGACCTTCGGTGTGGTAGGCCGGCAACACTACCTTCACACCACGGCGCCCGGCGGAAAGGTGCTGATGAGTGCTGCAAAAAGCTAAAAACACGAGATTAGTCGATAGCATCTATTATTATTATTATTATGATTTATTTAGACTTAAAATAGTCTATATCTTAGAAAGGCGAATACCATTTAAAATACTAATAAGATAATAACAAATTAATAAAAAATAGTAAGAATAGCAACAACAAAAATTAGAAGTTAAAAACAAAATCGTTTAAAATCAGCAAAAATAGCAAAATATCGGCAGGAACCAAAAAAATGGACCTAATCGTCTGTCTTGCTTTTGGGGAAATTATTCGAGAAACAATGAGCTTTTCACATAATCTATCAAAAAGGACTGCTCAAAAGGACTGCTCATATCCGTAACACTTCTTAAATCTCCTTTTTGTTTGGTGATTGAAATGAAAACTAAAATAAGATTGATAAAGAGAAACTGATATAATGGTTCAAAAACTAGTGCAGTCTTAAATAATACGACATTTAGAACAAGTGAAGAAAAGCATTAAAGGTCTTCTGAAACTTTTAACATGTTTAAACCAGAACTGTTAAATAATGATTACCGGTTTGATTAATTATTATTTTTTTAAATCCATTTAATGAATAATTACCATTGCTTTTAATTTGTAAAGATTATTTTCAAATTAATTAAAAAAGTAATCAAAGATAATCATGATTTTTTACGATTATAAAAAAAATCAATAATAACAAAACAAAATTTGTTTTGATAATTTTTGTTTTTTTCTATTATATTTGTTTTTTTTTCAGTATTGTTGTAGAAGCACATAAATAAATATACACATCAACAATACAGAAAAAAAAACAAAATAAAATAAATAAATTGTAATCAAGGGTAATCAAACCAACTTTTTTTGAATTTTTTTTTTTGGTGATTATTTTGGATTTTCTTCGATTATTTTTGATTTTTTATAATATTTTTTGTAAAATTTTTTGGTTTTCTTCTAATCTTAGTCAATTAATAATTGCCTTTGCTTGAAAAACAATTAAAATAATCATTACCAATTAAAAAAGCCGTCTTATTAATTGATTACTAATTACTAATCAAATTTAACAGGCCTGGTTTAAACTATAAAACACTTTAATTGAAAGAAATTAGCTAGTAAACATATCTGAGTATTTTGAAATTTTCTTCCGTCAAATACGGTCCTCCCTTATGCACCACTATATTTATGGAAATAAGTGGAAAAAGACAAACTTGAGTTTTGTCGAAAACGAGAAAGTACCACTATTGTGTTCTCCTTGCTAGGATCTATAATCATAGAAAATTTCATGGCGTTTGCTCAAAAATGGTGGAGTTTACGGACTATATTTCAATTCCATACATTCACCCTACAATTTCAACTTTGAAAGCGCTCTACTGAAAAATTCCAAAATATTACTTTGATAGTTTTTCCTTATTGCCACAGATAGCAACCACTTAAAGTTGATTGGGCATGAAACCAAGCAAACCAAGCAGCTAGCTAAAATTGTTAAATTATTTTCTATTAAAAATTTTCACAAAGGCTATAGCTATACATAAAAAAATTAAAACATCGTAATATGTATAAGCGCTTAAAACACCGGCAATTTTTATGAATGTAGCAGTTTCATACTTACTTAATACTTTAGTATTCATCTAATGGTTTAGTCATACATATCTATTTTATATTTATGTGTATATATGTACACGCATAATACATGAACTAAACCTCAAAATAAAGCGAAGACATAATAAGAACACAAAACAGCATCCGCCGACACGTCGGAGACTACCACAACATTACTCGAAAAACACAAACAATGCACAAAAGAAGCATAGTTTCAGGCACCACAGCCATTTTTACAGCGTCATTTTGCGAGACTTGTGCATTTAAATAAACATACATACATACACATATATACACTTACAAAGCTATCTACATATAACATAACTTTTATGTTCTTTTTACTTTAAAGTTTTTAAGAAAATATTTCTCTTATATACTTTTGTTGTAGTTGTAGTTCAACCACACCAATTTCACCTCTGCCACATATACGTAAAATATATGTGATTGTATGTATGTGTGTGTGTGAATGTTTGTCATACAAATCCTTTCCATGTAAAACATATATTGCGGTATATGCTTTTGTAGTTGTTGCTATCTTGCTAGGTCAACATACAATACTCGTACATATATTCCTATATGGCTGGCCCAGAGAGTATAACCTGTAGGGCAAATCTCTAGTTTTTAGTCGGTGCGTTTTAAGTGCATTCGGAAAGACGCGTCATACAGCGTGTTTAGATAAAATCAACCAATGAATTTAAGACTGCCATGTTCTGGAGGATGGAAATTGCACCACGCTACAATATCTTTCTCGAACTATTTTGCTTGTGTTGATTTTTCGACAGTATGGAAAGTTGATGTATATTGGAACAATTTTCCGTCATCCCTTGTCAATTTGGTTTTGTAACAAACCGGTTTCAGCGCTCTGCCATCCTCAGTGTTTAGTTTCGTTCTCGAACTAGTTGCATTTTAATCAGTAAAGATCTAGTTCCTTTATCTTCACATTTTCGTTTTCTCGCTAGACCAAGATTGTAATAAGGAACAACTTAAAATCTCATGTGTCTTGCTTGATAACTAGATTTGTTCTCTTTAAACTGCTGAAAATCTAGTCACGATCGAACTTGTTTTAATTTTTCGCCTCTTCTTGAGTTGTGAACTAGAAATTTCGGTTTCTTGTTACAGCTTTCGCTGCAGGCACAGCTATGTATGTTGAAACATAAATACATCGGTACATACCGTGTATTTGGATCATTGCTCGTCTGGTTATGTACGTATATGTTTGTCGTTGTTTGTGCAGAGGTTAGTAGTACATATTCCATGGTGTCATTCGGATTTTGTTTCATTGCTGTTTGCAACGTGTCAGATGTTAGACGTTTTCTCTTGCATAACGGGAATCAAAAATCATTGTTCAAGGTTTTGTGTCATTACATTAAAAATAAAAATTAAAAAAATATTTAAAAACAATTCTTAAAGTTAATAGCACTTAACGCATTTGTAGTGAAACACTGAAAAGTTCTGCTCAGAAAATCATGCATTTAAGTTCCATTTAAAGTTTCGAAATTACGCTTGAGGGAGTTTTTATGGTTAGAAGGCATATGTTGAGCTGGCTTACGAGGAATTTTAGTTAAAAGTTGGTGAGTGTTTTTCTTGTTGTTGTGTAGTGCTTTTCCATCAAAAATGTATTTTTAATGTTATTTGAATACTTGCTTAAAATTTTGTGAGAGGAAAGATCGAAAAACATGGCTAGTTAATTCGCAAAAATTATTCGGCATATTTTATATGAACGATTTATATGAACGATATGTTCTTTGTACATTTGTGAGTTGTGCATTAGAGTGATCCGTTCTTGATGATTTTCTTTGTCCAAGCATTACTGAGAGTGACTTCAAATTGTCATATCCTTTTGTTTCATAGTTGAACGTGTTACAGAACAAAGCGCCTTTATCTGAATAATCACTTATATAGAACACGGACTTTATATAGGTTTAATATAGACCATTTCCAACTTATATTAGGAAGGGTGTAAAGAACACAGAATTCTAGAAAAATGTAATAATGTAGATAATTCTTTGAAAGAGTTATGAAGCAAATTGCGTTTATCTGAGCAATCAGTTGGAGCTACATATATGTGGGAATGTATGGTCAGGCCACTACACACCGGACAGCCACGTTACTACCACGGCCAAGGTAAATAGATCGGTGTCTATCATAAGATCGGTGTCCAACATAATGAGGTTAACGTTGATTACTATGTTATTTCATTAATTATTTCAATTCAGAATATAGAATTTTCAATGTTCAACTGTAAACTATTTTAATTTTGTAAAAAATATATGATTTGTAATTTCTGCAATTGTAATGAAAATTTATTATACGAAAATATATTGAACAGATAAGTTCACTACATATATATATGTGTTCCACTGATTCGGTCTGATTAGTGTCGACAAATGTTTAAGACTTTAAAAAGCTCAGAATACTAAATTTAATAATACAATATAAGGGACTAATTCCAACAGACAAACAGGCAGACGGCCATGACTAAATCGACGTATTTTACAGTGCCTATCATGTAGCTATTAGTTTGCTTCTCATAGTTAAAAAATTTTATTTAAAAATTTTTTATTTTTTTATTAGGTACTAAAAGATATTTTTTTTATATTAACAGAAAAGAAAATTAAGAGACAACCGCCATAGCTTTTCTTATATAGCCATTTTGGAAGCTGCTAGACTTCTTCTTTAGAGAAACTTTGTCACGCGCTGTTAACCAATAGGCTTTGAGAACAACGGGCTTGCAGGCTAAACTCCTATTTCTATTCATTTTTACCATACTATTACACAAAACTTAACATACAAATTTATACGACTCTTAAATGAGAAAAATAGCTTAAAAATATAAACATGCAAAAGATTTCATAAAAATTACTAAAAAATGTAAATTCCGAGTGCGCTGTAGTTATGAAACACGCTATATGAAAAGTCTTTTCTATTTGTATTGTATTGTATTTATTGAACAATTTTCCTAGCACAACAAATTTGACAAAAATTATTTTATAGTGCTAGTCAGGAATAACACAAAATAAGACTTATATTTTAGGTATATAGTTAATTTTATGACATGAAATTTTATGAATATTTTGAATCATACATTTTTTTTTTATTTGTATACCAGCAAATTAAGTTATTTGTATATATTCTAAGAAAAACTAACTCTTTCGATTGAGCATACATTTATAAAGACTATCGCATACAGGATATATTTGGCTGACTCTATGCAACATATCATATATGTGTAGTTATACATTATCTTATATATTTAAGTATATATATACTTTTATTATATAATACATCGGAGATTGTGTCTACAACTCCCCAGTGGATGAATCATAACCCAATTGCCTCAATACAAATACTCGATTTGTATACTGTTGTCATAGGTTAGGGTAGCTGATTGTCTTGATAATAACATAACATATATATAAAATACATAAGGCAAACAATATATATATGTATATATATATATATATAAGATTATGAACATATATTTTCTATTACAAGGGATTTGTTTGTGTGTGAATATTTAAAGAACTCTACTGAAACAGGAATAATTACGAACTTTGCGCAGACATAGTTGTCTATATACCATGTATATTGTATATTATACATACACATGTCATACATACTGCATATGTCTTTATTTGACTGAAGCTATATATGTATATATCGGGTGTTTTTTTTAGGGGTATAGAACTTCGAATTGAAATAAAACACAAGAAAATCGTTTTAAGGTCCATCAATTTGGCTTTATTGGAAGGATAATTTTATGCCATTAATGTTTAAATATGATTTCGGGCATGTGGCCGCCGCGGCTGGCTCGAATAAAGCCAATTCTACAGGTCCAATTTTCAACCACTTTTTCGAGCATATGGGGCCGTATGTCGGCAATAACGCCACGAATGTTGGCTTCCAATTCCCCTAACGTTTCTGGTTTGTTGGTGTAGACGAGCGACTTCACATATCCCCAAAGAAAATAATCCAATGGTGTCAAATCACACGACCTTGGTGGCCAATTGACAGGTCCATTCCGCGAAATTATGCGCTCATCGAATGTTTCCTTCAATAAATCGATTGTGACGTGCGCTGTGTGGCATGTAGCGCCGTCTTGTTGGAACCACAACTCATCCACATTCATGCCATCCAATTCGGGAACAAAATAGTCGGTTATCATGGCTCTATACCGGTCTCCATTAACGGTAGCTGCCTCTCCAGCATTATTGCGGAAGAAGTATGGCCCAATGACTCCACCAGCCCATAGAGCACACCAAACAGTCAGTTTTTGTGGATGTAATGGCGTTTCAAGGGTCTCATGTGGATTCTCTTCACTCCAAATGCGGCAATTTTGCTTGTTGACGTAGCCATTCAACCAAAAATGAGCCTCATCACTGAACAAAATTTTGCGATGAAAATCAGCATCGAAATCAATCTCATTTTCGGCCCATACACCAAAATCACGACGCATTGCATGGTCTCGCGGCTTTAATTCTTGCACAAGCTGGATCTTGTAAGGTCGCAAGCCAAGATCTTCCATAAAGTTGATGGACAAAGCTCCAATTGCTGTGCACGGTGGCGAATCGATTCATTCGGGTCCTCTTCAACACTTTGCTCTACAGCGGCAATTGTTTCTTCGGTGCGCACTGTTCGACGTCTCTGCGGATGCGTATTATCACATAGAGTAAACGTAGTGCGAAAACGATCCATGGTTAACCGAATTAATTGCTCTGATGGACGATTATGTCGACCATAAAATGGACGGAGCTCACGGTAAACTTCGCGAACTGAACCATTATTTTCGAAATAAATTTGCACGATTTGCAAGCGTTGTTCTTTTGTCAACCTGTTCATGATGAAATGGCAAACCAAACTGAACATAAATGACATTAGAGTTGCCAGATTTGACCACAAAATGCCAGTTTTATCTCTATTCGAAAAACAAACCTGTAAAAAAAACACCCTATATATATATATATATTTACTGTATAAAACATACTAAGTCACTTTAGAATTTATTGCTTTATTTCATTTTAAAAACCCCTTTGCTAGTCCTATTGCTATACTTCTACTAATTTCGTTTGCTTCCAAGCATAAGTAAATACATATTTACTTTAAGCAAGGGTGTTATTTATTGATTTTTAGTACGCCGCCAAAGTAGCATTGCACGTGCATCCACCAAAAGTGCAAACGTCAACGTAATTTAAACTCTTTTTTATACCAATTATATAAAATGTGAGGGTGTCGTGAACATCTGACTGCAAATCGGAATATACGAGCAATAGGGTGCCTTAAAGACGTTGAAACCGAAAATTGGAATATATGCCTTTCTACTTCTTTCCCTACTACGTGATCTTGCTCCAAAATCGCAGCAAATTTCAAATTTTGAAAAAATTTTTATGATGAAATGTTTATTTTCTTTATCTTTAGTCGCTCGCTACGGTTAGTGCTAGCAACTGCTTGAAACATAACCATCTTTAAATATATTACTCAAAAGCGCTTTGAGATATGGCATTCTTCAACGAAAATGTGAAAAAGAACGTTTTTGATTAAAAACTTTAAGTGCCAAAAATATTTTCTGAAATAGCCGTCATTATATGCCTAGTATAGATTTGTTAAATTATCGGGGATTTTCAAATTGGGCCAGCTAGTCTAAAGCGTAAAACTTACAGAAATATATTGGCATAGCTTGTAATACAATTTATGAATTTGATGAAAAACAACTAATCTTTTTTTTTGAATTTTTTTTCGAGCAAATTCAAACTATTATATATATCTTATTTAACAGCTTTATCACAGAATTCAGACAGCCCATAAAGAGTTAACTAATTAAGTCTGTCATTTAATCAATTTTAAGCAGAGACCTAACGGTTATTATAGAAATGAGATAAAGGTCATATTTAACCACTAACATTGATGAATGCAAATATTGGTTATAATTAACCATTATTAAAAAAAATTGTTTTTATCGCCATAACCAATTTAAATGAGAAATATTTTTTTTGTCATTTTTGACTAGATGGACAGGATTTTTTTGGTTAGTTATGCACTCTTTTTAAGTAAGTCTGCAGAGCATTTTATAATCACATATATGAAATGATAATTTTGTCCTAAAAACGCATAAAAAAATTCGGAATATAATATATATGAGACATACAGCTGTGTACAATATAATAGTAGTGAAATTAAATTAGATATCATTCGACGAAATAAGAAGAAGCTGTGTTTTTAATAATTCTTATTTAAAATATAGCGAATTCTATAACAGAAACCACATAAAAATAAACTTCAAATTTTACACAAAGTTCAGGAAAGTTAAATAAACTTTTAAAAATTTGCAACCAAATTTTAATATTTTTGGGAGAAATAATTTTTTGAGTACGCAGTTGTATAGCTCATTTAATATTAGCATAATAATGTGCAAAAAAATTTGAATTTTTTTGTCAAGAATGTTGGCTATTTTTTTAAATAGAAAATAAGTGTTTCTTCATGCGTTGTATGGACGAAAAAAAATTCTGAAAATTCCGCGAAATTTTTGAGCGAGTTCTAACTTGCACAATGTTAAACTAAGATTGATTGGTCTACAAAACTGCATACTCAAAATTGGTTTTTGAATTTCTGCCAAAAAATTTGCAGATTTTGATGGCCATTTTTAAAACTTTAATTAACTTTCCTGAGCTTTGTGTAAACTTTTAAATTTCTTTTAATGTGGTTTCTGTTATCGAATTCGCTATATTTTAAAAGCAAATTATTAAAATCACAGCTTTTTCTTATTTCGACGAACTATATCCATTTTAATTTCACTACTATTATATTGAACACCGCTGTATATATAAAATGATCAAAAAAAAATTTTGATAATGGTTATTCCTAACCAAAAAAATATATTTCTCATTTATATTGGCTATGCCGAACAAAAAATATATTTTTTATGGTAATGGTTAAAAATTCCCAAAATAGTATAAAGGTAGTTTTTACGTAAACTTTTTGCTCAAAAAAAAAAAAATAAGAATTATTCTCAGTCCCTGATTTTAAGTATATACTGGCCGTTTTTTATTCGTCACTTCGATGCTAGATATAATTTGTTGAATTAAAAACAAACAAAAAATTAAGCAAGTAAAAAAGTTATAAGCGCCCACAAAGGGAAAGCGGGAAAGAAGAACTTCAGATAGGTATTTTATTCACACGTTGCTAAGTGCTTACGAATAAAAATCGGCTTTTTAATTTTTGTTATATTCTTACCCTCATATTCATAAAAAATAAAATTGTTTTATAAAGGTTTTTAAAATGACATTTCCATACAAATGTTGAACTATACGAAGTTCATAAAATTTGTTTATTTTCTTTGTTTAATATAGGAGTTATTGTGTACTTTATATAGGTTGTAAAAATGTCAACTACTTTGTTGTATTACAAACAATATAAAATCTCACTGTATCTACTAATTTTTATGTTTTAAAATTAATGAAATGAAATATATGTAGTGTTAGTCATTCTAATGTAATCAATATTTGTGTTTAATATAATTTAAATGCCTAACCCCAAAACTTGTAAAACAATAAATTTGTTGTCCATCCACATTTTCCAAAACTAAAACATTAACACGCACTACACTAACAAAGCTAACAGTGGCTTTATCATAACAAAAACCACATAATAAGTTAACAATATACTCTTGCCAAATTTTACTAATTAATTTTGTATTATTCTCTTTTCACTATCAAATTACAGAAAATGTTGGCTTGAATCCTCATTTGTTGGCATACGTCCATTGGACTCACCACAAACACCGGTCATCGAGAGTACAGCAACGGCATTTAGTAGCGCTACAAACACCGCAAACACAACAGCGAACAATAGCATTAGCAGCCAATACAATAGTTATACAAATTATAATTATAATTATAATACAAGTAATTCATCAACAAATACACTAACAGCAATAACAACACCAAATAGTATTGGTGGTATTGGTACAGCGATTACAACAAATCCGCATGTACTACGCATGAACGGACTGAGTATCGTTGGCGGTGGTGAGTCAACAATTATGATTTAAACAAAATTCTTATTAGAAATATATATATATATATATTTATTAAATATTTATGTATAATAATATTATATGTATGCAAGTATGAGAAATGAAATGAGTTGCTTAAAATTGCACATACAAAAAATTCGACACCAAGAAAACAAAAGTAGCCAACTTTTTTCTTTACGTTAAACATTTTTTTTTTTTAATTTAATAAGTTGCTAACTTTTCTTAGTGCGTACAATTGCGTTGTTGTTGTAGCAAATACAAAGAAAAAGTTTAGATATTATAAAATTTTTTTTCGCTTGCATTAGTAGCGTAAAAGTAAAAAAGAAAAAATGAAAAAAAGTAACGAGTTGCAAATAATTATAGTTGATTATTTAGTTGTTTAGCATATTAGATGTTATCAATAAACATTTAAATGCGTGCATTTCAAATTTACATATACAAATAAATACCATGTGCATGTTTATAATTTTGTAGCATTTGCAGACATTTTTAGTTTTAAAAATTAATTAATGTATGATTAGCATGTGAAAATTTGATTTTTACATTTTAAAATGCACAAAAATACAGCGAGTCAAAAGGTGATGAATAACTTTTCAACTGGTGATGTGTCACTGCATGGTTTAGTGTAGGGATGCAAAAAAAAAAAAGCTGGGTAAATGTTTACGCTTTTCAAAATTTGTTAAAATATTCGTTATTTTGAAAACGCCTTACTGGGGTTTGACTGGGGTTTTTAAAACGTTGCAACAAATTCAGATATACGAGGTGTGTTCAAAAAGTATCGCGAATTTTGTGTTTTTTCAAAAATTATTTATTTATTCATGAATATCTATTTTGTCCCCTTCAAAGTAATCCCCATGAGATATTATACACTTGTGCCAACGGTTTTTCCAATTTTCGAAGCACTTCAAAAAATCATTTTTTTGTATCTTGTTCAGCTCCTCCTTCGATGCCGTCTTTATCTCGTCAAGAGAAGCGTAATGTCGTCCTTTCATGGGCCTCTTCAGTTTAGGGAACAAGAAAAAGTCACAGGGGGCCAGATCTGGGGAATACGGTAGCTGCGGCATTATTAGTGTGTTGTTTTTGGCCAAAAAGTCGCGCACAAGCAACGATGCGTGAGCAGGGGCGTTATCGTGGTGCAAAAGCCAATTTTTGTTCTTCCACAAATCCGGGCGTTTCTGGCGGATTGCTTCGCGCAAATTGCGCATAACTTGCAGGTAATATTCCTTATTGACCGTTCTTCCCTGTGGCAAGAACTCATGATGCACCACGCCCCTGCAATCGAAGAAAACTGTCAGCAAAACTTTCACATTCGACCGAACTTGGCTTTTTTCGGTCTTGGTTCGTGCGGCAGCTTCCATTTAAATGATTGAGCTTTGGTTTCCACGTCATAACCATAAACCCACGATTCGTCACCAGTTATGACCCTCTGGAGCAAATTTGGGTCGTCGCGGACAGAGTTTAACATCTCATTAGCAATATTCATGCGATGCTGTTTTTGGTCACAATTGAGCAATTTTGGTACGAATTTCGCGTAAAAATCGAAGACGATCCAAAACACGTGCAAGCAAAGCAGCTGTCAACAATTAACTGAACATTCAAAATGGCCGAGCTTGTCGGCATAAGTGAGAGACATGAGTACCAACATAGCGCCACAAAAAAATTCGAAATTCGAATATACGTAACCAGCGAAAATTCAAAATTCGCGATACTTTTTGAACACACCTCGTATATATCTATTGCATTTTTATCTTAAGATATCGATTTATCGATAAAGTTTAAGAAAATGTACGTTGTTCCAAACATTTTTGCAATAAAGTTCTACATTTAATTTCGACTAAATTTTCCTCGTATATTTAAGTAGTACGCGCAGAAAACATTAAAATGAAAATAATTCGAAAATTAACTTAGAAACGTGCGTGTTAAATAAATATTGCAAAATTTTATAATATTGATGGCCTTTGCCTTATTTAAGTACCTAGATCTAAGTGCCAAAAATTAGTGCTTAATTGTACAATCCATCATGTCTTTGTTGGCGCATTACTTTGCTTCCTTGCTAGTGGAACTTTTTTAAGAATTCGTACAAATTATTTTGCAGAAAATGCTAACACTTTTCAGAAAAATCTGAGAACATCTCAGTGCTTGGTCACAGGACTTTTAAGCTTAATGAAAACTTGTAAAAATCTCGTAAAACTTGAGCATTTTGTTTACTTTACTTCTGCGCTTCGATAGATCGTAGTGTACCTGGCGCGCAGTTAAAACATTATTCATGACTTTCTGCACACCCTGTATATACATTTTTTTCACTTAATATATAGTATACCTTTTTTTTTGGTCTATAATGATTTCAATCATCTTTTTTATTTATAGAGCTGCTAAAAATGTATCAAAAACCAGAAATCGATAGCAGCTAATGCATTTTTAACAATTAGTTGGCACAAAACTTTTTCGTTTTATTATATAAACAGCAAATTCTTTTGTTTTTCTTCTTCTTAGTGCGTTTTTAAAACAAACAAAATTAACGTTTATATTCATGAATATATTCAAAATATGTATTTAGTTGTATAATTTCGTTTATATTTACTTTTATACGCATAAGTTTACATTAATTTCATTTTATTGTAAAGAAAAAAAAAATGAAAAAAAAAAAATTAAATGTGGCAATATTATGTTTTAAAGCATATTCATAAGTTTTAAAAAATTTAAAAAAAAAATTTAAAAACAATAAATTGGTTCTAAAAATAAACAATTAAATACTTCATTTATTATGCTCAAACCATTATTTACACACATACATAGATGCATACAAGTGCAACATACATATATATACTTATAAAAACCTAAACTTACATACATTTTTAATTAATTATGTGTGTAGCATTGTTTCGTAAAACTTTTATTTCTAATATATGCTTGAATGTTATAAATATATAAAAAATTACTTTGTATTACATTTTTAGTTTTAAAGTTTTAAATTTCATAATTTTTTTTTTTTTTTTAGATTTTAAGTTTTGACTATGACGATTTATTTGCATATTATGACATACATACTTACTATATAACAATATATACATTTAAAACGTTTGTAATATATATCCTCAAAGTAAAATAAATACATATTTACGTCCAAACACATTTTATTTATTATTTTTATTTTTTATTCATGGTACATTAAACACAATAAAGTGCAGCGAAAAAAAAAAACTTTTTTTTTTTTTTTTACCTTTATATCGACTTGGCAACTCTGCTTCGGTCAAGCACTAAAACACCCTTTTAGAGTGCAAAAATTCTTTTATTTTTCCTCCTTGAAACGAAAAGCCGCAGTTAGCCTTTCTTCAAGTCGACACTGAAGACGGTATTCGTTATTATGCCAACTATGGAACATATGTATATGGTCCAATTTTAAGAAATATGTCACTGTTACGAGAACACTTTCGGCAACGGTTTCTAAATTTTATTGGCGCCCACCACACCGAACACATTAGGTACAAGTGCCGGGATAGGTAACATCAAAAATATTTAAGAAAACTTTTTTCAAAACGTAGTTGCTCCTGGGGAATGGTCGGTAAAACATCCGAGTGTATTTTTGGTATGAAAAAGTTTGCGAGAGAAAATTCATGCCGTTTGTTGTCGGCATAAAATATGTGGATCCCACCAAATTTGTTGGGAAGCTCACCCTTAATCTACTCAGAGGTATATCGCGCCAAATTATTATTCTCCTAAATTTTACGAAAATCTAGTTTTAATATTTGGTGACTTGTCTTAATGTCATTGGAATAGAATGAATTAATATAATTTTTACAAAGAGAATTAATGTCAAATTTTGTTAAAAATTAACGAAAGTGTCATTAATTCCATTGACAGTATGATACGTCACTCAATTTTTCACTGGCTTAACAGTACATGTAGCGGGGTAACAAGCTCTTTAGATAAAAATTTGAATTAGAAAGAACCTGTTTGGTACCTTGACTTAGATAGTCGCCGTTGACATCATGGGAATGACCATACATATTTCATAGCACTTTTCTCTCGAATACTCCAAGAACCATCTCATTTTCTCTTGATTTTGTATTTGATTCCGAGCCGTACATGAGTACAGGTATGATGAGAGACTTATAGAGCGTAATCTTTGTCCGTCGAGAGTGGAATTTACTTCTCAATTGCCTACTCAGTCCAGAGCAGTACTTGTTGACAAACATGATTTTCTGTTGAATTTCTCGACTGACATAATTTTTGACCCAATATAAACGCATTCCGCCAACTTTCTGTCAAAAATGTCTCATGCACATACAAATTGTATGAGAGCAACCTAAACTAACCGCACAGCGTAACAACCTAACTCAATTTCCAATTTCTGTTTTGCGTGACATATCGATTTGACATTTAAGCTCAGCTGGCACGTCGTTTGTGTATATGAGAGCTACTCACACACGCAAAATTTATTTCGGTTAGAACCAAAAAAGTCGTTTATTTTCGTGCGGTAAAAAACGCTGTGCAGTTATATTAGGTTGGGCTGTCACAGTTCCAAATTTGTAACAATCAACAGTGACGTGGTTGCCAAGGCGCAGGTGCGCCGATTTCTTCTTTGATAACAGCAAATACTTCGTCTTGTCCTCGTTCACCGCAAGGCCCACTTTCTTCGCTTCTCTATTCAAGCCAGAGAAGGCAGAATTTACGGCGCGGCTGTTAAGGCCAATGATCTCAGTATCAACAGCATATGCCAGCAATTCTTTTTCTTTTTTTCTTTAAATGGTCATCTAACCGCCTGGGCGATTTTGACCGTCCAACAAAGCTCGCCAGTCGTTTCTATGCCAGCAATTGCAAGCTCTTGTTCAGCTCTGCTACTCGAATTATCTTCTCAATCATCAAGCTGAAGAGGTCGCACGCAAGAGAGTGGCATTGTCTGAAGCGTCGTCTGGTTTCGAATGACACATAGAGGTCCTTCGCAATTCTAACGGAGCTGTTGCTATTGCTCAACGTCATTTGGCATATTTGTAGTCTTATAAGCATCCTAATACATAATTGAAATTAGAAGTCTCATTCAAATTGGCAATTGACAGACAAGCGACAGCTAAAACACGTCGGACGCACAAATCGAAAATCAATCGAAATTGACCAAGGCTGCAGACGGTATGAAAAGTGAGTTAACAACCTTACCAGTCGTAAAACATACTCGTAGTACAAAAGACGAGATATCAAATGAAAAGGATCGATTTAGTACACATTCCAAGTATCACTTTCAGAATATTGGGTACAAAAAAATATCGTAATATAATTTATGGAGTTCAACTTTTCTACATCTTGGAAGAGGTGTAAAACGCATAATGGACCACTATACCTCACCCTATACCTCGATACTTCCAAAAAATCATCCAACACCTTACAGAGGTTCTGGCGGCTCAACAATACTACTATTTCAAGAAAACCTAACTGTGGCGCATCATGACTGCTATATAAGTTCTAGAACTCCTAGGTAGAGGCAGTATCAATATTGATGCTTCACTGGAATACTAGAGGAAGCGCAGGAAAAAAAACGTTTTTTTTTTAACTCACTTTCAAATGTTGTTTTGGTTATTTTAACAGTATAACTCAGATAACACATTCATTCAAAAATGGTATTGGACGCCATCTACAGGTAGTTCTAGGAAATAATTTTTAGAACCAAGGTGGAATAAATAAAATGTATTTCGTGCAGGGATGCTCAACAAACATCGTTAGTTCACAAAAAAAAACTTAACGAAATAATTTCGCTTCGGTAATTTACAAAATAAAATTATCAAAATAATTTCGTTTCGGTAATTCGCAAACTAAATTATCAAAATGTAACCGATAACATTGCAACGACATCAACGAAATCAACGAAAATATCTCAATTAAACTGTGCTGGCAATACCTTCAAGGGACGCATACATAGCTCTCAGTTAAATTAAATCAATTCGTGCAAATATACACTTGATTTTAGTGCATTGAAAAAGTACAATTGAAATTATATTTTGCAAATAATTGGATTATATAGTTATCTATATTATTCTATCTATGGCGCGATATACAACAGGTATATCATCATAAACCTCCTAAGAGATTTTTGCGCCAAGCTTCTCTTCCAATTTGTGGTGTGCCGATTTGAATTTTTCCCTACAAATTGGTGGGACCTACAGTTTTTTGCCGACTCCGAACGGCATCTACAAAGGAGACGAATTTTTTGCTGAGAAGCCTGTCATGGCAGAAATACACTCGGAGAGTTTGCCAAACCACTGCCGAGGGGCGACCCCGTTTTGAAAAACTTTTTTCAAATCACTTTTGATGTTACCTGTACCAGGGCTCGAACCATGGACCTTCGGTGTGGTAGGCCGGCAACACTACCTTCACACCACGGCGGCCGCAATTTAATAAAAAACTTACCCAAACTCACGCATTCCAAAAATCGAATGTTTACTTTTCTTTTGTATGTTAAGTTTGTATGTATGTCCTTCGGTGGACTGTTTGTGATGGCATTGCCAGCAGAATAACAATATAAAGTTTAGTGTTTTAACGTTATCAACAACGTATCGTTTAGGTTAATTAACGAAATAAAATTATTGTGATGATTATTTTCATAACTTCATTCTCGTTTTTAGCACAAAGAAATTATTTTGATAAATGCCTGATCGTTAAAAAAAAAGAATAGTTGTAGCGATTGGTTTTTTTCGGTAAGCGATAATATTATCATTACGATGCATCCTTGATTTCGTGTTATCTGACCACCATTCACAAGGCGCTCGTAAGTTGGGTATATGAGCGTCCAATTTACAGTGCTAGGAATATGAAATTCTTTAAAGAATTTCTAAATATATTTCTTCTTTAAATCAATTATCAATCCTGAAAAAGTAAAACGCCATATAACGATACAAAATTCATAGTCATTATGATCTTTTATCAGTTCTGATTATAATTTATTGTTATTTCATAAATATTTATCACGCACAAGTTTCAAAGTAGTTACTTCACGCACAAATTTTCATTACTTACTACAACACTTTATAAATGTTTTATGAATTAGTATTTGTTAGAGACCATTTTTAAAATTTGTACCTATCCTAGAAACACGCTTTCCAATGCCTATTTACTTTTCCTTCAACTTCCTCACGTACATACTTGTGGTTACAGCTCGAAAGTTCTCAATGTAATAAATAATAAATAATTGATTTATTACTACGCATTTATGATACGAAAGTTTAAAATAAGCTCAATCTACAAATTACAGCAATCACTTTTAGAAATCAAAAAAAAAAAACCTGTTAAATATTGATTACTAATCGTAATGATTACTGGTTTGATTAATTATTTTCTTGATAATCAATTTAATGATTGATTACCATTAATTTCAATTTTTAATGGTTATTTTCCAATTAACTAAAAAAATATTCAGATTTTTTATTATTATTAATAAAAATAAAAAAATTATCAAAAAAAGTGGTTTTGATTACTTTTGATTATTATAAATTTTGTTTTGGTTATTTTTGATAATTTTTAATTTTTTTTAGTACTGTTGTAGAAGCACATAATATACACATCAACAATACTGAAAAAAAAACCAAAAAAAAAAATCCAAAAATAATCAAAAAAAAGTTGTTTTAATTACTTTTGATTATTTTATATTTTTTTTTGATTATTTTAAATTTGGTTTCAGTGTTGTTGATGTGCATATTTATGCGCTTTTACAACAATACTGAAAAATTTTAAAATAATCAAGAAAAAAAATAATATCAAAAAAAAAATCTATAATAATCAAAAATAATTAAAACTACTTTTTTGATTATTTTGGATTTTTGGATTTTTTCTAATCGTAATCAATTAATAATTGCCCTTTCTTGAAAAACAATTAAAATAATCATTACTAATTAAAAAAGCCGTCTAATTAATTGATTACTATTTACTAATCAAATTTAACAGGTCTGGTTAGAAGTCATGTTCCGGTTTTCGAATGCGAGAAATTGTTCTAAGTAAATAAATTTAAAAAATTTCAGTACGGTTAAGAGAACAGAAAAAATATCGTTCAATGTGTAGTCAAAATGGATTCGTTTTTTTTTTTTTTGTGAAAGCCGGAACATGCCTGTATTGGCGTGCAACCGATGCCTATGTTTTTTGTTTTGTCTATCGCTAGCGTTTTTTTCGCTCTAGGTTAAATGTAACAACGATTTAGTTTAAGTGTAATTTAAGGCAAACAAAATACAAATACCAAACAACAAACAAAACAGATTTTTTAAAATATGCATTTTATATTCTTGTTTCTTTTTTTATCCCAAAACATATGACAACTCATTAAAATTGAAAAAAAAAAAATGAAATCTAACTCATAACTGCATAAATGCTTATTCTTTATTCATTACAAAACACAAAAATAAAAACATGAAAAATATGTATTGCTCGCACATTAAACGAAACCAAATTGAATTTTGAAAAAAAAAAAAAAATTCAAATTTAGCGCCAGAACGCTCGTTAAGTAACGCATCGCTAGAAGATGTTTTAGCCTCACTATTAGGACTGCCATCGTCATCAACGTTACGTGGTGGAGTGCAGAGCGTAAACGTAGGCGCTGGTGCGGCTGTCAGCACGGGCGCCAGCGTCGGCGTCAACGTCAACGCGGGCCCATCCGCCACAAGTGAACCATACACTAGGCCAACGACGACGACAGGTATGAACCTGTAAGTTTTGTTCCATCACCAACAAAATATATACTCGCCCATAACTATATACTCGTACTACATACTAGATATTTGTTATATATATATTTAGAAATAAGTGAAGCAATAATCATGTGCGTTCGGAAATTTTTTTTACTGCAGTTTTTACATTTTTTTTTTGTTTTTATTTTTATTTTTTTTTATTTGGTTGCTGTATCGACCGATGTGTGGGAGATCAATCTATTTAAAAATATCTTCCAAAAATTATTCAACTAAGAATTTGTATGAAGAACGTTCCTTATCAGAATATTTTTTCAATTACACCCAATTTCAAAATATCGTTTAAGAACGCTCCATCTCAGATTGAAGAACTCTCTATCTCAACGAAAATGCAATACATTTGCATCTGAGATATAGCGTTTCCTAAGCATTTCAAATGTCAAGAAAGGCGTTGTTGAAAAGTATTTTGAAATACGGTGATATTCCACTCAACCGTCATATGTATGTAAAAAGAATTTTTTTGCTTCCTTCATGTGTTTCGTTGTAAACATAACGCTTATAACGGTTTATATTTAATATTCAGAGTTTATATAGTAGTGGTAAATTTTTTTTTTCATCAATAAGAATTTGTAAAATTTCAGCGTGTGTCGGCACATCTTGAACCCGAACCTCTCAGATTTTGATGACATTTTGCATTTAGGTATATTTTACCTACACAAACACAACCTCAACATTTTGTTTCAAACACTAGGCATTTGAAGTATTTTCCCAGTTTAGAATTTTATTTTTCCTAAAAATAATTTTTCAGTGTAACATAAAATTTTTACAGTGTATGTTTTCGAAAGTTGATTTAAATACCTTTCTAGTGGTTTAAAGATCTTTGAAATCGGTTAAGTTGTTCCGCAATAAGCACAGGTAAAAAAAAAAAAAAAGTACCTATTAGGGTAATTTTTCAAATATGCATTTACTTGAAAAAAATTTAAAAAAAGAAAAAAACGCCATTTTAGTTTTTGGATATGTTTTATATATACTAAAGAGACCTTTAAAAAAAAAAATTTTTTTTTAATATTTTGAAGTGTTTCCCCTGTTTAAAAATTTATTTTTAACAAAAAAAATTTTTCAGTGTAATAATATATTTTCAAAAGCTGATTTAAAGACCTTTTTAACCTTTTAAAAATCTTGAAAGCGGTTGAGCCATTACGTACTAAGCACAGCTTAAAGGTACCTATTACAGCCATTTTACAAATATTTCGATACCTTGCCACGCCCACAATTTTCCAAAAATGCAATTTCTAAAAATGAGGTTGTGTTTGTATAGGTAAAATGTAGCTGTGTGCAGGTGGTCAGTTTCAATGCATATCGATTTTGATATGAAATTTATCAATAATCGTATCGCATTTTTGTATCTGATATCTAAGAATCGAGAAATCAAATGTTTTAAAGCTACTTAATTCCAGAAGCATACATGACTCGGTAATAAAGAATGCCGAGCTAGGTTAGACAGTCGAAGCGTAATCACGAAGATAAAAGTTATTTTACAACCATTTTCCTCCACATAGGCTCGAAAATTTAACACTTTAACACAGTTTAGCTTTGACCAGCAAAAAATCTAAAATATTCCTGCAGTATTTAGCCTCAATGTTGTAGAATATCTTCAGGCCATCTTGGAGATATTTCAGAAGAAGTTAAAGTTCTAGCAAATTTTTTCTCACGCCATTGATTGATAACAGTTTAAAAGTTAAACCTTGAAAAAATGCCCACCAAGTAAGGCCCCGTGACAAATGCATGAAAAAGATACATTTTGAAAAAGCGTCGTAAAATTCTGAGAATTCTCGTGGTGAATATGCATGTCAGAATTTTTTACACAGTCATATTATTTCACTTGTATCTACAAGCTAAAAAATTATTAAATGCTTAAATATTATTAAAAATACTAAATAATGGCAAAAGAGGCAGCAATTGTCAAAATTTTCTTTGCGTTTGGCAGCGCAAAAACTAAAATATTTTTTCACCATAGATAATTTGTTCACCACAAAATGTCACAAATTTTCTTTTTGATCTATCAAAATTTTATTGTTTGAGTCTGTACCATTGTGAATTCCTACAAGTGAAAAATCTTCGGCAATTTCCTCCATTCTCTTATATTATTTGTAATATAGTTCAAAAGCCGTTCTTCTATAGATTAAATACAACAGCTCGAAATCTTTCATCGTACAAGTTTTGGTGGCACTGAGTAAACAGAAATTCCATAAGCTATAATAAAAGCCGTTAGCAAAACATAACCTCAAACATTCCAATGAACTCAGTTATGAAATTATTTGGAAACAAATAAAACAGATTTTATATAAGTTTTCAGTTCTAAATGCAATACCTGTGTATTATTAACCTTAAAAAATTAGTTTTATATTAAAAACTTGAGTTGCTCAGAGTCGAATTTTTTATATATGTGGCAGCACCTCGCATTCCAACCAGTTTAGTCAACCCTGCACAAATGTTCTAGCCCGAAATAAGAAATAATTATCTGCCATTATCGCCAATTTGCATCTTCCCTGTTTTCTTGCGGACATCGGAACAAACCATTGTTTACCCCTACTAGTGTGGCAACTTCTTTCCCAAATCGGAGTGGAAGGTAGTGGATAAAGGTAATCCGAGAGAATGTAATGAAGGAAATCGCGTTCAGAGTTGTTTTAAAGTAAAAACGACAACTAAAAACTTCAATTTAAACTGAAATTTTAATTCTATGGTAACTGATAAGAAGTTAGAACTGCTTTATAGTCAATAATTTGACAGTTTTATGTCTTCACGTTCAATTTTGCAGTATTTGAATTTGATTGTTTTATTATTGCATAGAACTCACCCTGTGTGGTTTGTGTGTTTGTGCAGATTCGGAGTAAGTTGCGCTACTAGTAGACATATGCTATGGAACAAACTGGACGTGCTTGCCTGCTATAAGCGACATTTTCATTTCCAACTTTTAATAAAAATTTATATGCGAACAAATAACTAAATTGTAATTCATAAAATAAAGTAATTGAAATATTCAATCGTTGTCGCTAATCATTTTTAATCAAATATACATATTTTAACAAAAGGTTTAATCATATAAAAAAAACTCTGCTAATCAGGTGCTCATACATATGTTATCTATTGTGAATGCTTCTGTCACACATTCGCCACTTGTATGTACTCGTAATGGTCTGTGCCGAACGATGAAACGGTAGGTGATGCATTTTTTTTCTATGGTGAATTTTGTAATATGCGAGAGCGTGAAATCAGATTCACCTCATAAAAACTTTCAGTCCATGGTGATGTGAAAAACTTTCGTCATGACTTCTCTTCAAAAGAATCGAAGTTCCGACTTTCGGAATCGGAATCGAACCTTTGTACATGCCTTGTAAATAATATTAATTTTATGCAGATCTTGCCCGTTGACTTTAACCACTTAGGGCCGTTTTCACCAACTGCCACTTTAATTGTCAGAAATAAAGTGCCAGTTATGGCTAACTGAAAATGGTGAAAACGCTGCTTAATGTTTGCTAATTACTGCTCAATAACAATTAGTTTCTTCGACATTTCTGCGCTTGCCACGTTAGTTAGAAACAACTTAATTTGAAGCTTGCTAGCACTAAAAAACTTAGTTTTGAATTTTCAATAAGGATTTTCAATCAGACCTGTTAAATTTGATTAGTAATTAATTAATTAGACGACTTTTTTAATTGGTAGTAATTATTTAATTTTATTTTTTTTTCAAGAAAATGCAATTATTAATTGATCAAAAAGATAAAAAGAAAAAAATCAAGAAAATCAAAAATAATAAAAAAAAATGTTTTAAATCATAAATATTGTTTGGATTAGTTTAGATTTTTTTTTTTAATTTTTTTCGATATTGTTGATGTGTATATTTATGTGCTTCTACAGCAATACTAAAAAAAAAAAGAAATAGTCAAAAACAAATTTTCAAAATCAAAAATAATCAAACACAAAAAACAAACAAAAAATTAAGATGAATCAAAAATAATCAAAAGTAATCAAAACAACTTTTTTTTTGATTATTTTTTAGATTTTTTGTAATAATCGTAAAATATCACGAATCGTTTTGATTATTATTTAATAATCGGAAAATAATCATTAAAAATTGAGAGTAATGTGAATCAATCATTAAATGGATTCTCAAGAAAATAGTAAACCAAACCGGTAATCATTACGATTAGTAATCGTTATTTAACAGGTCTGCTTTCAATTATAACCTTCATTTATGCGTTACTTCAAAGCTAGATAAACTTTGCTGCTTGCTTAGAAAACATTTAAAGGATATCACAAAACGTCAAACGTCAAAGTTTGCAGAATATTTTACATACATAAAAAGGCATTCTAAGAAAAAATATAAGAAATCTAAAAAGTACTAAATAATTATAATTGAATAAAAATAAAGAATTTGTAAATGGGAAATTTTCAATTTTTGACAAAAATTCATGTCACAAAGCAAGTAGTACGATTGTATCCCTCCATGCATGCTCGACTCATTCCTCTTCGCTACAAAATCCCTACAAAAATACTATTGAAATCATTATAAAATTTTCATTTCCATTCATTAATCGATTCATTGAGAATGCCTTGACGTTGTGCTAGATATATTTAGGGGATTCCTTTAAATGTAAGCGTATTAACCAAACTTATGAGCTTTATGAAGCTTTTACGAAGCTTTCACCGGTTTATATGAATCCCCTTACTAAGAATAATGTACTTAGTGAAATTTCTGATGCAATAAACACTCGCCTTTGACAATTCATACTCCAACAAATGTGTTCTCTTTTTATTTCGCAGGCGATTCAACAGCTAGTCAGTCCTTGGTCACATTCCGTCATATGCCGCAACAGCAGCAGCAGTCACAAAATCCCCAATCCCTCACACTACAACAGTCCCAACAACAATTATTAGTAGAATTACAAGCCGAACAACAACGTTTGCGACGACGCAGTGAAGGTGATGCACCGCAACAACAAAAACAACAGCAACAGCAGCAGCTCCAAGCACGAAATGCCAAAACCTACTCGTCAGGCGGCAACGCCAACAGTAACACGACGCATGCAAACTTCCAAAACAACAACAACACGCCCGCCATCGGTGGAAATGGCAGCACTGGAGGTAACAGCTGTATCATCAGCACCGTCAACACCACACTTCCGACGCGCCGTGTCTCGCTCGGCGACAGTTCCGAGTCCAATAATAAGACAACATCCGAATTGCAGATCAAATGCCGCAACACCAAGTGCGATCGTAGCGCCACACCCGCAGATGCCAAAAAGTATTACAAGTCATGCCACAATTGTACCCATCTATATTGTTCGCGTGAATGTCGACGCGCCCACTGGGAGAAACATCGCAAAGCGTGTTTACACTCACGCGCGTCGAATTTGTGCCGCCAAGTGTTAGCCACATGCAAAGATGATGTAGATACGCAACGTCATCTCAGTTTATTAGCACGTAAAGGCTTTCTATCGCAAGGACGTGGCGTTGTACGGTTGCTCTTTCGTTCCGCCGAAGCGGCTGAGAGTTTCATAAAGCACGGCTTTCAGTGCATGGGCGAGGCATCCTATGTGCGTTGGCCCGATCTGATGCCCGCTGAAATGGGTCTTGAATTGTATTCGGAATTATTAAAATTGAGTACCGAATACAAACCAGACTCAAAAATGTTAATTTATGTAGCCATATGTGTGGTTAGTGAAGCGCCGGGCATGGGACAGGCGCCAGTACGCTGGGAACGCCAGCTGGTCTCACGTTGTGCCAAACTGAAACTCTGTAAGAGCATCCTAGCTGAATTGGAGCAACAGCAACAGGCCCTACAACAACAACAACAACAAACACAATTGCCATTAACAGTTGTGGCTGTACCCGAAACCACCACCGAGATACTCATACTCACATTTAATCCAAATTTACGTTCGAATACAAATCAAGGTGAACTCATACTCTCAAATATACTCGATATATTATCAAGACGTGGTGTTCTATTGCGCAAACATTACCCAGAGATTTATCAACGTTTACAAACCTACACTGATGGACAAACGGAGAAGTTCAATCCGGTCACATTGCATCCACGTGACTCGCATACTGGCAAAAGTTTCGTCTGCATCATAATGCCAGTGCATACGACTGAGAGTGGCATCATTAAATTACCCTCCGCATCGGATGGTGGGAATCGCGTTACAACTATTGATGTTGGTTCGCCAGCTGCTTTGGCAGAGTTGGACGATGACGAGTTGCTCACACGCACCACAAGTTGATTTTCAAAAAGCAATACTCGTGGCAGTACCAAAAAGCGCTCATCGTCGGCAGGTGCTGCAAATTCGACGGCGTCGGATCTGTTATTATTGACAGCGTCAGCTGCCGCTGGCTCATTGACGCTGGAGAGTACACGCATGTAGAGTAGGCCGAGTTTGATTAAGACGATGGCATCTTAATAGTATACCACGTCGTATACAGCTTATGTAGTTTTAAGGCAGTTATGGAATAAAAAAACTTCTTTATATTTAGTACGAATAGGAATATAGAGGACTGTCATTAATGTCGTCAGTGCCTCCGACATGGTAACGACCGGAATATGCTATCATCAAATCCGTCGTGAGCACGATATTTGCAAACTTTTTGTTTTCTTACAAAGTTTATACGCCAAACTTTATAGTAAATTTTTATAAGAAAATTGGTTGGTTTTCGAGGATTCAAATATTATACAAATAATAAATAATAAGCTTGCTGTTTAAAAATTTTGAGGTTAGTTTTGTTAAAATGGCAGCACTAACAGCAAGCACGGCGGTATTTCTGGTAGCATTTTTCGGTAGTTGCCAAGTGGTAGATTTCTACACAACGGCAATTTAGCCGGTATTGCAGCTGAGCCTGATAGTCTTATAATCAACCTATTTCTTATAGCCTAAAAGCATCCAAACAAACAAAGCTTCCTTTTTGTATATATGTATGTATATTAGGGACGTCCAACTAAGTTCAGTTGCAAGCTTAAATACCTCAATGGCTAAGGGATTTTATAAAGAAAAAATGCGGTTTTTCAGTTTTGTAGATTATGTGACAAAATGTATTTTATCCTGGAGATTTGACTTAGTTTAGTTTTAGTTCTGTTGTTTCGATAAAGAACAATCTTTGGCGGCGAGAACTTTAAAATTCCAACATTAAATTCTTTTGGACCACTCTTATGTGCATACATACATACTACACAAGCAATATGCATATTAGTGATGTATGGTGCCCAGTATTTTAAGGGCCAATTATTTCGAGACCGGATCCAGTGGACCCGAATTGTTGTACCAGTAGCAGGAGTTAAGCTTCAACTTACCAAAAATCTGCTTACATACATGTATAGTTTTTCTCGATCTTCAAGAATTCAGATGATATTGGGAGTGGTTATAAAACGTTTTAAATACATATGTATATAAAAGTTAACCTCAAAACGGTCTGAGTTTTGAGTCACGCCCATAATTCAAAATGTGTAATTTAAATAAGTATTATGTCAATAATCTGCATACCAAATTTATAGATCTTCCAGCAAACGCAGCGGATCTAATCTCTTGTTCTGGGGTTAGGTTCAAGACGGGTCTGTAGCAGCAGAGTAAAGATCAGCCCTGCTCGAAAGATGACAATTTTTGAGGGAATTGTGATGAATCAGACAGCGTTATATCAAAATAACAATGCTTAGTCGGGTCAGTAAACCTTAGTTCTTCCAGTACGATACAACCGGCTATTGTAGTTATGTCTAACACGTAACAACATTTCAAATTTATACCTCATAGCACTCTGGCGTACTAAAATATTCAAGTTGAGTTTTGACTACTTTTTGAAATTGGTTTTCAATTTCAGGAGTTAGTTTGGCGGTATTCTGTGACCACTTTATGTTTTTTTTTTTTCAACCGTTTCTGCCATTACTTTGAACTTTTGTTTCAAAATCGTAGCTTTTTTTATACTAATATTTCGTTTGTTGCAAAATAAGAAGCCAATCGGTTTTTGAAGAGCCCTCTTATCCGAACGCGCTGAGTGCCGAGTTTAGTCGTCATGCGCTCTTACCTACTGAAATATATTTTAAACCAGACCTGTTAAATAATGATTACTCATTGTAATGATTACCAGTTTGATTAATTATTTTCTTGATAATTCATTTAATGATTGATTACCAATTACTTTAAATTTTTAATGATGTTTTTTCAATTAATTAAAAAAATAATCAAAATCATGATTTTTTACGATTATTAAAAAAATCAAAAATAATCAAAATAAAGATGTTTTGATTACTTTTAATTATTTTTGATTTTTTGTGACTTTTTTTGATTACTTTTGACTTTTTTCAGTATTGTTGTTGAAGCACATAAATGTACAAATCAACAATACCGAAGAAAATAAAAAATTATAGAAAAATAATCAAAACAACTTTTTTGGATTATTTCTTGTTTTTTTTTTTGATTATTTCTTCTTTCTCTTCTTGAAAAACTATTCAAATAATTATCACCAATTAAAAAGGACGTCTAATTAATTGATTACTTATTACTAATAAAATTTAACAAGTGTGTTTTAAGCCGAACCATTTCTTTTTTTTTTGGTATTGGTTCCCACAGACTATTTTTCCGGTTCTTTTTAAGCCCGAATTTGTAAGTTCTTTTACGTATCCGGTTTTCCGGGTTCGCTTACTTGGTTCCTTGCATCACTAATACATATCTACCATATAAACTTAGCACATAACTAAAAAGCTCATTTACTCAAAAGCTCTCTTACATGCAAGCTACCAAAAAAAAATCTTCCACTTTTTTCTCATGTCACTCTCATTTCATTCACTAAAAAAGAATCCTAAATTTTCACAAATTTACTATATTTACATACATACATATAAACATAAAAATTAATGTAAACTTATATACATAATTGCATACATGTACAATAATTCTGCTTCATATTTGTATTTAGCTAGATAATGTTTAATTTATGTGCTTTCTTAGTGTTAGACAAAAATTAAATGAAGAAATCTTGCTGATTAAAAAATATGCAAAAATTTGGATCAAAAGTACAATTATTATAAAAAAAAATAAAAATGTGTACTATACAAGAAAATAATAGAAATAATCACATCCGCATCTGGACGCAAGGGGGTCTATCAGCTATTCCGGTGGAACTGCCAGTGGGCAATAATTGTCATATAGTTTTGTCATCTCTATGAACTTTATCGAAATTCACTTCTAAATTCCGTTTAAAGCGATTGAATGCTCTCATGATCTTTTACATTTTCCCAGTCGGAATAGCTAATATACCCCAATAAAACAAATGTATAAAAAAGTGTTGCGAAATTGTTTAAAGAAAAAATTCTGTTCATTTTTGCATGTAAATTATTTTAGCAAAACGAAGGCTTCAAGGAGCTTTGCCATCTCTTGATTGTCAATATTTTCGGTACTGGTTCATACATTGGTAGACTACCCTATATCAATACCTGACAGACTATTCGTTTTATATCCGCACAGAAAAATTACTCACAATTCCCGAGTTTAAAAAAAAAAATCAAAAATAAAGGTAAGGATCCAAGGTCCTTAGAGATCCTACGACTTATAGAGTTCGAAGTTGTTAGCTGCAAAACTTTAACC
This sequence comes from Merzomyia westermanni, assembly GCA_949987695.1. Classification (NCBI taxonomy): domain Eukaryota; kingdom Metazoa; phylum Arthropoda; class Insecta; order Diptera; family Tephritidae; genus Merzomyia; species Merzomyia westermanni. The sequence goes on from OX465289.1 coordinate 184,184,731, forward strand.
ACCCACCCCGCATTTTCGAAATAGTTTAGGAAAAAATAACTGGAAACTATAGCTTATAATTTCTGTGTTATAACTTTATGAAGAGGTGTATTCAAACATCTAGAAAGATTGTGCTGTAATGCATTGTTATATATGTATAAGGTCTTTCGAAACCCCCCCCCTCCCCCAGACTATTCAGCAACAAATTTTCCTCGAGATGCTCGTGTATGCAAAGCTCTCGAACGTAATTTCAGAAAAGCTTATTGCTGTGCAAAATTTTTAAAATATACTTAAAAGCACAATTTGCCTAAAGAATCAACAATTCGTGAATACTTAAAATTGTTTTGTGCAATACCCGTGCTTCTTTCGAGAAATCGGTTTCTAGATTTCTCGAGCCTTAACTTATTCCCTTATTCTCTGGTAGCTTTCGAAGGCACAATTATATATAAATTATGTATCTTATGGATATAAAGGTTACACCTCTCATAATTCGATACACAAACCAAAACGATATTTAATCGATTATAAATTTTATATAATTGCATATTAAAGTATCGTATGTTTATTAGTTCGTTCATGATAATCAAGATTATATAATACCTTGTCCAGTCCAAACTTAATTTATATTCTAGTTTTGATATTATAAATTCTACCATGCATGTGAAGATTAGCCCCTTAATTAATCGCGTTGTCTAAAACTACTTTAATTGGCATTATGAATTCATCATTCGCTAAAACTTCATGACTTTTGATAAGAATATTCAACTTATTGAGTTTCGTAAAAAAAAACTTACATACATTATTGTCAATAGTAAAGCTCTAGGAATTCTCAAATCAGAAAATTAAACATTAGGTTCCAAAAGGCGTCTTAAGTCTATCGTAAACTATATTATTTCAATTATTTTAGCATCACAAATCAATAACTCACTTTGAAACATTTTCAGCATAAATATGTATATCCTACAGCTTCCAAAAATAAAAAAATATGTACTAAGGATAACGCTGTCGTATGGTGATTAAGTGAGGATTTAATAAAATTGCAATCAAAATAAAAGTACTTGAAAATACTTGAAAAAAGAAAATGAAGATCACACAATGCATTATAGAACCCAAGCAAACGAGTTGTGTATAGAGTTGCACTTAAATCTAAAAAGGAAACAATTAAAAAAGATTTAAATTAATTACTTAATTCATATGTACTAAGTATAAGAAATACAAATTCATTGCAAAAAAATTCAAACAAACCAGCTTAGTAAGTAATTAAAAAACAAAAAATCTAAATATATCTCGAAACTTAAAGAGCAGCATTTGAAATGTCTAACCGGAGCGTACGCATTGCTTCAACTATAATCATACTCATGCTTTATCAACTCGTTAAACTCATAAATAATAATTTATAAACAAATAAACTTTAAAATTCAACTTAAAGATATTTACGTATTTTTAAGCAGTTAATGGCCTTATTTCGTGTATTCGTTTTAATCACACCAAAAACCTTCATATGTCACACACATAAACATACACAACAAACTACTGACTACAAACAAGAACATAAATTATTCCTAATTAGTAAAAATTTTTAAAATTTATTTATCTTATTACAGATATTTAAGTAACTACATGAATAACAATTGTCTTTAGCACTAATTTTATTATTTGGTTTTTTAGCTAATAAGTGTGCTGATTTATACAAAACAAAAATAATAATAATTGATTGAATTACATTATAACAAAAATTTATAACTAAATTATTTAATAAAATATTAAAATTAAATTATTTGGCGGTGCATTTCTAGTCAATGATTTTAGGTAAGTATAAACTCATGATATTAACTTTTATCATGGTTGGAAGACCTCTTGGTAAAATGGTCCTTTTGTGGACTATCAGCTCATTACATTGCGATTAACATCCAGGCAACCCTTCTTGGCGGTAAGTGGATTTCACACTTTCAAGTTCTCCTCCAATTCAGTAATGACCTCCCTTTCTTCTGCTGCCACACCAGGGGTTGTGCGTCACGCATGCCCACTCATGAATCAAAGAAATAGCCGGAGATACTTTATCACGTCATCGTTAAATTTCTTAAAGCATCACCAGCGGTACCGATTCAACCAAAAAAAAGAATAAATGTTACAGAAAATTGATACAGGTTTTCGATATTTTTACAAAATTAAAACAAGGAAAAAATTATTTTCTAAAAATCCATTTTTGATTTATTTATTAAAGTATTTGATTTAAATGAACTTATTTGTATTTTAAATCACTACCATTTTCTTTAATTATATGCAAATATCTCATGCTACTTTTTTAGTATACCATATACGTATTTAGTATATTTTTCGTTAGATTTAAGTATGTAATAATGTATACTGTATCGCCTCGATTACGTTGTACTAGTACATACATATATATAATTTACGTAGTTGTTTACACGCAAATTGCGTTATATTGCCATTTTACTTATATTTTTCACTATTTCGTTTTGTTTATTCTTATTTAGCTTAATGCTATTTTTTTTTACTGTTTAAAAAATTTTTTTATTTATTATATATTTTTAGTTGTATATACTTACAAATAAAAATATTTAAGATAATAGTGTAATATTTATTTTATTTCAACGTTCAAGTTCAACTAATTATAATGCATCGCCGTTAAAGTACAATTTACAGCGATTCCGCAAGCATTGCTGAGCAACAAGTAGAATTACATACACAAGTTTTAAGATATGATTTTAAATGAAATTAAAGGCGAGGTTGTGGACGATATTTGCAACTTACGAAAGTACATCAACTGAAAGAAATTTCGGGTTAGTTATAGGCGCTCATTAACAGTTAAACAGCTAATTAATAAATTATTTTGTAAAACATTAACCCGAATGTGTATAGCCATTAGTAGCAGTAGCCGATGTCACAGCTGTTGGCGTTGCAGCAACAATTATTTCTCCTGTAGCCGTATGTTGTTGATAATAATAACTTACAGTTTGCAATTGTGGGCGTGCAACACTCGTGGCTCCTGCTGCTGTATTAGTGGCGTCTTGCAAATACGTAGTACTATATTGCTGTTGAGTCATATGGGACTGCTGTTGCTGAATTTGAGTTATGTGATGTTGTTGGCTATTGCTATTTGCTGTTACAGTTGCATTAGCAATACCTACAGTTGCTTGTGGCTGCACTGATAGTGGTGAAAGCGTGATCGTTGTTTGTTGCTGATTTGTTGTTGACTGTTGTTGATGTGTGACAAGCGGTACATGCGTCGACGTTGTCGTTGCGGTAAGCGTGGGAGTGCTTGAAGTAGTAGTTGTATGTAATTGATACCTCTGCGCAGCAATAATTGCGTTTGTGGCAACTTTTGCTGTAGCCGCTTTTGTCTATAAACCAGATATTATCACCTCATGTTGCGCTTCGTCATCCATTTCGGGTATTTCCTGTTTGTGTATCATTACTGTCTGCCCATCCGTATTCATGGATTGTTGTTGCTGTTGTTGTTGTTGCTGTGGCGTTTGCGCTGGTTGGCGTGGTGCAGTTTGTCCTAAAATGAGTTAAGAAAGTAGGTATGATTTATATTATTATTATTATTCAAAGTTAATCTGTTGTTATTTAAAAGCTTCTGGGATGGTTCTGGGGAGATTAATGGATAAAGGCAATATTTGGCTTAACGAATCCAGCACCTTTTGGCACTGCTCGAATCCAGCGGGAGTTATTTGTTTAAGCCGGTGCACCTTGTTGACGGTGTTGCACCTTTAGGGGTCAATGATTGGAACTACGGATTTTGGAATTATGCAAATTATGAACAGATTTAGGAACAATCATTACATCCCGGATAAGTGTGGTTTGAAGAGCCGTGAAAAACATTATACTGGGCATAAATTGTATTCGACAAAATAGAGCAATTAGCCACAAAGTATTTGAAACTATGGATTTCACAAAAAAACTAATTTACCTAAACTATATTATGATGAGATATACAATGCTATTCGAAAGCTGTGAAATTCCATACAACCATTTTTAGAATAGCATTGTACCCGCATCGCAATACAGATAATTTCTCAACTCACCATATTTCTGATGTATTCCTCTATGCCTCTTTAGCGCAAAACGGTCAGCAAACGCAGCCGAACAAATATCGCAACGGAATGGTTTTTCGCCGGAATGCACTTTAGCATGATTTTTCAAATGTGCCGCCTGTGAAAATGCCGAGCCACAAATATCACACTTATATGGTTTCTCGCCCGTATGTATGCGCCGATGATTCCAAAGTGTGGCATGACGGGCAAAGCCCTTATCGCATACTTCACACACATAAGGCCGCTCACCGCTGTGAGTACGTTCGTGATTCTTAAGATGGGGAGATTGCGAAAACTGCATGCCACAAGTTTGGCATCTATAAATAAACAAAGATATGAGATTATGAAAAAAAATTTTCCTAATGAGTTAAACTTTGCGTTAACATACTTGTACGGTTTTTCTCCTGTGTGTATCCTTGCGTGATTTTTCAAATATACCGCTTTTGCAAAAGCCAGCCCACAAATGGTACACTTGTAATTTTTCTCCCCACTGTGCAATTTCTTATGAGACCAAAGACTCGAATAACGTGAAAATGTGCCTTCGCAAATGTTGCATGTGAAAGGTTTGGGATTTCTGTTGACAAATAAATAAAAAAAAATTATGTTAGCGGTTTTAAATATTTGATTTATTATCATTTAAACTTACTCAGTTTTCACGTTGATAGCTTGTTGTTTGGTGGCCGGTGAACCTGTGCCAACAAACACCACACCAGAACCATTGCACTTTGAACATTTTGTCACTTGTTGTTGGTTGCGCTTCTTTACTGGATGATTGCTGGATGTAGTTGTTAGCTCTTGCTTCTGTTCAGGTGAGTCCGGTGTAATCACCTGCAATTCGTGTGTCAACATTCCATCCTGGGCGGCTAAAGTATCCATTGGGGAGGAATCTGTACCACCACTAACAGTATACTCATTTATTTCGCATTTTATCTCGCCATCTTGTGCAACAAATATTTGGGTGGGTGAAATGCCCTGTTGTGCGGCCATCTCTTGGTCAGCACGTATACAGTCCTCGCAACGCACCAATTTGGGACCTTTACGTTTAGCTGGCTGCAGCATTTGATTGCCACATGTTATACATTTGGATTGTGTAAGTTTTACTGATTTCAAGCCAGTTACGTTTGACGTATTTACAGCTACCTCTGAACCACCAGTGTTCTGGTTAGTGACATTTGTGGTGACAGTGGTTGTATGTTGCTGTTGCTGCTGCTGCTGTTGCTGTTGCAAAACTGTTGTGGCTGGTTCTAACGCTTCTGTTGCCACAATTTGTATCTGACCCATTTGCCCATTATCAGTTATTATATTTTGCGTTTGCACTAATCCCTGTGCGTTCACAACTATCGTTTCTGGTTGCGTTTGCTGCTGTTGCTGATCACTACCATCCTGCGTATGTATACGTTTGTGATGATTCAAAAGTGCCAAGTGTGAAAACATCAAACCGCATACATCACACTTAAAGCTGATATTTGATATGGTGTTCTGTATTGGGGATATCGTCTGCAAGGACTATGATGAGAATTTTAATAGGTATTTGTATTACTATTTGTTGGGGAAAATATATACTCACTGCAGCAATTGGTTTATTTTGATTAACAATCTGCAGGCGCCCTTGTGCATCCAATGTGGCAATACCGATGGTACCACCCTGATTTAACTGCATACCATTCACCAAAGCATAGTTGTAGCCACCAACTGGCTGGGCAATGTAACATGTTTTGTTGTCGTCGGTGGTCAATTGTGCCAAATTAACTGTGGTTGCGGCTCCTCCCTAAATGATAATTATGTCACATAAAATAGAAAGAAAATATTAAACGCACTTACATTTGTTGTTGTGTAGTAAAATGTTGGTTGTTCAGCCTTTTGGCCTTCTATTTTCGGTTGTTTTAATATTGTGCCATCAGCTGTTTGATATTGGATTGTGGTGGGCTGCCCATTAGCGCCTATTGCATTTGTTGTAAATATTATGTTCTTTGTCAGATCCTCCATCATCGGAGCGGCTTTATTGTTTTAAACTGCAAGTGGAAATTCAATTTATTTGGCTGGGTTTACGTTTGTCACACAAAAATTAAAAAGATGTCCTGCAAATTATGAAAGCGCTTAGGGCACTTTGTGACTCAGCTCAAGTATTATTTATGTATTACTTTTGTAATTTTTGGGCATTTATTTTGTGCATGCGACCTAACCGAAATCTTTTTTCTTTTGGAACTTGAAAAACAATTTAATTACAAGCTGTCGGCCTCCGGTGGGTAGTACTTTCACATTTCAGATGGCCCCTATGGAGCAGTAAGATTGCAGATAATCTCCCGCTATGTCTTATTTTCTATTGTGTTGCGCAAAACACCAAGTAATAATTCAATGCGAATTTCCCAAGAGAGTATCTCCAAGACACATTCGCGCCAATTGTTCTTAAATTCCAATAGTTTATCAAACTCATATATATAATACTACTATATGGCTTCCCAACAAGCAAAGTAAACTTCAAATACATTTTTAAAAAGCTTTCCGAAATAAATATTAGGCTTACAAAATTCTGATTATTCGTTTATAAAACGTTTGAAAATAACCGTTTTATAATTGAAACGACACGTTGATAAAAAGCTTATCAATGTAAGCCTATAAAAAAATTTCAAAGAAACTTTTTATAAGTATTTTTTGTAAACTTTATTCAAACCATGTTTTCTATATTATTTAGCTATTGTACTATAATAAATAAATAAGTTGTAATCATACATTGAATGCTGCAACTTAAACCAACTATCAGCATGATTTTTCCTTTTTCGTCCACATTCTCATGTAAAATTTCTTATAAAAAGAAATTGAAAATTTTTAAGTTGAAAGAAAAACAATTGACAAATAGTTTTCTCTGGATTTTTTGTAAACATTTGCACTTCACTTTCAATGTGAAATGATTTATAACAGTTTTTTGTTATAGTTTATAAAAAGTTTACTTTAAACTTTCAAATAAATTAAAACTGAAAAAGCTTACATATCGCTTATTGTAGCAAGTTTACTTTAAGTTACTTTTGAAAACATTTACAAAAATGATTGTTGGGTTGTTTCCTATTTTCCCTGTGTGCAAAAGTTATGTCAATCATTATTTGGTGAAACTGTGCAAATGTAATTTCTGCGCATGCGCGGGTTTTAGCGTGTGTAAAAAAAGTATTAAAGGGTTTACAGCAGGTCACTATCCCCTTTACCCAACTTTTGCATACGAATTGTTATAAAATCTCGGTTTAGTCGATTTAACAATGAAAAGGCCAACAAATACAATACAAGGCTTGATGTATTTATTATTTAAACGTGGGCTGCAGCCATACAAAGTACATTACTTACATAAATAGTAAAAAAAAAAAAGGCGAAGAATTCATATTTTTGAAATGAAAAAATTCAAAATTTGACTTATTTTGAGTTTTTTAAATTACTTACATAACTGCTAAAAAAACAAGGCGAAGAATTCAAATTTTTGAAATGAAAAAAATTCAAATATACATGAGTAAAAATATACGTATACATACATCCCAACAAGCATTTCTTTAAACGTTTTTAAAAATAATTGGGGAGTTTCAAACCAAAACGCAATAAGTGCACATACAATTTTTTCTGGTTTTTTATGTAATCTTATTTTACGTGCAAATATCTACAGGATAGATATGTAAAGATGTGACAATAATGGGACTTACCTACCTAAAATGGCCAATGAATATTTGTATATGCACTGAATCAATACATGTTTCGATTACGTTTTCTCAATTTCCCAAAATTTCTTCGCCTGTTAATCAGTTTTTTTTATATTCCTGTCTCAAAAGTATTAAATATACTTACATGGAGAGCGCACATTTCGTCTTGAAATACAAACATCTATTGAAGGAAATGCGCCTTTCATTAATCGACCTATACTATTGCTTGACCCGGCCTTGAAGTCATTCACTTGGAAATGGTTGCTACAAATACGCATATTTTTCAAATTATCACTTGCGGTTAGACCGCATACCTCAACCCATTTCTCGCAAGTTTCTGCATCTTTTGGAAAGCTGGGGTTTAAATGAAAAGGCCAATAACAAGTTAAAACAAAAAATGCACAATTTAACTAATTCACTTTCTGCAAAATACTCACGAATGCAAGCCTATATTATTAAATTTGTCTCTCTTTTTATCACAGAAAAAACACCGCTTCGACATTTTTGATATTAAATTTACTTATAACAGCTGAAAATCTTACGATCGCTAACTAGATTTGTTTTCAGTTTATGCCATTCGTGGCGCCTACGCATATTTTGTAACTGTTAATTCTGTGCATGAGAAATTCGTAGTTGCCAGTTGGCATTATTTGCTTTTTTTTTGTCGCTTTTTGCTCACTAAGGGCCCATTTACATACGTATATCCACGCACTCAGCACAAATCGGTAATGCTATTCTGCGGAGTTCTTAAAACAATAAAAATTTTAGGTAATTGTTTCCTTTAGGAGACAACTGCTAAAACACGTCCAAAAATGTCGGGAGAGGTATCAAACAACGCGGTTTGACTTCGGTATCAACAATCCGAAAGCGGATTTTTAATTTTTTGTTTCAGTGAAAAGTTATTCGCAAAAAACCCAAAAATGACCCGGGTCCGATCCCAAATAGGGGGCTTGATCCCAGGTATCTATGTGCAGAAAACCTTTCTGCGTAGGCGGCCTTCGGCCGCGCTTCAAAAAAATAACCCTTAGCCGGTCCAACACCGGCTACGCGGTCCACAGTATTTCTGCGCAGAACACACTTTTTGCACTTTTCGATCCACCCTAATCTGTGATTACAACAACCACATGAAAATGACAGAAAATTTTCAACTTTGATGGCAAATATCTCTTCACTGAAACAAAAACTCGAAAATTCGCTTCCGGATTATTGTTACCGAGGTCAAAACGCGTCTTTTGATACCTTTCCCGATAATTTCCGACGTGTTTTAGCAGTTGTCTCCTAAAGGAAACAATTACCAAATTTTATAATAATAATGGAAAAGAAAAGCTTACTTTTTCATTTGGAGATCGAAATAGCCTAATGTACAATGTTGATAGAAGTAAGACGGCTTGTTGAAATATACATAAATTTAAGCCCCTTTTTTACAAAAATTTAACTACAGCCTTGATTTTGTCTCCTTCTCTCGTTGTATATCTGTACTGTAATGTTTGACATCCGGCACAGTTCAGTAGTACTGATATAGAAGTATTACATATATGATCAAACTCAAAATATTTGTTTACATTTTTGTTATCACAAGCTCTGAAATTTAAAGAATAGTCGTGCGTTTTTAACACATTTAGTACTGAGCTGCTCTGTTGCAGGTGATAAAACACTTTCAAAAACAACATCCACTCGGAATTATTTGGCAACTCTACTGCAGAGCGAGAAGGAAACCAAACTAGCCGCTTGTGATACTCGTTAGGATGATACCGACTAGTTCAAAAGTGAGCATGAATAAGACAACGATATATACAATCGAATGCGCACAGCAAATCTAGTTTCAAAGTGCAAGTTGAGGAAACTATATAATTGAAAGAGAGACGAATGAGTGGGTAAAGAAATAATAGAAATAGAAACGAGCAATAAATCTGAATGCAACCGAATGCGGACGGAAACTAAACGAATTTATAAAAAAAAATTTAGCGAAAAAAAAATCTGCTGATATAACCGATATGTATGCAAAATATACATACATAGTTTCAAATTAAGAAATATGTTTGCAAAAATGACTCTTGGCACGCGCACCAAACGGCTCTCGGAACGTCAATAAGGTCCGAAAGTTATACTTTCATCAAATATGCACTATTTCCACTCTGGTATTGCATTTCGATTTCATGCTACACTCGCAACATTTGACATACAAATAAATTTTTATGCCTGTTAAACCAAATTTAGGTGTCCCAACCACATGCACCCGCGAAGTGTTACGAATACGCCACTGAAAAATTTGTTTTTTAATTCCAACTTTTTATAATTTAATTAAATCGCTTTTGTTTTGATCTTACTCTTCTTATCTTGTTGTGAGGGCTCTTATACAAATATTTTGCATTTATTATTGTTTTTTCTTTTTCTAGCAAAATTCCAGCAACGCAAAAGACTACGTGTGAGCAGGCTGCAGCAAAGTAGAATTTTTTCTTCCACGCAAAATTTATTTCGTTTTCGCAGGCACAAGCAATCATTCGGCAATGTCGCTGTCTTCGTACAGTTGGGTAGAGCGAGCAGCACCCAACAACGAATAGACAAGAAAAGCAATATGGCGGCTGTGTATTCGCTTTAGTGGAAAATTATGTAGCATATCATTTTTATCACAGTTCAAATACACTTTCACAAATAACTTTTTCAAACACACTCGTGTTCAACTGCTAACAACTATATAAAAGATTTACCTTGTGCAAAATTTTATTATTTCTAATTGCAAATCATTTATTTCCTTTAATTAGATCTCTTTCTCAGTTTTCTTTTTCACACATCTGAAGCAATTTGCATCGCTGCGTATTTGCTTGACCGTTCACACTTGTTCAACCGCTAAAAGAAGACTGACATTTTTGTGGCATGGCAGTGAGAAAGGGACACCCAATTCTCTTTTCTGAGAGATTTCAGTAAATGGCGTTGCCAACTATTTTTATAGGCGGTTCAAGAAAGAGTGAGCAAGAAAATAAGAAAAGTTATTTGTATTTGTTTATTTTACTTTTTAATATTGAAATAACTATAGTTTTTTTGTCAACGCATAGCTAAATTCAACTTTATGGCATTTTATAAGTGGTATATTCAGGTTTATTACGAACCTTTTGCTGATAGTGTACCACAAGTACGATTAGTAATTGCGCCTAAAAGTACGCAACGGCATATTTGTTGTGTTGGACTGAACATACTACTCGAGGGCACAGTGTTGCGTTAATGGAAAGTAATCGGTTTTTGTCCTCTGTGCTCGGTCTCATCTCAAGACACTAATACAGGGTGGCGCGAAAGTAATCCTCCTATCAGAAAATGCTATAAATTTTGCGATTGGCCCCTAAAGTCAGTTCTGTTTTGACATTTGTGTAGTAAACACATGCGAAATACACGTTAATAAACAATGTTATGCTACACTGCTCCAGAACGCGGAATATTGCTGACTATTTATTTGACCAATAATCGGTCGGGGCCAAACGGTTACTGTGAATGGTGAGCGCTACAGAGCAATGATCAACGAGTTCTTTTTGCCGCAACTTGATGAATTGGGATTGGAAAACATGTGGTTCCAACAAGACGGTGCAACAGCACACACTGCACGTGCCACAACCGATATGCTGAACATCGGAAGCTTACTTTTGCGCCACCTTGTAGCTGTATTCTGTAAGTCTGTCTCATCTCAAGTCACTAAATTTGAGATTTTCCATTAGAGACAATTATTGTGGCTTCAGATGATTTCGGAATTCTTTAAAAGAAAATCACAAAAAGTTCACCAATGATATGTGGTGAAAACACATTTGCATACATCTTAAGTACAGAATTTGACAGAGCTTTTATAAATGTAGCAATTGCACAGGTAGTAAGTGTCTCGAGTACAAAGTAAGCGACGCAGGTTGGAGGCCAGGATCGCGGACAAGTTATTATTTTTATATATTATTTTTTTTTTTGTTGATTAAGTATTATATTTTAAATATATATGTGTTTCTACACTTAATTTCTTTAATTTTTAACATAATATTTTACTGTTTGTGACCTGGTTCTAGGCAGGCAATTTGTCTGATTTGCTGGCAATTTAGTGACTCTTTTTTTGAGACTACAGATGTGAGAGAGGTTAATGAATACCAAATTGTATCAAAATTGAAATTGACCACAAAATTTCTCTATTAGTGACTATATACTGCTTACAGAATTCACATATTAGTATCAGAAGCATTTTTTAAATTACTTTTACTTAGGCTGTATGCTAATAGGAAACATCTTACTCAAAAGAAAAATGAGGTGAAATTTTCTATGGTGTGCTGTGCAAGGGAAATTTTGACAATCAATTTCTTTTTCTTTTTTCTACCTTTTTCTGCCACTATGTTTCGCATTTTTAATATATTTTTTGCATTTTATCAATTTTTTAGGGTGACAGTGACACTTAAATTCATTTGAAATAAAATTATTTTCATTATCACCCGTTCGTATTAGTTAAGTTCAACTTTTGTTTTGAAACTTGACAGTTGGTTTCTAGGTTCAAAATAAGTCTAAAGCAAATCGATTAAATAGCTGCGGAACTAACCATTATATTTCGATTAAATGCGAACATGCATACACTTTTGGAGGCAGGGTTAACTCCCTCTTTATGGCTAGGCCTAGCTGAAAAACTGTACGCATTTTTTATAACAGTAAATATGAATAACGGTTGCGCGTTAAATGTTGTCTTTTCAGTATTGAATGAAGTGGCTGCAATATCATGCATCGGTTGGGAGTATAAAGGTTGACCGACTTTCATTTGATCTGTGGTTCTCCACCCACTTCACTTTTTCTTAGTGTTTACAACCACTTTGAGTTCTCTACCTCTTTCTTCTTTAAATGGTCATCTAACCGCCTGGGCGATTTTGACCGTCCAACATAGCTCGCCAGTCGTTTCTTCGTTGCGCCAACTGGCGCCAATTGGAAACACCGCGGGATCGCAAATCGGTCTCCACTTGGTCCTTCCATCGGAGTGGTGGTCTCCCTCTTCCTCTGCTTCCACCGGCGGGTGCCGATAAGAATACCTTCTGGGCTGGAGCATCTTCGCTCATTCGCACTACGTGGCCTAGCCAGCGAAGCCGCTGTGTTTTAATTCGCTGAACTATGTCGGCGTCTGCGTAAAGTTCATACAGCTCATCATTAAATCTTCTTCGGTACTCGCCGTCGCCAACGCGTAGAGGTCCACAAATCTTTCGAAGAACCTTTCTCTCGAATACTCCCAGAGCCGCCTCATCAGATGTTGTTAGTGTCCACGCTTCTGCACCATATAGCAGGACGGGTGCGATGAGTGACTTGTAGAGTGTTATTTTCGTTCGTCGAGAGAGGACTTTACTTTTCAATTGCCTACTCAGTCCGAAGTAGCATTTGTTTGCAAGAGTGATTCTTCGTCGGATTTCTAGGCTAACATTATTGTTGGTATTAATGCTGGTTCCCAGGTAAACGAAGTTCTTTACTATTTCGAAATTATTGCTGCCAACAGTGGCTTGGTTGCCAAGGCGCGAATGCGCTGACTCTTTGCATGATGACAGAAGGTACTTCGTTTTGCCCTCGTTCACCACCAATCCCATTTTCTCCGCTTCTTTTTCTAATTTGGAGTAAGCAGAAGTTACGGCGCGGTTGTTAAGGCCAATGATATCAATATCGTCAGCATATGCCAACAGTTGGACGCTTTTATAAAATATTGTTCCAGCGCGGTTAAGTTCTGCAGCTTGTATTATTTTCTCCAGCATTAAATTAAAGAAATCGCACGATAGGGGGTCACCCTGTCTGAAACCTCGTTTAGTTTCGAACGGCTCGGAGAGGTACTTCCCAATTCTGACCGAGCTGGCGGTGTTGCTCAAGGTCATTTTGCATAGCCGTATAAGTTTTGCGGGGAAACCAAATTCAGACATAGCGGCATATAGGCAGCACCTTTTCGTGCTATCGAAAGCGGCTTTAAAATCAACAAAGAGATGATGCGTGTCGATTCTTTTTTCACGGGTTTTTTCTAAGATTTGGCGTATTGTAAAAATCTGGTCGATGGTAGATTTACCAGGTCTGAAGCCACACTGATAAGGTCCAATCAGTCTGTTCACATCAGGCTTCAGTCTTTCGCACAATACGCTTAATAGGACCTTATATGCGATATTCAAAAGGCTGATTCCGCGATAGTTGGCGCAGTTTGCAGGATCGCCCTTCTTGTGGATTGGGCAGAGAACACTTAGATTCCAATCTTCAGGCATGCATTCATCCGACCAAATTCTGCATAGAAGCTGATGCATGCACCTTACCAGCTCCTCGCCTCCGTGTTTGAATAGCTCAGCAGGCAAACCATCAGCGCCAGCTGCTTTATTGTTTTTCAATCGGGATATTGCTATTCGCACCTCATTGTAGTCGGGTTGTGGAACGTCAATTCCATCATCTTCGATTGTGGGCTCGGGTTCGGCATCTTCTCTGGTTTCTTGCTCAGTTTCTCCATTTAAAAGGGCAGAGAAGTGATCCCTCCATATTCTGAGTGTTCTCTGAACATCGGTCACCAGGTCGCCGTTCTCATTCTTACAGGAGTTTGCCCCGGGTTTGAAACCTTCTGTCATTCGCCGAATTTTTTGATAGAATTTTCGGGCATTATTCCCGTTGGCCAGCATCTCAAGCTCCTTTATTTCACGCTTTTCTGCCTCTCTTTTTTTCGCCCGGAAAAGCCGCCTCGCTTCCCTCTTCAACTCGCGGTAGTGTTCACACACACTCCTCGTTGCATTCGATCTCAGCGTTGCCTTGTAGGCTTCGTCCTTTCTTTTCGTTGCAGCGCGGCACTCTTCATCATCATACCAGTTGTTTTTTCGCGTTCGCCGGAATCCAATTACTTCTTCGGCTGCGGTACGGAGTGCTCCTGAGATATGATCCCACTGCTCATGCATTCCACTAGGTTGAATTGTGCTCTCGGAGAGCAGGTGTGAGAGGCGATCTGCGAAATAATTGGCGGTCTGTTGCGATTGCAGCTTTTCGACGTCCAGCTTTCCCTGCGTTTTTTGTTGCACCTGTTTTGTCGTACAGAGGCGGGTACGAATCTTGGCTGCTACTAGGTAGTGATCAGAGTCGATGTTAGGTCCTCGTATTGTGCGAACATCTAAAACGCTGGAAGCATGCCGTCCGTCTATCACAACGTGGTCGATCTGGTTGCGTGTTTTTCGATCGGGGGACAGCCATGTAGCCTGATGGATCTTCTTGTGCATAAACCTAGTGCTGGATATGACCATGTTTCGGGCACCGGCGAAGTCGATCAGCCTGAATCCGTTTGGCGAAGTCTGATCGAGGAGACTGAACTTCCCGACAGTGGGGCCAAATACACCCTCCTTACCCACCCTGGCGTTAAAGTCGCCAAGCACGACTTTGATATCATGACGGGGGCAGCGCTCGTATGCTTCTTCCAGGCGCTCGTAGAATGCATCCTTTTCCACGTCGTCCTTCTCTTCCGTCGGTGCATGAGCGCAGATAAACGATATGGTGAAAAATCGTACTTTTATGCGGATTGCAGCGAGACGCTCGTTCACGGGTGTGGACGACAGTACTCGGTGACGGAGTCTCTCTCCCACCACAAATCCCACGCCGAATCTGCGCTTGTCTTCATGCCCACTCCAGTAGATGTTGCAAGGTGTTTTGATCGTGTTTCCTCGCCCCGTCCATCGCATCTCTTGTATGGCGGTGATGTCAGCTTTTGCTTTCCTCAGGACCTCAACCAGCCGGGCAGCGGCACCTTCCCCATTAAGGGACCGGACATTCCAGGTACATGCCCTTATCTCATAATCCTTATTTCGTTTGCGGGTGTTGTCATCTAAAAAAGGGGTTCTCATATCCGAGGCTTTGTTGTTGAATTTCATTGGAACGTTGTTTTATGTGGTGGGTCCCAAACCCAACGCACAACCCGTTTCACGGGAGGTTGAATTCTATTACACGTTTGTATAGCGAGCCGCTTGATCCAAGACAGACGCCCGCTTGCAGCCGCACCACCTGGTGATCAGACGCTGCTGTTTGAACCCCCCCCAGCAAGCCCTTAAACCGATTATGTCGGAGTGGCCTTACCAGGTTGTCGCCTTCTCACGTTTAGCTCACCACCAAACGGGTGTTCGGTGGTTACCCAGAGGATACTTGGGCGCAAAGCCCGGAAGTAGTGAGCTGCTTGAACCGCATGCAAAAGAATCGCTCTGGCCATTCTCTACCGCTTACCGATATATTTCTTGAGGTTAGATAAACATTTCACGTTACATCAATGATTTCTTGATAAAAAAGTCTTCCACTAGCATTATACGACTGAAAAGGTTATGAGTTCCTCTGCTAACTTAACTCACTGTTCTGGGTATTTATTTCCACTTTGAAGTCCCTGCCACGGTGTTCTCTCTCTATGGCGCGATATACAACAGGTATATCATCATAAACCTCCTAAGAGATTTTTGCGCCAAGCTTCTCTTCCAATTTGTGGTGTGCCGATTTGAATTTCCCCTACAAATTGGTGGGACCTACAGTTTTTTGCCGACTCCGAACGGCATCTACAAAGGAGACGAATTTTTGCTGAGAATCCTGTCATGGCAGAAATACACTCGGAGAGTTTGCCAAACCACTGCCGAGGGGCGACCCCGTTTTGAAAAACTTTTTTTTCAAATCACTTTTGATGTTACCTGTACCAGGGCTCGAACCATGGACCTTCGGTGTGGTAGGCCGGCAACACTACCTTCACACCACGGCGGCCGCCTACGGTGTTCACAGATATTAAAAAACGCACTAATTTTGCAGAAATTAAATTCTTCGAATGGTCCGTTGATGTGGACTAATGTTGTAGCCGCTTACTAAAGCTTTATCACAGTCCAATTCCCAAATATATTTTCAATATTGCTAGAAGCCGTTTAAGGTGATGCATACATTGAAATCTGGTAATATTTTCTTCACAACATCAACGCCTCATGGACAAATGCTACATAACAGTTTAGCAAATTACTTTTTTCACTCTCCAAACTATTCCGCATTTTCCAAAAAATACAGCATTACAAAAATGTAATATAGAAAACACGTAGCAGAGTAAAAGGAGGAAAAATTTCCATATCGTTGATTAGCCTAAAGGCACCAACTCACATTGTGTCGTCCTCAGCGGTGCTGAACTGCGGAATGCGGCTTGTTTTCCTGTTCATTCGTAAGTTCGTTGCAGTTGCAGTTGTTGCTAAACATTCACTCTCTATAACGCATACGAAAGTTAAAATATCGCAGCCGCCGTTGACACCGATCTTGAGGTTTTCTACGCCAAATGAACCATCAAACTGCATTTGTGTGGTGAATTGTGCTTGCCACTGTGGGTTAGTGAACGTGTCTATCAATTTTGAATGTGGATGAAAGTGAAAAAAGTTATTGCATTTTTTCGTTTATTTACTTGTACAATATCCAAAAATAGTTTTTGTCTGTGAGATTGAATGCAGACGTCGCGCATTTGGCGTTGTCCTCATATATTTGGCTGCTGCCCACTGGCGCATGTGGCTGTTGTCTGGTGTGGAGCCGACTTGGCCGTTGTGATTTCCATGTTGGCACATGTGTGTACAAAACAAACAAAAATATATATTGATACGAGTTCGTACTCATTTTGCACATTGCCGTAATTTTTCCTCCTAATCTCGCAACGTCCTCGCATTCTGCTAGACGTGATTTCGAGAAATCCTCTGTCGTAACCAAAATGTGGGTTACTAAGTAGATACATGTTGAATGCTGGTATGTCGGCGTAGAGTGCTGGTAACGATGGTATGTATGTGGTTGACATCAGTAGTTCTTGTACTTAAACAAGCCACCAGCATATTCATGTTAAAGAATTTGTAAATCAAAAGAGAATGTAGTTAGGAATTTTGATGGTATGACTTGTCGAGGGATTGTAAGTAAGCCCCATTTGAATGGACGCCTCGCAAATATATGAAGGATGTTGTTCAGTTTATTTAAATTGTGAGGTTAGCTAGGTTGGCTATCCACCAACCCAACATGTACAGACAAAAATACAAGTTGTGCCAAGCTCTTCAATTTGCATGTAATGCTGATGAAACCAATAAGCGAAATCCATATTTATTAAAGTATGTATGTAGGTACATCGTACTGATCTTATTTTTCAAAATGGCCAAACAAAATACTGTTATTACCATTTCAGATTTTTATACCTAGTAGTGCTACGCACACAAGGTTTATTAGTCACCTAAAGGTAGTACGAGGTGTGTTCAAAACGTATCGCGAATTTTGAATTTTCGCTGGTTACGTATATTCGAATTTCGAATTTTTTGTGGCGTTATGTTGGTACTCATGTCTCTCACTTATGCCGACAAGCTCGGCCATTTTGAATGTTCAGTTAATTGTTGACAGCTGCTTTGCTTGCACGTGTTTTGGATCGTCTTCGATTTTTACCTATTCAAAAAAATTGATCAAAGAACCTGTATCAAATTTTGTGTGAAAAACGAAATTAAGTGCGCGGATGCATTCCGAATGTTGACTGTGGCATACGGAGAAGCTACCTTGGACCGAAGCAACGTTTATCGGTGGTACAAAATGTTCTCAGAAGGCCGAGAAGATGTGCAAAGAAGAACAAAAATTGGCTTTTGCACCACGATAACGCCCCTGCTCACGCATCGTTGCTTGTGCGCGACTTTTTGGCCAAAAACAACACGCTAATGATGCCGCAGCCACCGTATTCCCCAGATCTGGCCCCCTGTGACTTTTTCTTGTTCCCTAAACTGAAGAGGCCCATGAAAGGACGACGTTACGCTTCTCTTGACGAGATAAAGACGGCATCGAAGGAGGAGCTGAACAAGATACAAAAAAATGATTTTTTGAAGTGCCTCGAAGATTGGAAAAACCGTTGGCACAAGTGTATTATATCTCATGGGGATTACTTTGAAGGGGACAAAATAGATATTCATGAATAAATAAATAATTTTTGAAAAAACACAAAATTCGCGATACTTTTTGAACACACCATGTACTGATCTTATTTTTCAAAATGGCCAAACAAAATACTGTTATTTTTAAGAGGTTTACCATTTCAGATTTTTATACCTAGTAGTGCTACGCACACAAGGTTTATTAGTCACCTAAAGGTAGTATGTAACGGCATAAACGGATCGAGATAGATATTAACTTATACATATCAAAATGTTTAGGAGGAAAAGAGAAATTAATTAAGCCATGTCCGTCGGTCCGTCCGTCTGTTAGCACGATAACTTGAGTGAATTTTGAGATATCTTAATGAAATTGGTATGCAGGTTTCTTGGCACTCATTTCGGAGCGCTATTTAAAATGGGCAAAATCGCACGATAGCCACGCCCACTTTTTATATATAGAAAAGTGATTATTCAGTACATAATGCACTTATAAGGATACAATTGATGTGTACTCGTATATAAACATTAAGACAGAAAATAAAATTTTCAAACATTTTTGAAAATGGGCATGGCACCGCCCACTTTTGATTAAGTCAAATTTAGAAATATTATTAACCATTAATCAAAAACCGTTCAAGATACCGAAACGAAATTTAGCACACATATTTATATTAATACAAGGAATGTTCCAGAAAAAATGGGCGAAATCGGTTAAGGTCCAGGCCCACTTTTATACGAAAGATTTTGAAAAGGATCATAGATATATTTAATAGGCAACACGTTTGTGCACAATAGCTTCGTACCATTTATATTTTACTTTGAGAGTGGCCGTGAACGAGGAAAGTCGAAAAATATAAATATTTTTGAAAATGGGAGTGGGAAAGTGGTTAATTCCCCAATGCAATATGGAAGTTATATACCTTTTTTAATTTTCATACCTTTAATGAACATAAAATGTTTGTAAGTATGAGAAGAAGAAGAGTTGAGCCCATCAATAAGTAAACTGAAATAATAAGGACGATGAGCTGAGTCGATTTAGCAATGTCAGTCCCTCCGCCCGTCTGTCTATCTGGCTATTTGAATGCAAATTTTTCAAACATAAAATGTGCATGGATTGGTATTTTGAAAAAATGTGGTTAGCAGTTGTTGGTAGGGAAGCTATTTATATACAAATAAATTAATAGCGGCCGCCGTGGTGTGGCCGTAGTGTTGCCGGCCTACCACACCGAAGGTCCAAGGTTCGAGTCCTGGGACAGGTAACATCAAAAGTGGTTTGAAAAAGTTTTTCAAAACGAGGTCGCCCCTCGGCAGTGGTTTGGCAAACTCTCCGAGTGTTTTTCTGCCATGGAAGGCTTCTCAGCAAAAATGCATCTTCTTTGTAGATGCCGTTCGAAGTCGGCAAAAATTTGTAGGTCCCGCCAATTTGTAGGAAAAAATTCAAAACGGGAAGCTCGGCGCAAAAATCTCTTAGGAGGCTTATGATGATATACCTGTTGTATATCGCGCCATACATTTATATTTTTCTAAAATAAATTTTTTATTCAAAACAATCAGCTGGCTTTATAATGCGAACTGAAAAGTATAAAAATAGACCTGCGTAAATTGGTATGCCATAATAGATCACTACTAGGTATATAATGTTCGGTTCCACCCGAACTTAGACTTCCTTACTTGTTTAGGACTGAACTCAATTTGGCTCAAAACGGCAAAATCATTTCTATATACCAAGCTAGCTGAAAACTTGAAATTGGAATCTCGAGTAATCAAGCTTTATAGCTGTATTCTGTAAGTCTGTCTCATCTCAAGCCACTCAATTTGAGATTTTTCATTAGAGACGTGTTTTATGACTTCAGATAATTTCGGTATTCTGTAAGAGAAAATCAATAAAAGGTTCACCAATGATATGTGGTGAAAACACACTTGCATACATCTCCAGTACAGCATTTGACATTGCATGTATACATATCGCAATAGCCTCAGCAATAAGCGTCTCGAGTACAACGTGTGAAACGCAGGTTCGAATCCAGGATCGCGGATAACTAATTTTTTTAAATATTTTATTTCTTGTTAATTGAATATTATTTTTTTAAATACGTAAATGTTTCTACACTAAAAATTTATTATTTTTTTAATTTCTTTAATTTTTAACCCTATATTTGACTGTTTGTGACCTGCCTAGAGCCAGCTGACACATTAGTGACTCTTTTTTTGAGACCAGAGGTGTGAGACAGCTTACCACTAAATGTCTCTATGAGTGACTAGATACTCCTTACAGAATTCACCTATTAAACATTAGTATTGTGGCGAATGTTATAAAGTATCGATCATCCCTAACTCAATTACACTTGCACCACTAACCAATACAATAGAGACTGCGATAGCTGCGCTCATGCATGTATGCGTGAGGATTCGAGATATCAGTAGTGTTACGAATACGAGGCAAAGAGGAGATACATAAGCACCGACCCTTCGAGAGAACGATGAACAAGCAAGCTAGTAACTTCTAGGTGAGTGAGATTGCACCCTGGCGGACTATAAAAGCAGTAAGAAAGTGAAATTGTAAGTTATTACTAATGAACAAGCAATTTTTAAACGAATTCGTCACAGTGAGATTTTCTGATTTAATGGCTTTACTTTAGAAATTTGGCTCGAATTTATTAAAGCACACTTTAACAAAAGTTTCAGTTTTGAGCCGAGATGAAAAAAATGTGAACTCATGGAAGTGTCAAAAATTTCCCTAAAAGTTTCAGGTTTCATTTCATTTTAGTTTTACAAAGAGCAAAATATTGTAGCGAATATTATCGGATAGATAGAACATCTCTAGCGCAACCAAACTCACGCAATAAAGACGCTGCAGCTGAAAGAGCGATACATGAATAGATGCATGAGGCGGGAGTGAGAGAGATAGCAAAAGTAAGCAAAGAGAACGAAAGTCGACACTGATGATGGCACAACGCCGAAACCGGCTTGTCTCAAACCCAAATTTGACAAGGGATGACGAAAAATCGTTCCAATATACATCAAAGAGAAGATGGCGATACTTTACCACCGATCCTTTGAGAAAAACTTAGAAACTTCTAGGTGGGTAAAATTACAATTTTTATACAACGAATTTATTGCGTTGCATTAAAAAATTATTTTAATAATATCATTAAAAAAGTATTTTAATAAATATAATAAAAAATACTAAAAAAAAACTACTACACGAATAAATATTTTACTTTCATTTACTTTGGTTTCTCAAAAATTGGCGAGGCCATGCCCTGAAAACTTGTTCGGTCATTACCATTAAATTGTCTATTAAAACTTTGCTCTATTTTAATCCGTTTCACTTACTTTCAAGTGCATGAGCAACTGAATTTCACCTACTTTCAGGCCAATAAATATTGATTTGGCACATAAAATTACGACATTACGGGGCACGGACAGCAAGGCAAAATGCGAAGAAGCCAATATAGGAAAGATGATGAGAGCAATAAAGTCGAATTGTAGCTGTACAGCTTATAAATTACAGTTAAAAAGAAATGCAACACATGCAGCCTAGACAGTCCAAAGCACCCTGTCGATAAGACAGTGCTCAAACAGAGGCTCACTTTGATCACCCTGCGGGTTAGGGGTTTAGAATATGCCCGATGGTTGATCTACCGATATGACGCCTCTCACCTCTTATTACCCATCTTTTCCTTTCTTATCGAAATAAACTAGCACTGGTCATACCAAATCGCTCCCTAGACAGTTGGGCATGTAAGGCAAGGGAGTACTGAAACGTACCAGATTCATATCCGGCAAAGGACTGTAACTTTCGACAACACTCCCTAAAACCTTCGGTGGGTGTCTTTTTCGTTACAAACAACAAAGCACAAGGCTCACTTTGACTTGGTAACTCGTTGCCGGTGGACCCATTGGTGTAAAAATAAATAAAAGACCGAGTTGCCGTATGTACTTTTAAAAGCTTTTCAAAATAGATTAGTTGAGCTTTCCTCGCCTTATCTGGACTTGGCTTTTTTCGGAGATAAGGTATAACAGCTTATCGTGCGATTTCTTTAATTTAATGCTGGAGAAAATAATACAAGCTGCAGAACTTAACCGCGCTGGAACAATATTTTATAAAAGCGTGCAACTGTTGGCATACGCTGACGATATTGATATCATTGGCCTTAACAACCGCGCCGTAACTTCTGCTTACTCCAAATTAGAAAAAGAAGCGGAGAAAATGGGATTGGTGGTGAACGAGGGCAAAACGAAGTACCTTCTGTCATCATGCAAAGAGTCAGCGCATTCGCGCCTTGGCAACCAAGCCACTGTTGGCAGCAATAATTTCGAAATAGTAAAGGACTTCGTTTACCTGGGAACCAGCATTAACACCAACAATAAGGTTAGCCTAGAAATCCGACGAAGAATTACTCTGCAAACAAATGCTACTTCGGACTGAGTAGGCAATTGAAAAGTAAAGTCCTTTCTCGACGAACGAAAATAACACTCTACAAGTCACTCATCGCACCCGTCCTGCTATATGGTGCAGAAGCGTGGACACTAACAACATCTGATGAGGCGGCTTTGGGAGTATTCGAGAGAAAGGTTCTTCGAAAGATTTGTGGACCTCTACGCGTTGGCGACGGCGAGTACCGAAGAAGATTTTATGATGAGCTGTATGAACTTTACGCAGACGCCGACATAGTTTAGCGAGTTAAAACACAGCGGCTTCGCTGGCTAGGCCACGTAGTGCGAATGAGCGAAGATGCTCCAGCCCAGAAGGTATTCTTATCGGCACCCGCCGGTGGAAGCAGAGGAAGAGGGAGACCACCACTCCGATGGAAGGACCAAATGGAGACCGATTTGCGATCCAGCGGTGTTTCCAATTGGCGCCAGTTGGCGCAACGAAGAAACGACTGGCGAGCTATGTTGGACGGTCAAAGTCGCGCAGGCGGTTAAATGACCATTTAAAGAAGAAGAAGAAGGTATAACAGCTAATTAAGTATTGATTTCATCTAGGCTGAGAAAGTCGATCGATTTACCAGAAACTGTCGATAACATCAAGTTATACGCTTTTTCTCTCCTATCATATCCTTGTGTTCGTGCCTCGAACAAACACACCATCATAGACCACGAAGTTTCGTCTTAACTACCACAATATACCTTTGATTTATTTCGCCTACTATTCAAAGCTTATCAAGTGGGATGAGGTTTCATTTAACTTGCACGTCAATCAAATTCTAAATCTCGTTGACCTCCGTTGCCCCTCATCATTTTGGCTACTTTCTAACTTCTTTTGCTCAGAGAAAAAAAGACAATATCTTTATGAATAATACAAAGCAAAATATTTATGAAAAATTATTTATGCAATTGTTTATAGTGGGCGCGTCAGCGGCAGCTGTGTAAACTCAAAATAAATAAGTGAAAATATCAGCATAGCCATCAACCAGTCTGGACTGTCAGCCAACGCAGTAGAAATTTTGAGCTTATGGTGGGATAAGACATGGCATGCGGCTGTATTTAATAGATGCGCCAACATTTTGCCGCCACCTCAAAGACGTCCGCCAACTGACACCCGATATAGGCACGCACACATACAAACCCACACACTCAAACGCAACTGTAGTACACATAAATAGCTATGCCACGACACTAATCGCATCAATCGCTATGTAAAACAAGCAAGAATGTCGAAGTTCGCGTGGAAACGCATTCAATATACCTAGTTGTGAGGTTTTTTGTAGTTGCCACGCCCACTATACGAATTTTGTAGAAGAAGGGGGAAGTGGGCCTGAGTGCGAGGAACTAGAGATGTTAGCTTCTGATAGGAAAATACGACGGATGTCTGAGGACTCTAAGAACGCGCCGAATTTCTGCAGGAACATAAATTCTTCGGGTTTTTGAGTGGCCACGTACAATCCACTCTCTATGAAAGATGCAATAAGGACTCGGCTAAGAACGGTTTTCTAATGAGAACCAAGAAAACCTTGTGCGGCCTACGATTTTTTCTAAAGTGTCCAGACCTCTTTGGACGCTAACCAAAATTGATTCAATCGTTGATGATAGAAAAATTGTACCATGATGAAGTGAGGAAATCTCGGTTCGAAAAAAATAAGCCGCCGGACTTTTCTAACAAAGAAGTGAAGAGTTGTTATAAAGTAGGAATAAACTTGTCAATTTTTGTTTTGTTACAAACCGGTTTCGGCGATCCGCCATCTTCAGTGTATGTTTTCATTCTGATGAGAACTGAAGATGGCGGATCGCCGAGACCGGTTTGTAATAAAACAAAAATTTACAAGGGATGACGAAAAATCGTTCCAATATACATCTAATATCCACCCTGCCGAAAAAAAAGAAAATCAAATCAACTTAGGAATAAACTCTGATTTGATTTGGCAGGCACTTTATATATTGGGGAACCTGAATTAAGGGCAAAAGTCCTCTTTTCACAAACAAATATCACACTCTATAAGTCTATCATAATACCATTACTGATGTAAGGCTCCGGACCATTGGCAAGTGCTAGAAAAAGATGGGAACGGGCTTTGGAGAATGCGGGAGGACATTTTTTCGGAAGGTTTGTTAGTCCCTTCTGTGATAATAACGGCGATTATCGAAGGAACATTAACGGTGAGCGGTGGCAATTTCTATCGAAACCTGATTTCGCCGGAAAGGGAAGCACGATTTGAGATGAAAACAGCTGGAGGTTGACTTGGTTTCCCTTGGTATTTTCAACCGACGTCGGCTATCGCTAAAAAAGGATCACTGGCGTGCTTTGATACCCAAATACCAAATCCCGGCTACGTACTCAAGCACCTTTGAATGAAAATGATCATGTTGATTTTAAGGCATTTATGCAGTCACAAACAACCATTAGGTGAATCAAATTATAAAACCTTGTGCGTTAAGCCCAACTAGGTATAAACAAAATAGCAATCAGCAAAACGCCGACAATTGTTACCGACATATTCCAAACAACCACAAGATCTATTTGTTGTTGTTAAATAGTCGCCCCAATCACGTTCGGCCGATATGAAAATGATAGTGAACTTGAAATTGTTGTTGTTTTTTCTTTTTCTTCTTCACCTAATGCCAATGCAAAGATTTTCTCTTTCAAATGCTGGTTGCTATGCTAAAGTTTAACGTTTGCTCCACACGCGGCGCAGCGATAACGTGGTACGCGTGAATATGCAGCCTAAGCTGTATTACATTTTGTTGTTGCCATACCAGCGGCCAGTCAGTATACGGCAGCGAGATAAAATGCAAATGCAAATACAAAATTAATGCAGTCAACGAATGAAGTTAAATGCTGGTGGGGTGAAGTGTGGCCGAAACAAGGTGGGGTGGCGAAATGACAGTTTAGAAGAGCAGGGTTAGCGGTGTATTGCATGACTGTGACATTGGCGCACGCTGCGGTTGAACCAGCTGTGCGCGTTGAAGCAGTAAAATAGTACGCTTGTTCGTTTTGCAAAGCACGATGTCTGTCCGTTCAGCGATTGCGTCTGTGTTTGTGTGTCGGTTGAGTGCATTGAGCATTCGTGAACGGGTCCATCGAGTACTACTATACGAGATTTGTGATCACTAAAAACCGAACAACGGTGTACACAGTAACTGAGCGCAGTATTGGGGAGTGTAACAACAAAAAAAATGGCAAAAACGACTGCGCCTTCAAAAATAGCAACAAAAATAGAAGAAAAAAAGATATAGTGAAGCAGCAGAAAACGAGCAACTTGCTTTAAATGATGGCACCAAAAATAAAATGTACGAAGTCGATTGGAGTTGGACGGAGTTTGACTTACACGAACGTACAGTAAATCATTTTGGAATATCCACAGCGAGTTTTTAATAGCCGGATCAAACTGCTAAGGTTTCACGATGTCTGTATTTACACATACATTCTATGGTTTGCAGCCCAACGCCCCGAGAAGGCGTGTACTTGTGCGAACTTAGGTACACCATAGGCTTATAATATTCATTCTGATTTAGGACTACCCATAACCGTAACACTCGTCAAACCTTCGAACAGTGTTTTGCGGTTTCAGGAACAAAAAAAAATACCTGCCTATTCTTCATTTTGGTTTAAGAGCCACTCGAGAGTTCTGCAACAGGCTAAGAATAAGAATGAAGCAAAAAAAATTAGCTACTTCGGGAAGTCTTAACGGCATGAACTTCGATAGAGAAAGTGTCTAAGTTCAACTCGCTTACGTCCTCATGACGGCTGAGGCTAAAATGACAACCATTCAAAGGCAAGAAGATTAGTACTTCTTACCAATTACGAAATTCAGCATTGTGAGGTCCTCCGTGTGATAGAAAGAAACCGTCTAATTTTGGGGAATAAGTTTGCCAACACGATTCACATCGAAACAAGACTCTTCAACAATCATCTGAGAGGACGCCTCGACCTATTATTGTTTAGAGCGAGAATAAGCGAATGGAAAAGGTCGACAAATTTTGGAAACCTAGCCTGTACAATGAACAAATTCTCCTGAATGCATTCACTTGGCCCGCAATATGTTGTATCAATACTTCGCTCTACCTAATGGTTACATCCCATACCGAAATCAATCTCTTCTAACGGAAGTTCCGGGAAAGAAGCATTTTCAATATGGTTGGAACATACGCAGTTTTGCTGTAAGAAGAGTCGTA
This sequence comes from Merzomyia westermanni, assembly GCA_949987695.1. NCBI lineage: Eukaryota > Metazoa > Arthropoda > Insecta > Diptera > Tephritidae > Merzomyia > Merzomyia westermanni. The sequence continues at coordinate 184,211,947 of OX465289.1, forward strand.
CATAAATTTGGTATAATCTAGATAGGAAAGACACTACTTTTCCGTCTCCACTATCGCGCGAGGTTCCAATATTGAACCGGGTCATTGTCTTGTGGCCGTCAATTAAGCCTATATCCCTCGTAGTCAAATAATGAAAATAAAGTTTGGCGAAAGCTGATCATTCAAAAGACCACTGCAGAATAAAACAATTGGCTCTCAATCTTGTGCGCTGAGAGCAATTTTCTTCCGAGAATTGGAAACAAATTTTTCGTTATATACGTACCGCCCCAAGGATGAAAAACGCTTCAAGCGATCAAAAAAGAAATACTGGTGAGTACTTTTCCGGACTTAAGTAAGACTTTGTTTAAGAAAGCTCAGTGAGACGAAAGCTCAGTGAGACGAAAGGAAAGCTTGGTAACATTAAAGATTCTTGTATTCTACACCATCCCACCGTGCAGTGGAATACTTGATTATTTTATCTTCAGAGTCTGTGCTTTATTTGCATTTTGCAAGAGCAAATAAGAATTTTCCCTCAACTCAGCCGCAAAACCTATTGCATACATACAAACATTGTAATGCAATTGAATACATTTGAATTCTTGATTTTTATTATTTATTTTTTCATATTAGACTCTAACCTACAGTCTACCATGGCTGTCTGTATATTAGCCAGCAGCGTGCAATAAATAAATACGTTTCACAGCGCAGACTTTCTAAATCAACCTAGAAGAGTTTGACAGCATCCAGCGCCCGTCAAGGGTTTGTGTTGGTAATAGGCATGGGGGCTATTTGAAAAAAAATTCGATGAAAAAATCCATTTATTCAAGGGCTACAAAAAATTCGAATAATTTATACTTTTATTGGAATAGTTTTATTTGAATAAATGACAACTATTCGAATAATAGGTATTCGTATAGTTAAATAAATATCACTACTGCTTATGCAAACATTTGTACACGTAAACATACATACAAGGTGGCGCAAAAGTAATCCTCCTATCAGAAAATGCTATAAATTTTGCGATTGGCCCCTAAAGTCAGTTCTGTTTTGACATTTGTGTAGTAAACACATGCGAAATACACGTTAATAAACAATGTTGCGCTACACTGCTCCAGAACGCGGAATATTGCTGACTATTTATTTGACCAATAATCGGTCGGGGCCAAACGGTTACTGTGAATGGTGAGCGCTACAGAGCAATGATCAACGAGTTCTTTTTACCGCAACTTGATGAATTGGGATTGGAAAACATGTGGTTCCAACAAGACGGTGCAACAGCACACACTGCACGTGCCACAACCGATATGCTGAACATCGGAAGCTTACTTTTGCGCCACCTTGTACAAACGCAGGTACAAGCGATGAAGACAGTGAATTTCGCTTCCGTCTCTCGCTTTTCATTTCGCAACTATTTGAATACCGCTATTCGAACAAACGGATAAATTATTCGAATAAATGGTATTCAAATTTTTTGAAACGAATATTTTTATTCATATATTTATTATTTAGTATTTATTCGAAAATAGTCCCACTACTAGTTGGTAAGGCGTTTTGTGGATTTGTTTGGCTGGCATGGGTGATTTACTAAAAATATTGCGCTTACTGGAGGAGTATACCTAGTAAGACATCTATTCGATGTATGTTTGTTGATATACTTCGCTAACCTTTTTGTGGCATTGTTTCGTTCACTTCATGATAATTTTTGTTGCTGCTACTGTTTGTGGTTTTTACTATTTAAATACGAGTTTTGGGATGGAATAATTGCAACTCTGAATGAAAGACATAGAACCATATAGTAAGACCTTAAATTCATTTTGGGTTCTTAGGCTGCAAATGTCAATTGAAAATATTTGAGGTGCACAAATTTTCTATGGTGTACAAGTATTTTTAATTTTCCTGTGCCAAATGAAAAGAAAAATTTCGAATATTAAAAATTTAGTCATTAGCGCAAGTAAATATTTTGTGAATAACTTTTAAATTCACATCTTTTTTCTGCCTTTATATTTCGTATTTTTTGCTTTCAATTATATTTTAGTGTTTAATAATGCGTTGGCATATAAATTCGTTTGAAATATTATGATTGTAAATAGGTGTGCTTGGCGCCAAAATTTGCAAGAATTTTCCGAAGAAAGAATGACGTAAAACTCTCTCGCACCCGGAAAAAGTAATAAGTTTGTAATGAACAGGAATTTATGCAAACTTGCAAACAAAACAGCTGTTGCTTTTTTCAATTTTAAGTTTCGTTGTTGTTTTCATATGTCACGATCAGCTGTTTTCCACTTGCAAGTTTTACTGAGAGAAATGTACCCAGTAGAAACTTGCAACTTACTCTCCCAATGAAATGTCAAAATGTTCTCACTCCCGTCAAATTTTTGTGCCGCCGAACATTATTTAGTAAAAATTCATAGTTCTCTTGATTTCTCCTAACCCCATGAGGTAGGGAAAGGTCTGACGTTCATATTCACCAAGATAAATGTCAGAGTTTTCCTTCGCTTTGTCAAAATTAATATTTTTTAACAGGGCGTAATTGGAAAAGTTTTTAGAAATTCATGTTCAAGTTCATATAATTCAATCCATTAGCTTTCTCCAGAAATGGTTTTTTGTCTGTTTTTTTCTTTTGAAAATTGAGAATAAAATGGCAATTTGATGGTAGCTAGAGGTTTAAAATGTTGCAGACTGTTGCAAAGCAGACGATGTGGCAGATTAGTAATGTAGAATATGCATTCCATAACTATAACCGTAACTGAAATAGGAATTAATCCTGCCACACTTGTAACTATAGCCATATCACACACTATAACAACTCCTGATCTGCTAGCATAACAGTAACAATAACCATAATATTAGAAATAACAGAGAGCGAGATAGTTATCGCTTTAGTTAAATATAGGGTTATGTTATCTCTTTGGTTATAGTCATGGTTATGGTTATGGTCATAGTTATGATTATGGTTACGGTTATGGTTATGGCTATGGTTATGGTCAAGGTTACCGTTATCTCTATGGTTATGATTATGGTTCCGGTTATGGTTATGACTTTGGTTACGGTTATGGCTATGGATTTGGTTACGGTTATGGCTATGGCTACGGTTATGTTTATGGTTATGGTTACGGCCAAGTTTACGGTTACGGTTAGCTCGGTGCACAGTTAACATAAAGCAGTGCTATTTTTTGCGGTATAGGTGTTTCGTTTATTATGCAAAAGATAAATCTGAATTCAATAACAATAACTATTCTTCTGATGTATATTGGAACGATTTTCCGTCATCCCTTGTCAAATTTGGTTGAGACAAACCGGTTTCGGCGTTGTGCCATCATCAGTGTCGATTTTTGTAAGATCCGAAACCGGCTTGTCTCAAAACCAAATTTGACAAGGGATGACGGAAAATCGTTCCAATATACATCAATTGTTCACCCTGTCGGAAAAACAACAAATTCTTCTCTTTCAAGTTTGTAGCGTACTATTTTTATTTTTTGCACAAATTGGTGGGACCTTCATGTTTTATGCCGACTCTGATAGCTTTTTGCTAAGAAGAAGGTTAGGCTAAAAATATAATATGTACGTTTATGAATTTTCAAATCGTGTGCAAATGTATTAATATTTTTAATACAAGCTAACCCACTAGCAACGCTTGATGAGTCGAAACGTGAACTTAACTCAAAACCAAGCAAAGTTATTCAACTGCCCCACTGTCTTAAAGAAAAATGTTAACTCATCAGGTCCACCTTGCCACTTGACATTACAAACACATCATTTGGGCAGCTAACAAGTTAAACTTTCAGGTAGTTGTTTTACACGTCTTCTGATAATTAAGTAAGCCACAATTGAGATTTGGTCATTTCCATAGAAATTGCAAGCAAAAATTATTTCCACTTTCCATAAAAGCAAGCCAAGCTAACAAAGACAACAGAAGAGCGGAAGCGTGAGGTAAATAGTTTTGGTTGCATCAAAATCCAAACCAAGTGCGAAGTCATCATCATCAACGCTTGCTACAACAACAAAACCAATGCAACAACATAACAATTTTGATTGTGGCAACTTCGCCGGCTTGGGTGCTCCTGCTACCTAAGCACTTAACTGCGGCCACATACCAACTCAATGCTTTTCCGGCCGACTGCTTGCTTCACTTACAGCTCACTCCGCTGCTGATTGCGGAAAAGTAGTGAAAAGCTGTTAGCATAAATTACCTAAATAAAAAATAACAACAACAAGTCAAACTAGACGGAATCTTATTCGGCTGATTTAGTGCGCGCGCTTGCTAACAAACGCCAACTAAGAGGAAAAGTCTGCTATGTAACAACAACAAAAATGTATAGTTATCTATATGTCTGCTTACTCACAACAACAACAACAACAACGACATTAAATTTTCATTTTCTTTGAAAACAACTTTTCATTTTTATTTAGAAAGGCAATCAGAATGTCGAAATTGAAAAGTGAATTTTGTCTTCGTCAGCCGCCGCTGCAGTTGATGCAAGATTATTTCATACATCGACATACATACAAACAAACATTTAAATATTTCTCATATCGGCGGCAGACATATTGTGTGTTAGAAAGTGCCGGAAGAGTGGGCGCGCACGAAGAATCAAAAGCTGCAAAGGTTAAACGAAGAATTTATTAATGCTTTACATTAGCTGAAGATTACTTTTTCTTGTGTATTGTTGTTGTAATAGTTTTATTTTACTTTCGTTAGGAGATATTTACTGTTGTGGCGATTTTCATGAAATATTTAGCTATTTTTATTTATGGCATCTTCATTGATAGCATTTAGAAGAAAATCACGTTTTCCCATTATTGAAATGAGGTAAAAGTATTTTGGATGTTTTTAATGGGCTATAGATAAGTTCTCCTTTTTCTCTAAGGCCGCTTGTGTGTTGTTAGATTTGAACAAGAAATTGCTAAAACATTAATTTTTTCAGTTTTAAGTGTAAAGCTGAAAAGCAGCGGCTGGTAAGCTGCACGTCTTGCGACCAAAAGTAAAGGGCGAGAAGTTTTGGGAAAATAATATGTAGAAAGAAAACAAAGAATGTAAATAAGACACAGAAAATGTCCAAAACAAATTTATTTAAATTTCAATATGTGCCAGGACCTGTTAAATTTGATTAGTAATTAGTAATCAATTAATTAGACGGCTTTTTAATTGGTAATGATTATTTTAATTGTTTTTCAATAAAAGGCAATTATTAATTGATTACGTTTAGAAAAAATAAAAAAATTCAAAAAAATCAAATCAAAAATAATCAACAATATTCAAAAAAGTTGTTTTGATAAAAAAATTCAAAAATAATCAAAAAAAAATGTTTTTATTACTCTTGATTATTTTTGATAATTTGAGATTTTTTTTGATTTCTTTTTTTTTTTTTGGTTTTTTTCGATTATTTTTCAGTATTGTTGATGTGCTTCTACAACAATACTGATAAAATAATCAAAAAAAAAAATCAAAAATTATCAAAAATAATCAAAAGTAATCAAAACAACTTTTTTTGATTATTTTTGATTACTTTTGATTTTTTTTTAATAATCGTGAAAAATCTTAATTTTTTTTTATTATTTTTTTTTTATTAATTGGAAAATAATCATTAGAAATTCAAAGTAATTGGTAATCAATCTTTAAATGAATTCTCAGGAGAGTAATTAATCAAACCGGTAAGCATTACAATTAGTAATCATTATTTAACAGGTCTGAGTGGAAATCAAACGGCGCTGCCAATGCTTTGTATTTGGAAAGAATGATTAGCTCTACTTGATATGTGTCGCACAACATGGCTTAGCGAGCGAAGTTTCATCAGTTAAATTGAAGATGTTTGTTGATAAATTTATAGAGTATAGAAGTTTGGGAAAACATACAAGTAAAGGTTAAGAGGTGCATGGAAGGGGTGGGGCAGTGAGATGTGAAGCTTTTACTTTTCTAGCTAGCCTATAAATTCACTTTCATTGAGGGATGGCCCTGCGTTGAGTTTGGTAGGAAACACTGCCTAGAAAAAGGGAACATGCAATTTTAGTTCGGAAGATGTATGTATATTTAACTAAGATAAGCGAAACTAAGTTGAGCTATTAAGCAGAGTGTAAAAATAGCTAATAGCTCCCGCTCTACCCAGATGCATCTGCCGTTAAAATTTTCACACCCTTGATATATATTCCCAGTGGAAAATATCTCGCTAAAGCACAAGAAAACGCTACCTCCCAAGAAGTAGTATCAGCCTAAGGGCCACTGGGATTCAGCAGCTTCCATAATCCATGCAGCCCAGCACAAGATCTGGCATAAGTATACCAGGGAAGTTTTTGTGGCTTAACAGACATATGAAATTCGAGTAATAAAATTTGGATGCGAGCGAAATCAAGTTCAGCCAATCAACTGAATTTCTATGCAATATTATGGTTGTTGTTGTAGTGGCATCACTCTGCCAAGTCGGGACTCTTCTTACCTCTCATTGTTGTCTTCTAACGGAAGCCCCAGGAACATAGCGGTTTCAATAGGGTTGAAACAAAGTGAAGTTGGTGCTAGAAGAGTCTGCTCCGTCGATCAAGTAAACAATACGATATGTCAGGGTTCAGTCTGGATAAGTAAGAGTTTAATCTGTTAATTGAAGTTGGGCTAGTCTGACTCTTGTTTCCTTCGGAAATTCTAATTCCTCTTCGGCCGCAGGTGGTGCTAGTGCCTGAATAACGCCATTCACCGGTCTAGTGCTGACAAAGGAGTTTACGGACTCTATGTGGCCTTTTTTGGAGGGTCTGTGGGTGCACCTTTAGATCAAAAGGAGATATTATATGATGCTGGATTACATCATAGTGCTTACGGAGATGTATCCTTACTTTCAGGACAGGCTTGTTTAACATTTCACCGAGCTCTTTAACAACTAGCAGTTTCGCCTCACTATGTAGATGGTACATCCCGTAATAGTTCTTAGTGCGGTGTTCTCACAAGCCTGCAACTTCTTCTAGTATGTATTCGTCCATTCCTACAACAGCTGCTTCTTCGCTCGATGACTTGCATTTTACCCGACCAAGAGCTGTTACCTCGATGTAGCCCTGTCTAACTTGAATGCAATGCTAAAATGTTGAGTTCACAGACCCGATTTTCCGTTTGTCTATGCGAGTTAATTACATTCCAAAGTAACCTTCTTTCTAAAGTAAAACATAGCCTTTTAGCTCACTCTCGTTTCCAACATGGGTTTTACCGTGGACCCATATGGTTTGTGACTCCACCTGATGGAGATAATTCATCGAGAGCGCGATTTCCAATATAACCTTCTAAATCTTACCGTTGATCCTGGTATAAAAAAGTAATCTGGTATAAAAAAGTATAAAAAAGTAATAAGAAAACGTATTAAGACCAAAGGTGGATTGATCCTCTAACTGTAACGGGAGTCATTAATTTTAATCTTTATAGCTCTTTAGCCTAATTACCTCGTTCAAGGAACTACACCAGACCACTGATCCAACCATGATTATTGTTTTGACAGCCGTTCACTAGATTTGGTTCACTAGCTGACCTTTGAGGTTCTATGCAGTTTATCAATGTAAGCTATTCCCTCTTCAGTGGTGGTTTCATAATTATTTCATATTTTAAATTATTCCAACTCATCGTTAATGAAAAATACTAGTCCAGAACCAAATTTAAGTTAACTTACTAAACATAAGACCATAACATTTCTAGATATGTAATAATTTTTCAAACTGATATCGTTCAAATACCAAAAATCAAGTTCGTTGCTTCAGTCTTTCGTTGTAATTTTCTGATGAGGGCGCCAATTTAGCTAAAAAGTGAAACCTTCTATGTGGGTATGTTCAGTGTAATAATTTACTTAAAAACTGAAGATGTGTACTTGAAGCACAACTTTACATTACAGCAAATATAAAATAACAAAAAAATTTGAAAAAAATAAATAAAAATTGCCGAACATCATTTTGCTTTTTGTATACTTTTTATATTTGTTACGAACTTTATAGCAACACCAAGTTGTTCTGGTGTAGTTCATTTACATTTCGAGCATAATTATCTTTCTTTCTATCGCAATTTCATTTACTTCTGCTGTATGTTTGTATGTGTGTGTGTGCATTCGCGCAAAATATCAAAGCAAAGGAAAAATCACCGAGGCGAGCAATAAAAAAAATGTGAATTTCTCTTTTTTGTAAATGTTTCTTTCTTCTTCTTCTGCTGCTACTTTCAACGCTTCAAAATAGAAGAACGTAGTTGTTGGTGTTATACGGCGGCTTGTAGCTTGTAGAAAAATCATTTGCTAATGCTTAGGTACAGGCAGAGATACATATATCTTTACTTGTTTCTTCTTCACGCTACAATAATATTGGTTTGTTGTAGCAAATTTTTTTTTCTTTCTTTTTTTTTTGCTTACAATTTTTTGAAAGTACACACCATGAACTTAATTATAACAACAAAGCTAATGCATTAATAAAGTAAAGTAAAGCAACTTGATAATGAGTAGAAGCAAAGCAATAGTAGATACAAGCAAAAAAAAAAAAAAAACGGCAACAACCATTACTAACAGTTGGGTAACAGCAATTCACAGTCAGATAAGTTACCAACAAAATATTTCAGCAGATTCCCTATGACGATACGCATGGGTTTCGCATTGTAACACAAGCGCCGACATCGACTAATGTGCGGCTTTAAGTTTTGATTGCATTGCAAACTACAACAACTATTGTGTGGCCCTCGAAAATTGCGTACGTTGTTAGTTAGATTGTGAGATATTTCCACAAATCTGATAAGCATTTATGTAAGTAGTGCAACTAAAGTGATGGCAAGAAAAAGTATCTAAAATCAAAATGGGATTACAAGGGTTTCTAGAGAACGCGCTTGCTTATATCAACTTAAGCTGTAGACGTTTTTGAGCACAAAATTAAGAAAATCAGAGACGAGCTCATTTGGAAAAATGTCTGGAAAATTTCTATTTCGAAGTTAGCTACCCATTGAACAGATTGTTTTTTTAATTATGATTTTTTTGAAATTATTCTACCTTGAGCTGTACGTGCAAGATTTATTTAAAGCAAGGTAAGTGCTGATCACTTTAGCAAAACATGCCGATCCTTAAAAATCGTATAAAAAAACCCGGGTGTAGCACAGTATACGTGATAGAAGTTTTTCGGGATCATTTCGGTACGGTTTTCGAAACTGTTCGGATAATTTCATGATTATTTAGGGATTGTTTTTGGGGTCAATTTGGAACTTTTTCGGAACCATCCCGATATAGCATTTCAGAAATGATCCTGAAGAAGGCTCGAAAGGGTCCAGAAAAAGTACCGAATGGTCACGAAAACGATCCACATATGAAGGCGAAAGGGTCCCAAAAAAGTACCGAAATGTTTCTGAGAAAGACCCCCATATAATGGCGAAAAAGGTACCGAAATTATCTTGGAACTTTTACGGAAACGTCTTGAAAATTATCTCGAAACGATCCTGAATTGATGCGAGAACTATCTCCAATTTATCCCGAAGAAGTTTGGAAATATTCCCGAACACAATCATGAATTGATCCAGAAAAAGGTCGAGAAATTGCTCCGAAAACTGTCCCGAAAAAGTAACGAAAACAATTCCTAAATGTTTCGGAAATAGTCCTGAAAAAATCCCCAAAACGACTCAAGAAAATGATCCCGAAAAAGTACCTAAATGGCCCCGAAATCGATTCCGAAATTATGTAGAATGGGTCCCAAAATAATCCCAAAATAGTCCCTAAAGCAATTCCGAAATTATCTCAAAAAAGTCAGTGAAACCATTTCTCAATAATCCGCAAGTAGCCTGAAATGATGCCGAAAAAATTCCGACACGGCCCTGAAAACCATCCCGAAGTGATCCTGTAATAATTCCGTAATGATACCAAAAAAGGACCGAAAACAATTCCTCAATGACACCGAAAAGTCCCGAAATTATCCCAAAACAGTCGCCAAAAAACATTTCTAAAATGATCTCAAAAAATCCCGAAAAGGGACCCGAAAAAGTTCCGAAAACAATTCCGAAATTATTCCCATAACGTAATCCTGTAATGATTGGGAAATGATCATAAAAAATCATAAAAGCAATTGATTAATGATATAGAAAAGTCCCAAAATGATTCCAAGCCAGTCACGAAAACAATTCCAAAATTATCAGCAATTCTTTATTTCCGTTGCATCAATAAAAAATGTCAATCCGATACCAAAAACTTCAAATTTCAATCTTAATCAAAACTTTACATAGCCGCCTAAGAAGTTAACTTCAAAAATTCAGTATTTCAAAAAAGTCAATATATTATTAAAAAAAAAAAAATCTGTGTGTATGTATGTTTGTACGCGCTTCACTGAAAATCCGCTTCACAGAATTGTCAGAAATTTACACCCCTATATTGTTAGACGTCCAACTTAAAGTTTAGGAACCCTTTTACCACAGATACATGTTTTGTTTCCATTCTGTACAGTGGTGTCAGTAAAACTAGGTTCAAATATACACTTCCTGAATTCGCACTTTATCACTCAAATAAAACTGAAAAAAACAAACAATTTATTGAATACTTTATTGAAACTACACCAAAATGTGTGAGTACATTTACGTCCAATTTAATTTTACCATAAACAATGAAGTTGCACACCTCACACTTATCTGAAGCTATGCAACCAACTGCACACAAACAAATATTAAAGCCAAGTGTTGAACAAAAATGTACACCAAGCACGCCAAAATGCAATGCAACTAAATTAAAACACAGCGACTTGTGGGCAATTTAATACCATGAAGTAGCACTATGCCCATAGTTATAGCAGTAACACCAACAACAACAACAAGTGTACATAATTAATAGCCAATGCTGTTTAGCAGTGGCGAAAAGCCATTGAATGGTATGTGTTAATTACCAAAAATAGAAAATCGGTAAAGCGCGATGGCCAACGCTCATACTTTTCTGTAGATACAAATGCAAGTAGAGTGTTGTAGGTGTATTCCTGCGTGCGACCGACCACTGCTATGTTTTGTTTATAGAGTTGATTATGTTAGCAAATGCCTTGAGTTCTCTATTTCATTGTTCGACACGCCACTAAAGTAGGTGATGCTCTGTGAATTAGGCAAAAGTGTTAAAATTTGGTAATTTACTACACTGCACTCTGTTATATTAAGTTGTTGTTGATTTGGTATGGATTGAGTTTGGGTAATTGCGCCGTCACGCAAATCAAATGCATTAAAAGTATTCACATAGTTTGACTTATAAGGTGGAGTGTGTAATGAAGTTGTAAATGCCTACTAAAGGGGTTTTTGTTTAAAGATTTTTTTTTTTTGAGATTGCTTGATACTTTTTGTATTAGAAACTCAATTAATTTTCAAAAATTCATTCAATTTTTCCAAGCGTATAGAATTTATTTAGTACTGCCAAAGAACACCTTGCTATGACTGGCGTTTCGTAGTTAACCAATCATCCGATGCAGCTACAAATTAAACATACATACACAAGTGTTATATAAGCGAATACAAGTAAATATGTAAGCACATAATTATTGTATAGATATGTATGTATGCCTACAAAATATGAACTGAGTTGAATGCCTGCTCGCAATATACAGGGTGTTTTTTTTACAGGTTTGTTTTTCGAATAGAGATAAAACTGGCATTTTGTGGTCAAATCTGGCAACTCTAATGTGATTTATGTTCAGTTTGGTTTGCCATTTCATCATGAACAGGTTGACAAAAGAACAACGCTTGCAAATCGTGCAAATTTATTTCGAAAATAATGGTTCAGTTCGCGAAGTTTACCGTGAGCTCCGTCCATTTTATGGTCGACATAATCGTCCATCAGAGCAATTAATTCGGTTAACCATGGATCGTTTTCGCACTACGTTTACTCTATGTGATAATACGCATCCGCAGAGACGTCGAACAGTGCGCACCGAAGAAACAATTGCCGCTGTAGAGCAAAGTGTTGAAGAGGACCCGAATGAATCGATTCGCCACCGTGCACAGCAATTGGAGCTTTGTCCATCAACTTTATGGAAGATTTTGCGCAAAGATCTTGGCTTGCGACCTTACAAGATCCAGCTTGTGCAAGAATTAAAGCCGCGAGACCATGCAATGCGTCGTGATTTTGGTGTATGGGCCGAAAATGAGATTGATTTCGATGCTGATTTTCATCGCAAAATTTTGTTCAGTGATGAGGCTCATTTTTGGTTGAATGGCTACGTCAACAAGCAAAATTGCGGCATTTGGAGTGAAGAGAATCCACATGAGACCCTTGAAACGCCATTACATCCACAAAAACTGACTGTTTGGTGTGCTCTATGGGCTGGTGGAGTCATTGGGCCATACTTCTTCCGCAATAATGCTGGAGAGGCAGCTACCGTTAATGGAGACCGGTATAGAACCATGATAACCGACTATTTTGTTCCCGAATTGGATGGCATGAATGTGGATGAGTTGTGGTTCCAACAAGACGGCGCTACATGCAACACAGCGCACGTCACAATCGATTTATTGAAGGAAACATTCGATGAGCGCATAATTTCGCGGAATGGACCTGTCAATTGGCCACCAAGGTCGTGTGATTTGACACCATTGGATTATTTTCTTTGGGGATATGTGAAGTCGCTCGTCTACACCAACAAACCAGAAACGTTAGGGGAATTGGAAGCCAACATTCGTGGCGTTATTGCCGACATACGGCCCCATATGCTCGAAAAAGTGGTTGAAAATTGGACCTGTAGAATTGGCTTTATTCGACCCAGCCGCGGCGGCCACATGCCCGAAATCATATTTAAACATTAATGGCATAAAATTATCCTTCCAATAAAGCCAAATTGATGGACCTTAAAACGATTTTCTTGTATTTTATTTCAATTCGAAGTTCTATACCCCTAAAAAACACACCCTTTACTTCAAGGCAAGTTCGTTGCTTAAGTCTTTTGTTCAAAACTTAAGTACATCAAAATTGAGTTACCAATATTTTTGCAATTCCCAAACTAAGACGTGGCAAAAGTAATAATTTAAAACTTCACAAAATAATTTAAAAAAAAAATAAAAATTATGAATAAATTAAGTTGGTTATAAACAATGAAAAGCATGCACTTTTCCACCCACAACAAGAAAAATTTTATTAAAACAATTAGATGCTTTTTTCATAACTTAATTATAATAATTAAATGATTAGTAGCATATGATTTAAATTCAATATACATGCACCTACATCGATCTTTACACATGTGAGTATGTGCCATGCACTACCTTTTCACTGCCTCAGGGTTAAATAAAGTCTCACTTCCCTCTGCTTATGCGCCTTGTTTAACATTTAATATAATAAACTTACTAACAATCAAGCTTCACAAATTTACACACTGCAAGCGCTAAAATATGCTGCATTCGTTACAAAAAAAAGTATAAAAATCGCATATTTTTAAAAACAAAAATTTCTTATTACAAATTAATTCATTGCGCGCCAAAGAAAGCGTGAAACTTCAACTAACTACTTGTTTACTTCCATTTCTTTTCATTGCTATAATTACATTGCGTTAAATGAGATTTTGTGCATGCGCGAAATAAAAATAAATTTATGCAACACATTTCACTTGTTATTATTTATTTCGTGTTTTTTACGAAATTTTGTAGGTACTCTAACAATCATAGATGAATACAAGGAAGCAGATGAGCTACAAAAGGCAAACTTGAGCGTTTTGAAACATATTTCACTCAAAACAGACATTTAAAAACTAAAAGGCAAAAAAAAAAAAACAAAATTAAAAAAATAAAACAAGGTATTATAAAAAATTATAAGACTACCTTTATGTAAATTGACAATCAACAGCAAGACGATTTTTGCTTTAACAAAAAGGTAGATTTGATTAATGTTGATTTTGAAGCAGATTCATTATAAAATTTGCCGAGAAGTAGAGGGTTTATATAAAGAAACATTTTTTGCTATTTTATGGTCCACTAACAGCTGTGTTCAATATAATGGTAGCGAAATTAAAATGGAAATCGTTCGACGAAATAAGAACAAGCTGTGATTTTAATAATTTTCATTTAAAATATAGCGAATTCCATAACAGAAAGACATAAAGAGAAACTTAAAGGTTTACATAAGGTTTAAGAATTTCCAGAAAATTTTCGAGTAAGCAGTTTTGTAGACCAATCAATTCTAGTACAATATTGTGCAATCTAGAATTCGCTCAAAAATGTCCCGGAATTTTCCGAATTTTTTTCGTCAACGGTATTGAGTGATTCCTTCCATAAATCGCTTGAAGAAAAACTAATTTTGTATGGAAGTGACAGGACAGTAAAAAACAGTAAATATATAAATTAGGGTGGATTGAAAAAAAATTTTTTTTTGCTAGAATTTTTTGGTTAGAATTTGTTGGTTAAAAAAAAAAAATTTAATAAACAAAAGTAACAACAAAAAAAATTATATTTTTTTCATATCATGTTTTGAAATAAATAGGTGATCGATTAGATTAGTTCCAAATTTGAATATAAATGTCTTATTTAAAATTAAATAAACTATTTTTTTTCTTATAAATTTAATTTATAAATTAAAATAGAATTTATTAATAATAAAATTTATTTTTGTATATACAGTGTATTTGAGAATTAAAACCTGAGAATTTCTTCTTCTGTTTTTCATTGAGCTTAGTTAAAGAGAGTAGTAAACAGTAAATATATAATTTAGGGTGGATTGAAACAATTTTTTTTTTTTTTGTTAAGCATGGGGTAGAATTTGTTCTTTATAAAAAAAGATTTCTTAACAGAAAAGAAAATTAAATAAAATGTAATAGTAATTTTTTCACACGACGCTTTAAAATAGTGATCGGTTAGGGTAGTTCCAAATTTGAATATTATTTTTTATTATTAAAATTACATAAATATTTTTTTATTTATAAATTTAATTAGCGGTTTTTTATAAATTAAAATAAAATTGATTAAATTTAATTAATATAAAAATAATTTTTTTTATGTACAGTATATTTTTGTCCATTTTAGAATTAAAACCTGAGAATTTATTTTTCTATTTTTCATTGAGCTTAGTTAAAGACAGTAATAAACAGTAAATATATAATTTAGGATGGATTGAAATCATTTTTTTGCTATGCATGGGGTAGAGTTTGTTCTTTATAAAAAAAAATTTTAAATAAAGAAAAGTAAAAATTATAGAAATATAATATTTGTTTTAGTTCACTTTTGAAATAAAAAAGTTTTCTATTAGGGTAGTTCCAATAATATTAATTTATTATTTAAAATTAAAAAAATAATTTTTTATTTATAAATTAAATCAGGGGTTTATTTATAAATTAAAATAAAATTTATTAAATATTATTAATAATAAAATTTATTTTTTATATACAATGTATTTTTGTTGTACAATTTTTGTAACTTTAGTAAAAAATCAAACAAAATTAAATAAAATTTCTTTTGTATTGAAATTAGTAGGGAATAAAAAATTACTTTAGACAATTTTGAATTTACTATGGTAATATAAAAAATAAAAATATATAGTGGTACTATAATTTACTTGTAATAGGCTGGGTCCTACTCAAAATATTGAGTAAAAATAAAAACAATAATAATTTTCATAAATAAAAAGAAAAATAATTATTTTTGGCCTTGAGCTCGTTTATAGTCATGGTACTTAAAATTTTTTTTTAGTTCTGCTTTTGTAAAAGAAAAATATAAATTTTTTCCAACCCCCCTAATGTATATACCACTTTATGCAATAACATAAAATTGTATTTCATTAAAATAAGCCCTACTCGCCAGTTAGTTTTTCCAAACCCTCATTTCATATCCAGTATCACAGTACGAAAACATATATTTTACGAATTAGTTATACGCATGTTGGAGGAGAAGTACGAGAGTTGAGCTCGAAATTATGAGATGTACATACATATAATGATAGCTACCCAAAAGCAACTATAAATGCCCTATCATAGCAGTGGGACGGTCAACGGCTACCACCTGTGGCGCGATTTGCAAGTGCTACCTCAACAGCTTATGTAATCGAATGAAATTCATCTTCCTACTTTTTCTATTAACTGCAAAGACTTGTAACAAATTTGTACAATTTGCCAAATTTTCCATGAAAAATTAAAGCAAAAGCTTCCTATTCGGCTTTTGGCGAGGGTCATTAAGTACTTTCGGTAATTTCTGTCCAGTTATGCAAATATTTTCGTTTGCTTGGTTGGCTATCTAGCGAGATATTTCTTTTGTTACACAATTTCCTCTTGTTGTTATTTATTATGATTGATGGAATATGACCTGGTACAGCGGTGCGTATGCGTAACATGTTTTTGTTGTACTATTTAGTGCGGGTGTAGTTGAATAAATTGTTTCACTTGCGGACATGTTGATAGTGGAAAGGCAATTTCAAATTTAAATGATGGAAACAATTTTCGAAATGTACAGCTGTATCAAGGTTGCGATAGTAGGAAGAATTTTGCTTTATTTGGCGTTAAAGAAAATATTTCGCCAGTCGTCGCTACATATGCCCAACTAGTACGGGGTCCACGAATGGCATCAACTATCCCCTCAATAAAGCTTAATATACACTCTTTTAAAACAGCCTATGCCCTGGGAGTATTGTTGGATGAGCTCACTGGAAACTCTAGGCAAATCCGGATTGGATTACTTTTATCAAAACCGAAATAAAAAGCTTTCCACAAAAACTAATTGCAGGGATTCTCAGTAATGCTTTGGAGACAACACGGTTTCGCCATTATGCTATCTTCTGATTAATTTTGTTAGACCTCAGTTAGTAAAAATCCTTGCGGCTGTGGTGACTAAAATCCAGAAAATCGCTACTTCGGCAGTCGAGCTGCTGACTCAAAGTGCTTGTAGTGGAGCGTACCGTACTCATATCTGGTAAAAGGAGTGTCAACATCAGTATAACCCAGTTTGGTCAGTTACGTCCCATTACATGAATGGATGCGCCGATTAAGCCGTACAAAGTACTGCTACAAAACTAATAATAAAAAAAACAAACTTTTCACGAAAATTTTAACAATGCAGAAGTTCCTAGCACAGCTAAAATGAGCAAACTTTTCGCTTTTTTTTAGTCTATTCTGCTTTTATAATAATTTCAGAGACTTGCAAAATAGAGTTCGACACAAACAAAAAATCGATATTCGTGACCACCGTTACTAACCGAGAGCTCCTTTGCTTGAGTTTGACAAGGGATGTTGGAAAATCGTTCCTATATTCATCAACTTAAAAGCCTGTTAGAAAATCAACCAAACAAAACGAATCGCAGATAGCAAAAGCATAACTACGCATTGGGACACTTTTCAAGTGCAAGTTCAGACTAAAATCAATTTTCAAATCGGTTTATACCTGCCGCATTGGAAGGAAAACACTTAGAACTACAAACTTCCTTATCTGTTCTGTACTGGCTCGATAGATAAAAGCAGACTTGTTAAATAATGATTACTTACCGTAATGATTACCGGTTTGATTAATTATTTTCTTGAGAATCCATTTAATGATTGATTACTAATTACTTCAAAATTTTAATGAATATTTTCCAATTAATTAAAATATAATCAAAAAAAATTATAATTTTTTACGATTACTAAAAAAAATCAAAAAAATTGTTTTGATTATTTTTGATTTATTTAAATTTTTTTTTTATAATTTTTGAATTTTTTCAGTATTGTTGTAGAAACACATAAATATTCACATCAAACATACTAAAAAAAATCAAAAAGAAATCAAAAAGGAGTAAGGAAGTCTAAGTTCGGGTGGAACCGAAAATTAAATACCCAGCTGTGTAAAAGTGTTCTTAATAAATTGTTGTGGAGTAATGACCTTATAAATAAAAATGAATGTGTGTCTGTGTGTCTGGCGTCCAAAGTACTTAACCGATCTTTATGAAATCAGAGTAGATTCTTGGATTCACTGGTTCAAGCATAGGCTATATATAATTTTGAAAAGCGTAAATAGTATACCCTGTATCATGTTTCGCAATTTTTTTGACAACGGTTCTGAAGTTAATAATAGCTGAAATTTTACGATTTTTCATTTATGTGTGAGCGGTACCACGCCCATATTCCATAATTTGAAAAAGAGCAGGTCATTGTAACTACGACATTCTAGCATTCTATCTGCGTCAGTGAAGGAGATATGGCATGTTCCGGTTTCCTATCTCTCTTTTAGAAAACTTTGGTCTAAAAGTGGGCGTGGTCGCCTACCGATTTTTCTTATTTTCCGTGGACGTACTCTACATGTTTATAGTATATCTCGTATCAAGTTTCGTAATTCTATCTTACACTGCTCTGAAGGTATTAACAGTCGAATTTGAAATTTGCTTGACTCATAAGTGGGCGTGGCACCGCTAAATTATATCATTCTATCTGTATAAGTCAGTGAGATATGGGCAGTTTAGTATTTCTACCTCCTTTTCAGATAACTTTTATGAAAAAGTAGGCGTGGTCGAAAAACGATTTCGTTTATTTGCTATGGTTGTATGTACCATAACCATAGTATATCTCCTACCAAATTTCGTCATTCTAGCATAAACGGTTCTGCAGTTATTAACAGTCGAAATTTCAAAACTTGCTCCGTCGTATGTGGGCGGTACCATCCCCATTTTCCAAAAATTTGGTAAAATTGTCAATAAGATAACTACTTAATAAATCTACCAAGTTTCATTATTGTAGCTGCTTTCATTATTGAACTGTCTCTTTTTAAACGTTTTTCGAAATTTTCGATTTCGAAAAAAAGGGCGTGGTTATGGTTCGATTTCGCCAATTTTAAATAACAACCTACCTTGGCCAGAAAGCAACCTGTGTACTAAAGTTTATTCAATTATCTCGATTTTTACTCAAGTTATCGTGTCCACGGACGGACGGACATGTCTTAATGGATTCCTCTGTTCATTCTAACAACTTTGATATATGGAACTATATCTCTATCCGCATTATTTTGTACCGTTACAAACCACCGTTATGAGACCAAAACTATAATACCCTGTGTACTAGTACACGCTCGATGTTTTTTGGTTGTTTTCTTATCGTAATCAATTTGCCTTTTCTTGAAAAACAATTAAAATAACCATTAGCAATTAAAAAATCCGTCTAATTAATTGATTACTAATTACTAATCCAATTTAAGAGGTCGGGATAAAAGATGATTTAAAGCATCAGATGCCGTTAATAACTTCTCTCTCTCTATGGCGCGATATATAACAGGCATATCATCATAAACCTCCTAAGAGATTTTTGCGCCAAGCTTCTCTTCCAATTTGTGGTGTGCCGATTTGAATTTTTCCCTACAAATTGGTGGGACCTACAGTTTTTTGCCGACTCCGAACGGCATCTACAAAGGAGACGAATTTTTGCTGAGAAGCCTGTCATGGCAGAAATACACTCGGAGAGTTTGCCAAACCACTGCCGAGGGGCGACCCCGTTTTGAAAAACTTTTTTTTCAAATCACTTTTGATGTTACCTATACCAGGGCTCGAACCATGGACCTTCGGTGTGGTAGGCCGGCAACACTACCTTCACACCACGGCGGCCGCCGCCGTTAATAACTTATCGAAAACTAAATTGCTTCTAAAGTATACGAAATGGAACCGGTGAGAGATAACTGAAGCTCTTTTAGAACTTTCCGTGCGGGCACGACTAAAAACGAATTGCGAAATAATGCACTGGGCGTCAAGCATCCTGACCGCCAGCTGAAAGTGGACAATTTAAATAGTTTCATGGGCATTGAGCTGGAACGAGTTTTCTTCGATTTTTTTTTAGTTCTAGTTTAGTTTTGAGCTGATCGAATTTTCTGCAGTGGTAAACTAAGAAGAGCGGAGAGTTAGTATCTGATGACAGGAATCTGAGGCCAATTTCTCGGTGTCTAACAAAGCACTCCTATGACTCCGGCGAGTGTTGTTGCGATTACAGCAACAACAAATACTTGTAACATAAGCAATGACTTCGGTGCAACTTCCAGGACTCCGATTAAAAGATCTTCATGATATTTCTATGAAGGTGCACAGCTTACTTGGTAGAGCACGGTTCTAGAAACACAAAATCACAGAAGCGAACTTATATCTAACATCTACAATGTGAAGTTACGCAGTTCTAGTGAAAATCTAATTTGAAAGCTCATATTGCATCTGAACTTAACCAAGGAAGTATGGGACTTAATAAGTGGCTGAGGGAATACTAAGGTGGAGAAAAGCATAAAAAATAAATACTGTAAATCACATTGTAAAACGCTCAGAAGCCAACAGCAGCTGCATTTAAAAAATATATAAAAAGATATTAACTAAAACAAAATAAACCATTTAACCACGCAAAATGCAAATGAACTAAGTCGTGCATGAAGTGGTTGCTAGCTTTCGAATTGCTGATTTCTTGTAGAACAACTTAAAAGAGCATAACAAATACCGAGGAACGAGAAAAATAAATTAAAATGTAAAAATCTACAAATTACCGCCAAAAAAAATAAAAACAAATTATACGATTGGTGGCCCAAATGTGCATAACCAAGACCGCTGCTACCCATGCAGAGCAGAACGCCATGGAGAAAATGAAGTAACATGGAAATGGACAGCATAAATTGAATGGACAAAAACGTTTATGGTTGAAGGCTATTGGAAAAGAAAATGCTAACTTTATTTTGAGTTAACAATTAAAAGGAACTAACAATTTTTCTTTAGCACAAATACGCAGTTGTTGAAGTTTGAAGTATGCACAGACATCATTCCCAGCTAACCGAAGTCGGAGCGCTTCGAAATAATGATACAAAAAGAGTACGTAATTTGAATTTTTTTTAGAGTGTTATTTAGTAAACATCAAAAAAAAGAAATTAATTTTGTAGAGCGGATAAACTGCAAAGCTCAATTATATGAAGGATTTAGAGGATTTTCTGATCGTTTTTGTTGTATGCGTAGAAGGAATTGTAAGGAAAAAAACGTTGGGGAGCGGATTAGCGGCAACATTCATTTACATGACTGTTTGAGAGCATTTTCTGAAGTTTTCTTAATTTTACCTAACAGAACAGAAGAGTCTGTATATCAATGATGGCAAGTTGGAAGCCAAATGAAGTATTAAGCGCTGTAATAAGTTCCAAATGAAAAATGTATTCTCTTTCCCCCCCTATTCTGTGTTGTTAACAAACTTTCAATCTTGAAAAATAATCAAGAAAAAAATATTGGTATCATATACGTCAAAAACGACAAAAATCATTTTATTTTCAAATTATATTTTTAAAATTATATGAATAAAACTGTATAAACCATTTAAAATAGTACCCTCTTCTGAACAGCAACACAAATATATGAATTATATAAAACGTATAATAAATATAATTAATAAATACGAAATAAAGCTTCATAAAAGAGTCATAAAATCCTTCAATATGACTCCAAAAGGAATACAAAAATCATCAAAATGGAGGAAACAATGTGCCTAAAAAATCAAAAAAGGCTCCAAAAAGTATCAATAAAATGGTCCAAAAAGGTTCCGAAAACCATTAGAATGGAAGAAAAAATGTGCCTAAAAAGAGTAAAAAAGATTCCGAAAAAGCTTCAGGAAAGCATCAATAAAAGACTCCAAAAAGAGTCCTAAAAGTATCCCAAGTTCATTTAAAATGAGTCATAAAACGCTTCAAATTCATTGGATTCGGAGTCATTTTCGATTCCTTTTTAATACTCCTTTTAGGGTGCTCGCGTAGAACGATTTTTTGCACCTTCTGAGCTCCGAAAAGAGCTCATCTCTTACGGTGAAGCTCCGAGAAATGTGCGTCTTATCGCTCCAAATGGAGTCTCTTTTCCTACTTTTGGTTAGTTTTGCTTGGGAGCTACCAAATATGTATGTATGTATTTATTTCGGCAAAGCACATACAAATTAAGAAAAATTGTTAGACTCAAATCATAAACAGAAATGAATAACATTTGAGCTCAACAAAACAGATAATTGGCGGTTTCAGACAAGTGAGCCAAGATCGCAAGTTTAGATTAGACATTGACTAGACAAAGCCGCTTTAGTTTAGAAGAGGAGGGAAAAATAAACGAAATAAAAGAGAATGATATTTTTTGTTTTTTAAGTTTAAATTTGGTTAAACAACTTTCAGAAGGGCAGACACGCAAATGTTACCTATGCTTTTGTACTTTGTTAGAACTATTAGTTAGTATAAATATAGCCAGTACACGTTATATAAGTAAGCGTGCCTCTGTTACTAAAACAACATAAGACTTGTATTTGCTGAATAAAGAATTACACCCTTTTCTTGGTGATTTAAAAAAAAATCTATTTCAACTTTTCCTATAAATTATGAAAGCGAAGTGAAAAAAGAGTTATGACAATTGCCTGTAGTCACTAGCCAGAATCGGGCTATAAATTTCTTAAAACAAAGCTCAAATCAGACCTGTTAATCATTACTTAACATAATAATCATAATGATTACCAGTTTGATTGATTATTTTTTGATGGATTACACATTATTTTCGGGTTATAATTATTGTTTTATAAAACACTTAAAACACAATCCTGATTTTTTATAATTCAAAAAAAATCAAGAAAAATCAAAAAAGTTTTTTTTTTTTGATTATTTGATTACTTTTGATTATTTTTGATTATTTTAAATTATTTTTTTTTTTGATTTTTCTCCAATTCTTATCAATTAGTAATTGCGGATTTCTGAAAACAATTAAAATAATCATGAATAGTTGAAAAAACTATCCAATCAGTTAATTACTCAATTCTAATGGGAATTTAACAGGTTTGGCTCAAATTAAAGTCTATGGCATATGTAATCTCTACATATAACAAAAGTGTAGCAGATCGATGGTTGTACATTGCAAATATTTAAGAAAATTTATAGGAACGATCATTATTAAGCCAATAGAATCCAAATCAAAATTTTGTAGAATTTATGTCTGTATGTTTGGTCGCGCATCACTCAAAAAATGCTTAATGGAATTGAGGTGACGTGTCATAATATCAATGGAATTAATGTCAGTGACATTAACACGCATTTCAAATTCGATTTTTCAATGATAATTAATGTCCACGACATTATTTCACATAAGAGTTTGACATCAATTGGCTATCACAAAGGGAATTAATACCAGAAACGCTAAATCTCATAAATGCTTTACTTATTTCTATATTAACAACGCATCTGCTATTTCAGGTGCAGTAAATAGATAATGGACTAAGCAGGTTTTACTCCAAATTTTCATTTTATATTTTATATATGTATTTTTAGAAAATTTCATTTTACACCTTATATATGTATTTGTATGAAATAAAAAAATTGTATCAAATGAATTTTGAAAATTTGGAATATAAAATCCCGCAACTTTTTTTATTCCAAATTTTCAAAATTCATTTCATACAATTTTTTTATTTCAATAAGGTATAAAATGAAAATTTGGAATATAAAATCGCGCAGTTTTTTATTCCAATTTCACGACTTTTAATAAATACGTAGTTGGAATGGAAGACAATTTTTTTTGTAAAAAAAAAAATTTTTAAATTACACTGGTCTACAGCCAAAAACCACCAGCGACGCGAATATGAAATTCGTATGTAAACCACCCCCTGATTCCGAAAATCGTAGTTATTTTTGATTCTATGGAACCGTTTTTGAGATATTTATGATTTACCGTTATTTCAAAAAAAAAAGATGGCTCCACTTAATCATGTATATCTCAAGAATAAATTGAGCAATTCCAAAACGGTTTGAAAAATTTAAAAGCTAATAAATGCATACAAAACTTTTCGCTAGGCCCTGTAAAAATATAAAAAAATGTTTACTTTGCGTGGAAGGATATCGAAAACATTTAAATTTTTTTTCAGAAATTTTTTTTTTCTGTAAGCTCTGTTTCATAAGATAATAAATAGATAAATAAGCTTTCATCCAATAAAATCGATGGACTAATACAAAAGTTATAAGCATTCAAATAAATATAGCCATATAATACTTAAGTACCCTACAAATATTGGCATATGTACATATGAGACGATAACAGAATATATAAGTTTTTTCTTAACTCTAAGATCTTATTTTATACTTGAAAAAGTTATTTGTTTTGTTTTGACGCTGATTTAGACTAGGATCGGTTTCTCTTATGAGAAACCAACAGTAGTCACCCATCATTGCGACATCCCAGAATCCTTCATACCGACTTTCAATTAACTTCATTTCCTGATGAAACCGTTCGCAATACTCGTCACTTTCGTCACCAAGATTTTGCGGAAAAAAAATCTAAACAGGAGTGCAGAAAATGAATTTTTAAAGACGTATTTACTCCTGAAAAGAAAATAAATAAGTAAATTAGATAAATAAGTGACACATTTGTGAGTAATTTAGGCTGGATTCATCGTTCAGCTCAGACCAAATTTTTTGTTTACATTTTAATCGTTCTTTTTCCACTTCTCTGATACAGAATGAGAAGAGAACGAGCAAAATATAAACAAAAAATTTGTTCGGAACTGAACCATTAATTCAGCTTTAGAACCGTTTTCTCATGTAAACTTTAAAATTTTCATACAAATTTTTTGTTTATCGGGCAGATATGTCTTAAAGTTTACTTTAGAAAACGGTCTGAAATATGTTTTTTTAATCGTTCACTATGATTAAGTCGTTCACTATCATCTCGTAGTTAGGACTTTTGCGTTTACCTAAAAAAGAAGCAACGATCTTTTCAAAAGAATTCCACGCTGCTGCCTATACTGGTGACAATGGTTTTTTGAATATAGAATCAAAAATAACCTCGATTTTCGGAATCAGGGGTGGTTTTACATACGAATTTCATATTCGCGTCTCTGATGGAGAAAAAAGTTCGAATTTGTAGACCAGTGTTATCGAATGTGATTTTGGGGATAATCTTTTATTTTAATACAAAAGAAAGTGCTTTTAATTATTAATTAAATTACAAAAATAATGCGATTTTTTTTACTTCTTGCTTCCCATTCGTTTTTGAGGAGAAACCCTTTAACTCATTTGATTAGTTATTTATTTAAAAAATTAAGTGGGATACCTCTAACTGTTTAGTTAAAAAGTTTTACGATGAAATTAAGATATCCTTTTTCTATAAAGTAGAAAATCAGTTCTCTTGCGAACCCCACAATATTCGCCACTAAATCCCATCCAAGGATAGAAGAAAACTATATAAAATAATATTTTGAACTTCGTATAACTAAATTTTTTTTTCTGTTCCAAAAAACTGTAGAGTAATGAAATTATAATTTTTTTTCTAAAGTTCAAATTCCAAACCATCTGCTAAGAAAAGGCAACCTACCCTATTGCGCACTAAATTCAGAAAGAAGTTTCCAAAGCTATAGGAAAATTGTAACACGTTAAAAATGCAGTCCCAAAAACTGTTCCAGATTACCTCGAATTGTGACCTAATCCAATGAGAGTTGTTAAACCAAATCTAGAAGTTGTCTCCATCATATAATAGCCTAAATAAGAACTTTCTAGCAAAAAAAAGTCCACAATCGATTTGCTCTTCAAAAGTTTACAGCATAGCTCAAGGGATTCGAAGTACAACTAAGACATGTTCTACTAACATCACAAGAATGGATGCGCTTCCCTGAAGATTTCCCGCACAATTGTCTGCTACAATTATTATCATATCAGATAAAACTACTTACGTTTTATTAATAATACCATAACTAATATGGGGAGCTTAATAAAATCGAGTAAACTATTAAGCAGGCAACTCAAAGTCAACAGAAAGTAGGCGCCAATGCGTAGGCCCAAAGAACAATGGAATATTCGAAAGCTAATAGACGACGCAAACCGACCATTTCAAGGGATAAACTAAGCTGCGATGTGTAATTTCTTTTTTCGTTTTTTGTTTTTAGTAAAAATTACCTCAGGAAATGTAGTAAATCGTTGCAACGTAAGAATGCTGACTACTGCTGACAGGCGATATTTAAAGTTGATGTGATAATTGACAATCAACATATCATAAATTGATGTCTGGCAGACTGGTAGTGTTGGCCTATAGCCATCAACGAAAATCGATATTGTCAGAAGCGCATGCATTTTTATAAACACAAATGCATATAAAAGCGCCCGCGAGCAGCCAAAGTTATTTTAGTTGATTGAAAGTGAACTCAAAAATATGTGAAGAGCAAGCAATAAAATTAATAAAACAAACACGTTGTGCTATAAAACGCTTACCCATATAAACCACTGTTGAACTGTTAAGAGAAAATGAAAGTTTTTATTCTGTGCTTAAATTTATGTTTATTGGGGCTTGGTTATGGTGCGATCAGTTATAATGCAGATAGAAATATTTCTGATGTAGCTATAGGTATACGCGTAACTACAGCTGTGTTAAATATAATAGTAGTGAAAACAAAATGGACATCGCTCGAAGAAATAAGAAAAAGCTGTGATTTTAACAATTTTCATTTAATATATAGCGAATTTCATAAGAAAAAGCATATACAAAAAATTTTAAACTTTACACAAAGTTTATAAAAGCCATCAATAAACTATAAATTGTTTGGCAGAATTTTCAGAAAATTTTTGATTACGCAGCTTTGTAGACCCATCAATTCTAGTATCATATTGTGCAAGTTATAACTCGCTCAAAAATTTCCCTTAATTTTCCGAATTTTTTTCGTCGAGGGTGTTAAGTATTTTCTTCCATACAAAATTAATATTTCTCAATGCCTTGTATGCTAGAAATGACTCAACACCTTCGACGAAAAAAGTTCTGAAATTTCAGGGATATTTTCTTCCATACAAAATTAATATTTCTCAATGCCTTGTATGCAAGAAATGACTCAGCACCTTCGACGAAAAAAGTTCTGAAATATCAGGGATATTTTCTTCCATACAAAATTAATATTTCTCAATGCCTTGTATGCAAGAAATGACTCAGCACCTTCGACGAAAAAAGTTCTGAAATATCAGGGATATTTTCTTCCATACAAAATTAATATTTCTCAATGCCTTGTATGCTAGAAATGACTCAACACCTTCGACGAAAAAAGTTCTGAAATATCAGGGATATTTTTGAGCGAGTTATAACTTGATGGGCCTATAAAACTGCATACTCAAAAGTTTTTTAGAAATTCTGCCAAAAAATTTTAAGATTTGAATGGCTATTTTTGAAGTTTAAATAGCTTTCCTGAACTTAGTGCAAACTTCGAAATTTCTTTTCATATGGTTTCTATTATGAAATTCGATATATTTTCAATGGAAATGTTTAAACTCACAGCTTCTTCTTCTTTCATCGAACTATATCCAATTTAATTTCACTACTATTTAATTGAACACAACTGTATATTAATAAGCTTTTAAATAAAAATATTTGTCAGTAGAATTAAGAAAGTATGTAAAGGAATATTGCAGAAAAAGAAGAATTTTTAAATTATAAACTAACTAATTAAATCAACCCACCTCAAATATGAACTTTCCAACTTTTTCACAGCTCTCTCCGAAATAATTAATGGCTTAAAACCACGTCAACTAGCCATTTTAGCGCCACACTCAGCAGCTGGCGAAAGATCTACCGATTTGCAGCTGGATGGCATGCTTACGGACATTGACGATTTCATCTACCAACTGCATAAACTCTATTTCAAATCTGTCATTTGTGATAAAATTGATTTGTTTTTCAAATTCATCGAAACTAGCTTACAAGGATCGATTGAGAGTGTCAATTTGGTATTTAGCGCACCCTATGAACTGTCCGCACGCATACATGAGCGTAAATTGTCACATCGTTTGAGTTTGTTCATATTCTATTGGGGCGCCAAACATCCACCGCGTGCTGATGAGGTACGCTTTGAAGAGCCAATGCGAGCTGTTGTTATAACGCGTCCGCGAAGAAAGGCGTAAGTTGGATTAAGTACACAGAAAATGGATATGGTCGGTAGAAACAAAATCGATTGACAGCTCAAAGTAGTGATAATGTTTTATTCTCAATAAAAGCTTTGAAGGTTGTCTGGGCATAGATATTTTGAGAGGGGGAGATCATTTTGCTCACATTTCGTATCTCAAACCACCGACTGGCACCATTTTTATCCTCGTGGGGAGATCTGTTAAATTTTAGGGGTAGGATTCCCAGGAAAGCAAGTTACTCAGGCTTTCCATGAATTCTACTGGCGAGGTATTCTTAAAGATTTTCAGTTCTAACTATGCTATAATATTAAGTTTTTCAATCAAACGAGTCTCAAAGCCAATAATATAGACGCCTGAGCATACCGGAAAGTCTATATTTCTAACAGTTTCTGAATCTATCAAGAACAAGAAGTTACAATTTCAAGAAGAGAGAGATAGTGCCCGCAAACCAAAAACCGATTTTGACTCAATTAAGATCTCGAATGCGGAAATAATCTCCGGCTTCATGGACTACCTTCACTTTGCAATTAGCTCAAAACAATGTTACTTCGATCACTTTCCGTAGTATGTCTGCTCCACGACTCATGGTTCCATTTTCTTGGTTAAGAGCTTATTCGCGAAACTCCACATGCCTTTCCTAAAATCTATGCTCTAAAGCATTTCAAGGATCTTTTTGTCTTTGTCAGCGTCCCATCTACGTGAAATATAATAGCGTCATACGATGTTCTGCTTTCTCCGCCATCTCTCGTACTTCCTTTATCTCTACCTGTCCAAATACATTTCCCCCTTGTTTCCTTTTTCCTCGTCATCTGCCTCTTCTCTTCGCTATTCTTTTAATTCTTCCAGATTCATATTTTTCACCTTACCCAGCTTAGCTTTCTGCATCCGTATCTTCTTCTTTTTCCCTTCTTCCTTTTATTTGTCTTTCGTTTATTTCTTTTTCTTTTTTTTCACACTTTCCCTATGTCCTTCTGTGACAGGTTTGTATCAGTAGATCAGGTTCTTCTACGACGCTTTGGTTTCTAACTTTAATATATATAAGATAGATGCATCTATAAAGTATCCATCTAGCCGTGAGGGAAATCAATTTTGGTTACAAAGTATGGATAGGCCGCTATTCCTATGGCATCCAAAAGAAGCTTTAATTAGGCGGCAGTGTAGGAACTGAGATATTGAGCCACAGTTTTGAGTCGATTCGTTCTCTGTAGTCAAGTAATATACACCGATAGAGCTCCTCTAGCAGGATATCACATTGTCGGGTTGTTTTTGAAAATGAGGTATTATTTCTTCAAGTTCCAAGCAAGGGCTCTAGTTTGTCTCACTTTTAAGAGCTGAAATTGAGATTGACGATAAAAGGTTGGCTAACTTATGGACTGCATGCTCATAATATTCCATCAAAGAAGTCATACCTTACGAAACGAAAATACTAAGCACTTCACTCTAATATAATTATTGGATGCCAATACCCAGGCCAGCAAGATTAGGAAGGATACAGTGTAGTGCAGAGAATTCGTGTCAGCTTACATGTTTAAGAGCTTTCAGTGTCTTACTTGAACTCTTTACAGATTTCGTATTTACTACAATCAAGCCGTACCAGATGGCATAAGTAATCTGCGTTTGGTCAACTGGTATGATGGCGATAATTTAGGTTTACAGAAAATTCCTTTGCTACCCAATGCAGCAACGGTCTATTCAAATTTCAAGGGGCGCATATTTCGTGTGCCAGTTTTTCATGTAAGTTAAGGGTATCGAAATTTTTAAAGTACTTCAAACAAGTTACTCAAGCTTCGTTTGTAATCTTACTCAATAGTCACCGCCCTGGTTTTGGGTTAGCTATGAAAATGATTCCACCAACTCTACCATGATGGATGATTATATTGACGCTGAAAATGGTTTTACTGATTTTACAGAAGTTAATGTGACTGGTGGACGAGATCATTGTCTACTGAATTTGTTGGCACAGCATATGAATTTTCAATTTATTTATATTGAAGCACCTGGTAGAACACAGGGTGCATTGCGTAATGATGGCGAGGGCGAGGATAATGACACTTTTACTGGTGGTATTGGATTGTTGCAGAATGGGGTAAGCTTGAGATGGTGAAAAAGAGTCGAACGCTAAAGATCCAAAGAAAGAATGATATAAGCGCCTGAAAGTATGCAACGTTCCATTATGTGTTTGTCAAGTCGTCGGAAGCAAAGCTGTTAAATATTGATTACTAATCGTAAGGATTACCGATTTGATTAATCATTATTGGTTTGATTGCCCCTGCGGGTTAGGGGTTTAGAATATGTCCGAGTTAGGCATACCGTTCGTAAGAGGCGAATAATATGCACTAAGGTAATGACGTGCAATTCGATGGTTGATCTACGGATATGATGCCATTCTCATTAGCCATTTCCCCTCTCTTACGGAAGGAGGGGTGGCATGACCTAGAAGATTACCACGACAGTCGGACAGTACCGCAACGGAGTACCGGAGCATACCGTATTCATATCCCGCCAAGGACTGTCAGTTCGACAGCACTCCCCAAAACCTTCGGGGAGTATTTTTGTCGTTACAACAACAACAACAACATTATCGGTTTGATTATTTATTTTCTTAAGAATCCATTTAATGATTGATTAGCATTACTTTCAATGATTATTTTCGAATTAATTAAAAAAATAATCAAAAAAATCGTGATTTTTTACGATTATTAAAGAAATGTTTAAAAAAAATAATCAAAAAAAGATTTTTTGATTACTTTTGATTATCTTTGATTTGTTTTTTTTTCGATTATTTTTGATTCTTTTCGGTATTGTTGTAGAAGCACAGAAATATACACATCAACAGTGAAAAAAATTAATAAAAAAAAAATAAATAAAAAAATAATAATAAATAATAAATAAAAATAAAATAAAACTTATAAAAAGTAATCAACCCCCTTTTTTGATTATTTTTTAATTTTTTTTTTCTACTCGTAACCAATTAATAATTGCATTTTCTTCAACAAAAATTAAAGTAATCAATATCAATTAAAACAGCCGTCTAATTAATTGATTATTAATTACTTACTAATCAAATTTAACAGGTCTTGTCGGAAGTAGCCTGCCATTTGTGCAAGCATTGTAGCCACTTCTAGAAATAATTTGAAATGTTGCATACTTTTAGGAGCCTCTGTGTGTTGTTTGAACTGGCATACGAGTTCTAGAATAATTTGTCATTGTGTCTAACAGCGTCCTAATTCAATCAAAGCAGTTTAAGGCTTTACAGCTGAGATTCATTTTTTAATTACACGCCATCTCCCTCTTTTCAGCTGGCTGACTTTTTGCTAGGTGATGTCAGCCTGAGTTGGGAACGCCGCAAAGCTGTAGAGTTCTCCTTCTTCACGCTAGCCGATTCTGGTGCATTTGCAACGCATGCGCCACGTCGTCTCAATGAAGCATTCGCCATAATACGTCCTTTCAAGCGTGATGTTTGGCCCTTTCTCATATTGACGATTATATTTTCGGGTCCAATATTTTATGCGATCATAGCAATACCCTATAAATGGAATTTGCCTTGCCAGAAGATACCAACCAAGGCACAAATAAAGAAACTACAACAGGAACGAGATGTGGAGCGTGGCATTGAATGCGCTTTTTACATGGCTTATATTAAAGAGATAACTGGCGACAATGAGATGACAAGAAGACTATTACGACAGCAACAACAACAACAACAACAGCGCAAGATAAACGAACAGCCGGAACGTAGGCCAAGAGTACTCGTAATGGCGGAAATACCAGCAAATCTTTTCGATAAATGCATTTGGTTTACAGTGCAACTATTTCTCAAGCAATGTGAGTACGTAAGTGAGTGAGCGTGTGTGTGCGTGCGTTTGCTTGTATGTTCTGAATAGCATTTTTTTATCTTTTAATGACCATTTTGCGTCCACTCAGTCAACATTTCCTCACAGCAGCAACGCTTCATCAGCTCATATTAACTGACATTTATTGCATTCCCATTTCATTCAATTATTTTATCACTATCTGCTTCATTATAACTTGAAAAACTGCCTCCTCTTTTTCTTGTGTGCTGTAAAATAGCATGTAAGGAGCTTTATCATGGCTATCGCGCCAAGTTTCTTATGATCGTTTACTGGATTGCGGCCACCTACGTGTTGGCTGATGTCTACTCCGCCCAACTCACCTCACAATTCGCACGTCCACCACATGAGGCACCAATTAACACGTTGCAACGCTTGCAAGCTGCTATGTTGCATGATGGCTATCAATTGTTTGTGGAGAAGGAAAGCTCATCGTTGGAAATGCTGGAGGTTGCATTAAACAAACGTTGATGTTGTATTGCGTGGCGAGTGAAAGTAATGTTGGTTTTGTTGTTACTTTTCTAGAATGGCACTGAAATATTTCGCCAATTATACGCGCTCATGAAGCAACAGAATCCGGATATGGAAGGTTATCTCATTGATTCGGTGGAATCGGGTATCTTGTTGATTGCTGACGGTTTGGAAAACAAGGCGGTATTGGGAGGAAGGGAGACACTATATTTCAATATACAACAATTCGGTGGGAAAAATATTATTTGAAGTGTGTTTGTGTTGCCATTTGTAGGTAAAATTTGGTTTTTTCATCTAAAGGTTCGAAGACATTTCAACTTAGTCACAAGCTTTACACGCGCTATTCGGCTGTAGCAGTGCAGATTGGCTGCCCCTTCTTGGATAGTTTTAACGATGTGTGAGTATCTGGCAATAAAAAACAAGTAAGAAAAGTACTTTCTTTGCCTGTGCCGAAGGCTTTCGTGAATACACATCACGGTTTTAAGTGTCCGAATGATTAATATATTAGAAAATGGCGGCTCCATACCAAAATTTCTGCCAGATATCTCTAAAACTTAGGAACTTGCTTGCGTTCAAACAGACAGACGGACATGGATATATCGACTCAGTGGTGGGTTTATCCCTTCTCTTCTCAAACTTACAAACATCGGACCAAAGTTATAATACCATTTCATGTACATGAAAGTTATAAAAAAGAAAGCACGGACTCTCGAATGAAATAAACTCTTGTCATGCCGCCTATGGAAAATGCTCCAGTTGAAAAAGGAAGGAGTAAGAATCACTTGAGGAAGCTCTTCTACGGACTTTAAGGAGCCTTAGCATCTCGATGAATTCGTTAATTATCGTTATATGAAATGGGCCAAATTGCAAGGCCCAGAAAAGGCAAGCTTTATGCTTTCGAAGGATTGGCTTATAGGAAGAGTCTGCTTCAAGCACTCCATATATGCCTCGTTGCATTTGCAGGCTTTTATGCTTCACACCTTACCACCTTGCTGCTCGAGAAGGGACGCAGGAAGCGCTGTCTGTGAACCGCTGCGTAAACGTGACTTGCTTTTGCTAAGAAGCTGTTTCGTAATACCTTCTTAAGGGATGTGCGTGACAACTTTTCTACTGGGGTGTAAAGGAATGTGAGTTGTGGCCGAAAAACTCGATATCCCTATAGTGAAAACTCCATTGTTCGACTGGTTGATATTCTCCTGCAATAAAGGGGGCAAGGCATGCAGTCTAATCGGACTTGCGATGTCTCTGTGCAAAAATGAAATTAGTCTAGGATATATAAGGGATGAGTCACAAAA
The DNA here is from genome assembly GCA_949987695.1 of Merzomyia westermanni. Taxonomy (NCBI): domain Eukaryota; kingdom Metazoa; phylum Arthropoda; class Insecta; order Diptera; family Tephritidae; genus Merzomyia; species Merzomyia westermanni. Next base: position 184,245,309 of record OX465289.1, read on the forward strand.
AAACATACGACTTATGCCCGGCTTAATTTTTTTATATGAGCTTAAATGTTCCATTCAGTTTGAGCATGTCCCATGAAGAGAACAATTGAACCCTTTTATGTCTGAACGGGTACTGTCAGGATGTTCCTAAGAATACGGTTGGGTAGGTAAACTTCTGCCCTTGTAAGTATGCTGTATAAATGAAGATACATATTCTAACTACACACTTGAGGGACAAGTTATAACTCACAGGGTCTAGATAAGTTCATTTGATCGCCTTTGTTCGAGCATGTTATCATAATAAAAATTAATTTCTTTTTTACGTCTCACTGCATAATTCTCCACTTTGTTCCCTCACGCATAAGATCGGACAAGCTGACTTTCTACCCCCTTAAGTATGCTAATCAATTCATTTCAATAAACTAATTCGATTTTTGTAGAATATAGACTGCGTGTCTCAAGTAGAGTTGGGTGATTTCGTTCAATTGAATGATCGATCGAACTAGTTCTTATTACAAAAGTGAACAAAGGTAATGACGTGCAACTCGATGGTTGATCTACGGATATGATGCCTCTCACCTCTCATTACCCATCTTATCCTTCCTTACGGAAGGAGGGGTGACATGACCTAGAAGGTTTCACTGGTCATAAAGCGCTACCACGACAGTCGGGCAGTACCGCAAGGGAGTACCGGAGCGTACCGGATTCAAATCCGGCGAAGGACTGTTAATTCGACAACACTCCCTAAAACCTTCGGGGAGTGTTTTTGTCGTTACTACAACAACAACAACAACAAAAGTGAACGAGATCGCCCAATTCGTTCCGTTCCGTGGAACGTTCAATCAAAGAGCAATGAATGCATCGAGCATCGAAAATTAAGCACAACGCAAAACATCGCAAGCTATCAATTGGCTGGTAAGGAACTTAGGAAACAAAAAGCGTGGACACATTTCGTTGAGAAAAAATTACTTTGGTCATAAGAGCCAATGTCAATTTTATGAATCACATAAGCTGCTTTTCCAACCCAACTCGCCCTTGGTTGTTATTGCTAGTTGCCACAGGAGCACTTGAACTACTACATTCAGTGAATGGGGTTGAAAACATTTGAACGAAGTAATTCGTTCGTTCAGTGAACTGATCCGTTCAATTGAACTAGTTCGTTCGTAAACTACAAACCTCTAGTCTCCACCAATCTGCATAAACGAGGCTCCTAAAAATATCGTTAGATTTGCCACTGCCCCTATATGAATTTCAAGTACATGCGATAGCTGCCCCCATCACGCCACCAAAATGTATTTCGTGACTTTAACGCCTATGTGGGTTAGGCTTGTTATATTGAAGTAATATTAACCAACAGGAATACGCTGATCGCCTTTGCGGTTATACGAAAATGACTACAGTTAAACAAGGATCCAGCAAAAAAGTATCAGCCTGCCAATAACGTCCAGGGTATGGATTTCTGTGCGATATCTTAAACAGCGTTTAAGCTTTCTCTGAAGAAAAACTGATGCGTTGAGAAATCCCAAGCTGCCTTAACCTGGATAACTGATATTTTTGAAGAAATTCTGGACATTTCATGTTCCATCTATCTAACCCGAATGAGACTTAGAGCTTATTTTTGTAAAAAAAAAAATTTTTTTATTTTAAAAATAACAGTCCATAACATTCAACAGCATATAAAAGCAACTAAATCCACTGGCATATAATTGTCAGTCTCTGAAATGAGTGAAAGGCTTTCTATTACACGAGTTTCGACTAGCTTTCGTTTTACATAATAAGCCCGTTGGACATAGTTACAAAAATCTTCTACATTCTCAACTCCCTTTCTTCAGAAAAGTGTTACTATTTCCTGCCTACCGTTCCAGCTCTTGCCACAAAAAAAATATTCAAACTTCTTTGAAAAATAAATCCCTTGTCTTTCCCTCTTTAGCATCATTCACCTCTTTGAAGGCGGCATCTTGGATAAAATGACAAATGCTGAGTACGCCACACAATCGCGCATGTTGGGCAAGGAGTACAATAACTTACATCCCGCCACCACAACAACCGAATCAAATGGTAACAATGATCCCGCACCACCAAACGATGACAATCGCAATACAAATGGTGCCAATGATGTTGCTGGTAAAAGCGACGAAAGTGCAGGTGAAGCACCTAAAACGCAGGACTCACAAATAATACAACCATTGAACTTGCGCATGCTGCAAGGAGCATTCATTATTTTAATTTTCGGCTTTGCAGCTGCGTGTGAGTAGCTTCGTAGCAATTTAAAAAAAAATTTTAAATTAGTTGGCATTTATAAGAATTTATTTCTCACACTGTATTAGCCCGCATTTGTTAATATACTCTTTACATATAAATTTCGTTTTTCAGCGGGCATTCTTGTGTTGGAGCTATGTTGTCATCGCCTAAATTCAAATCTACTGGAGCGTTTACAAGCACGAATTTGGCGGAGTTATCACTGGTGTTGTCGGAAATTACGAAGAATTACACGTTTGCTGTTTGTTAGAATTCTACGTAAATTGTAATTGTTTTTTTTATGTTTATGTTTAAGTTTTGTATAACAAATTAACTTCTGAATATTTAAGCTTAATGAGTGTAAACTTAGTATTGTTGTAATGTTATTGTAGTTCTAGATATTTGTGTTGTGTAATTTAGCGCATTACCCGCATGAGCTCGTTTGAGTTGTTGCAGCTGCGAAAGTTGGACTTTTCGAAAATGGCCTAATTGAAATTTTTATCTATTCGCTTTGAAAAAAAAAAAAACGCAAATGTTAAGCAATTTAGAACAAAATATTTGTAATTATGAGAGCGTGCAAATATTTCCACCGCAACTTAAATATATTTGAAGCTAAACTGATAAAAAAATACTTAAGAAATGTACAGTCATTTGGGCGCCGGAGTTGGAGATCGAGTTGCTGAACTGGCAAAATTCCATGTCATGTATTTGACTTTTATGTGGTTGTACTAAGCGGGTTTAACTGAGAAGAACCTAAAACAAAAATAAATTAAAAACTTTGTGGGATCCTTATTAGGGTGGGTTGAAAGAATAGTTTTTTTCACTTAACAAAAAAAAAAAATATGATTATCAAATCAATTGAGTTATTGCTATACAAATAAAAGAATTAAAAATAAAACAATTAACAAAAAATTATCGACTATAGCATTTTTAACATTATTCGTTTGATTTTATAGTTTACTTAAAAAAATATAATTTTTTTTAAGTATTCATGAAATCAAATCTTAATCAATGATTATTAATAAATAAAAACAATAATAATTTTCAAAAATTCAAAAAGTGAAAAATTACTATTCTTGGCCTTGAGCTCGTTTCATGAATACTTGAAAATGTACAGGCCGTAAATCAGCAAAAATTGTTGGTATAAAAAAGCAATAATTTTTTTTTAAATTTTGCCTTTCCATTAGTTTCGAGGATACTTCTTGTAGATTGCAGCACACCACTAGTAAATTTTTGAGGTTAACTTGAGAGTGAAATTTGCTGATCTTTTGATGTAGAAAATACCTAATTGTAGCAGAGTGAGTCTAAAAGCATATTTCATATAGCCTGGTTTTAGGCACTTTTTTACAAATCTACAGCTATAAACTTTACATCCACCACTATTCTGGGAACGGCGCACCCATTTGGATGCACTACATTCTTAGACTTTCTAAATACCCTGCAAAAAATGCGATTAGTCTAGGATGCATCCGGGATAAGCCGCAAAGGAGGATGCGACTAATGCCAGTTCTCATCACCTTGTATAAGTTGAACTGTTCGCATTTGTTTAAGCATGTCCTATGAAAAGACCGATTGTACCCATTTATACCCGAACGGGTACGAAAGGACTCGTCCACTTTTTACTCAAACCGGTACTTTTAACTCCTATAAGTATGCCACAAAAATTAAACATTTGCTTATACAAGGTGGCGCAAAAGTAAGCTTCCGATGTTCAGCATATCGGTTGTGGCACGTGCAGTGTGTGCTGTTGCACCGTCTTGTTGGAACCACATGTTTTCCAATCCCAATTCATCAAGTTGCGGCAAAAAGAACTCGTTGATCATTGCTCTGTAGCGCTCACCATTCACAGTAACCGTTTGGCCCCAACCGATTATTGGTCAAATAAATAGTCAGCAATATTCCGCGTTCTGGAGCAGTGTAGCGTAACATTGTTTATTAACGTGTATTTCGCATGTATTTACTACACAAATGTCAAAACAGAACTGACTTTAGGGGCCAATCGCAAAATTTATAGCATTTTCTAATAGGAGGATTACTTTTGCGCAGTAACCGTTTTTCACCGACCGATTATTGGTCAAATAAATAGTCAGCAATATTCCACGTTCTGGAGCAGTGTAGCGTAACATTGTTTATTAACGTGTATTTCGCATGTGTTTACTACACAAATGTCAAAACAGAACTGACTTTAGGGGCCAATCGCAAAATTTATAGCATTTTCTGATAGAAGGATTACTTTTGCGCCACCTTGTATTTATTGAATTATAGCCAACTGAAGACTAGAGGGATTAATCGCGGATCGCTCTCTTTAGAGATTAGTCACACGACTTTCTGCAGGGTAGGTTCTGACTCTTAAGTCGTTTTTAAAAGGTTGCTAATTGTTTGAATTTTTTTTAAAACTTATGGTATTTCAAGAAATATATTTCTAGCCTAGCAGTTAAGCCGGCGTCACTTGTGTCGAGACACAACTTTTCTACAGTTTTATTAAAGATGTGTGGATGAATGGATAAGTTCAAAAAATTAAATTCGTAATTTCTTTTGGTATGTCACTGTATCTATACTCAAAATTGATTTTCAGTTTATGTGAAATTGATTGATTTTTGATTAAAAATTTTTTTCTGGGGAACTAAATGCATTTCGCCTAAGTTACAGGCTGTCCAGCTGTGAAAGTCTCATAAAAATTAATTACTTAGCTCCCTTGATCCTTGACTCAAGCAGACAAACAGGCAGACAAAAATTCTAAAAGTGGTCAAGATGAACTCTACAACATTCCCCACGTCACCTTTAGTCATTTTTTCTAAGAAATATTAAATATGTAGACACGACTTTTCTAGAGTCTGATTATTGTATAGATAGGTTTAGAATCTACAACGTTTCCATATTGAAATCAGAAAACGTCAATTCAATTTCAGAATAGGCAATTGGATTTCAGAGAACTAAAATTAGATTTCAGAATGTGTGAATTGGAATTCAGAATGTGTGAATTGGAATTCAGAATGTGTGAATAAGATTTCAAAAATAGACAATTCGATTTAAACTGAACGGCATAAAATTGATTTATTTCATAACAAATAATTTTTACATACAGCTGTGTTCAATATAATAGTAGCGAAATTGAAATGGATATCGTTCAACGAAATAAGAAGAAGATGTGATTTTAATAATTTTCATCTAAAATATATCGAATTCACTAACAGAAACCACATAAAAAGAAATTTCAAAGTTTGCACAAAGTTCAGGAAAGTTAATTAAACTTTAAAATATGGAAACCGAAATCTTTAAATTTTTGGGTAGAATTTCTAGATAATTTTTAAGTACGCAGTTTTGGGGCAAGTAAGAACTCGATAAAATAATTCCCTGAATTTTGAGAATTTTTTCCCTCAAGCATGTTCAGTGATTTTTTTTTGTGATATTGAAATTTTGTTGTAAATTTTTAAAAGTTTAATTAAGTTTCCTGAGCTTTGTGTAAACTTTGAATTTCTTTTTATGTGGTTTATGTTATAGAAATCGCTATATTTTAAATGAAAATTATTAAAAACACAGCTTCTTCGTTAGATTTCATATGTTAGCTAACCTAAGCTAATTATAATAACTAATGAATCATACATGGAAAAACGTTGTTTGAAATTTCGAGTGGTGTGTTTTACTATAATCTGTCAAGCTTTTTATTACTCTCATTAACCCAGAATTTTTGTCACAATTATTCCCAAAGGAAAGACCCGGCAACGCTTCACTGCCTCTCAGAGCTTATAATAAACGGAGTTCGAGTTTAATCATTATATCTCAAAAATCAGTTGAGATATACAACTTAATCACATAGCTTAAGGGGGCACTCATTAGCACCTTTCGTTTGATATCCATATTGTACTAAGACAGTTTTGGTCACCTCTGGTCCACATATTGGCCGATAATTCCGAAACCAATAAAGTTATCGAAATAAGGGATATCTTAAATTTTCAACTAGACGTCTAGTAATGTAACGGTGAAAGTTCCATTCTATTATATTCAGCAACTTTTAAATGATGCACGACCACACATACAGACATACAAAGAAAAATTCTATCCACTGTTGGTTCAGATTCTATTGGCTCAATAATGATGCCCTCAATACATTTTTTTTAATATCAGCAATATCGACGTATTACAATTTTATTAATGTAGAGATTTATGAAGTTAACTTCTCTCACTGCTGGACTCGAGGTTTCTTTTTCACTTTTTTTATTTATTTCAAAATCGACGTTGATTCAAGTTTTGCGAAGCACCCGAGTACTTAGCAGAGCTCGACAAGCTACAAAAAAATTCAAAAATTGTTACATGTTATGGCTTGTAAAAAAATAGCTTATCACAATAGCACAGACCCCAGTTTTGAATTTTTAAAGTTGCCTTCCAAACAGTTGGGGTATTCGCGCAATATGGACACTAACCAGATCGAGCTCATGCATTTGAACCAGACATGTTACATAATGATTACTAATCTATCAAACCGATAGATTAAATATTTTCTTGGCAATCCATTTAAGGATTGATTACCATTACTTTAAATTGTTAATGATTATTTTGCAATTAATTAATAAATAATCAAAGAACATCCCGATTTTGTATGATTATTAAAAAAAGTAAAAAAAATCAAAAATAATCAAAAGTAATCAAAGCAACGTTTTAATTAAAAAAAAATTTAAAGTAATCAAAACAAGGTTTTTTGATTATTTTTGATTTTATTTTTATTATATTTGATTTTTGTCAGTATTGCTGTAGAAGCACATATAGACATCAACAGTACTGAAAAAATCAAAAATAATCAAAAAAATCAAAACAAATCCAAAAAAATGTTAGAAAAATCTAAAATAATCAAAACAAATATTCTTTGATTATTTTTGACTATTTTTGATTTTTTTTGGAAATTTTTCTGATCTTTTCTAATTATAATCAATAAATAATTGCCTGTTCTTGAAAAACAATTAAAATAATCATTACCAATTAAAACCCCGTCTAATTAATTTACTACTTATTACAAATCCAAAATTAACAGGTATGCTTTGAACACAAGAAATGAATAAAGAAGGATACCATTTTTTCGACAGCTAAAGCTTTTGTGCTGTTTTTTTTTTTAACTTTTTTCTGTCCTTTGTGATCATTAAAAATGCTACAAACAGACCTAAAGAAGCGTAAGAAACTTTAGCTGACAGTCTCTTTCAGAATTGGTCTTGTTCTTGTTGTTATTACAAACGCTTCACTGTCCAACAACTTCGTTTCCATGCATTACAATTCCATATCTCAGCATATTAAGTTTCGGTCACAGGTCAGTCCAAAAATAACATTACAAATACAGCAAGTATATACAAACCATAACTAGGCGGATATGCTTGCACAAGTATAAATATCTCAACATAAAAGCATGTACATATGTATGTTTGTGTGTATGTGACTGAGTCTATGTAAATCGAAACAGACTTTGCATTCACCTTACAGATGCTGGACGCACCCAAATTCGCCTACATAAACCATTGAATGGAAGTATCCGTAATTATTTTTAGACCACAAATAAATAAAAACAAACAACAATAAAAGAGTGCAGTTCGATATAGTAAAAATAACAAAAACAAAAGCTCATAAATTGTATGTAATAATTGTTGAAGAGAATTTCATGCCCTGCATGTAATGGACTGAAATGTTATGAATGTGTTACGAAGTGAACTTTGAAAAAAGCTTCTACAAAAAAATCTCAACGCGGCTCTGCTCAATGATGGAATTAATACATTTTCAGCATTACCACTGAGGCAATCATAACGTTCTTATTACAGCTGGAAATCGATAGTTTCCTAGCTAAATATATTCACTACAAAACTGGATTAGAGTTTATCTGAAGATCTGGCAACTCTTGTTCATCAACGTGGGAGTTATTTGCGCGGTTTTAAACTTAAATATCGGCAAAAAACGGTCAGTGGAGCAGAGAGCTTAATCGTAATTAACTAGTGGATTGGTGAACTTAGTTCCAATTACCTAACATCGTGTCCCATGAACTAAAACATTTTTCGCACTCACTTCATATTGGACACGTGTAAGTTCAGGATACCTCATACGAAGAACATCTTCTAATTCGAAACGACTAAGGAAAAAGTGGATGAAGTACTATTAAGGGTTAATGCTCAATTATCTGAGTCCCACGGTGGTTGACTCCACGGAACACATTGCACATTTGAAGTTAGTACTTGTTCAGAGACCACCGTATAAACTACGGAAAAGTAACATGGAGTGGTTTAAGGTAGTGAGTTGTTTCTTGACAAACATTGTCGTCCAGGTGGATAAAAAAATCAATGGATTGAGAGACTTCTTCGTGGCATCGCTGTTCTTTGTTTATGTTGTTGTTGTAACGATGCTTAGCACTGCCTAATCGTCAGTCTTGTCGGCTACATTTTCTAGCGGAAGTCTGAGGACCCAAACGGTTTCAATATTGTTTGAGCAGAGTGAAATTCCAACAACGGCCGGTTTCATTGTACCAGAATTACCCGTTTTTTTACCCGCCCAAAAGTGGTCTGATTCCCTTGCAAAAAAAGCAATTTGTCTAGGATGAGTCCGGGATGAGTCGCAAAGGCGCATGCGACCAATTTCTGTTCTGATCTCTTTGTATGGGTTGAAGTGATCCCTTTTGTGTGAGCATGTCCTGCGAAGAGGCTAATTCGCCACTTTCCCTTTGTTCTCCTACGGGTACGGTCGGACAAGTTTACTCTCAACACCTAAAAGTAGGCTACAGAAATTAAAATCGACTTAGCCCAACTATGCCTATAACGGAATAGTTTTGATCAATTGTAGCCCACTGTAGACAAAAAGTATTGATCCCGGATCACTCTTTTTATCGATCAGTCGCACTATTTTTTGCAGGGTAGTATCGCCCAGATCCCATTTGTTCCCTTACGGGAACGGTCGGACAAGTTTACTTTCAACACCTATAAGTAGGCTACATAAATTAAAATCAACTGTAGACAAAAGGTATTGATTGGGGAGCACTCTCTTCAGCGATCAGTCACACGATTATATGCAGGGTGAGTATCGAGCACAAATTAAATCCAAACAACCTCCAAAACGATTATAAAAAATTCTTACCGAAATTCCGCCATGTAGTATTAGAGTTCCTAACATATACACGGTGTACAAAAAGTTCGAATACAAACTTTGTAACTAATTTAAAACACCAATCAAGTAAGCTTTGATTTTATATTTTGTTCTAAATCAAGTATTGTTCCTTTGACTCTCAAACCACGACAGACTCAAATCTGTAATAATTGTATTATAGTTATTTTCTACGATGGAGTGCAAGCGCCAGCTAATTGTCAACGCATTTTTACAAGGCAGACGACCGTGCGCAATATTTACAGACTTTAAAAGTGTGGGTTTCAAACGCGCTTTTGTTTATAAAGCGACTGCGTCCGCTAAAAATAGACCAAGAAGCGGAAGACCGCGAACGGTTCGCAATAATGGTAACATAAAAGTTGTGAGCGAACAAATTCGAAGAAACCATTGCCGGTCAGTTAGAAAAATTGCTGCAAAATTGAATATTAGCAAATCTTCAACACATGTAATTTTGAATAAGGATCCTGGCCTAAAAGAAAATAGAGCCAACGTTTATCTGATATTCTTGGATGGCACGGTGGTGACGAATTCGTATTTTCTGATGAAAAGTTGTTCGTTCTACAGCAATCGTTCAACTTGCAAAGTGATCGAGTATGATCAGTGTCTCTAGAAAATGTTCCTGAAAAGGAAATGTATGTGCCCAGATTTCTTACGTCATGGTGTGGGCCGGATTCTGTAAAAGATGAAAGCTTGCCCTAATTTTCATCGAAAAGGGGGTTAAAGTTAACGCCGGCTACTACAAACAACACGTTTTAGAGGCAGTAGTACTACACAGCTGTCGCAGTTTATTCGGTGATGATTATAATTGATTTCAACATGATGTAGCACCTTAACATACCGTAAACATTGTGCAACAATGGTGTCAGGAGAATTTGGCCGACATAAGGACGATTGGCCACCTAGCAGTCCTGATCTCAATCGATTGGATTTTTTTGCATGGGGCTACAGGACGTCGACGCTTAGCGCTTTTCAAATAAAAAACTGGAAAACTTTTCGTAAGGTATTACTCAAAATATGGGACGAAATGCCGATGGATATGGTTCGTGCCGCTTGTTGCTCTTTCAAAAAGCGATTACGCTTGGTTCAGTTATCCAAAGGAGGTTTTATTGATAAAAACCTACTATAAATATTTATTGATGCTAAATACATTCTTTTAAATAAAAATTGATAAGGGTTTACCAAACCATTGTTTGTGTTCGAACTTTTTGGACACCGTGTAATTTCCATAAAAATCTAACCACAGAAGCTCTCTAGAACCTAGCCTCTGAAGCCCTAAAAACCCCAACGATGCGCACATTGCGAAAATACTGGTACAACCATGACAACAACAACAAGATGCCCTAAAATTTCATTACTGTAATGAGTGCGCCTAAAGATATGCAGCGGGTTAGGGGTTTAGAATATGCACGTGGTAGGCATACCGGTCGTAAGAGGCGACTAATATGCACAAAGGTAGTGACGTGCAACTCTCATTACCCATATTATCCTTCCTTACGAAAGGAGGGGTGACGTGACCTAGAAGGTTTAACTGGTCATAAATTGCTACCACGACAGTCGGGCAGTACCGCAAGGGAGTACCCGAGCGTACCGGGTTCAAATCCGGCCAAGGACTGTTCGACAACACTCCCCAAAACCTTCGAGGAGTGCTTTTGTCGTTACTACAACAACAACAACATATGCAGCATGTCAGTAAATTCTAGAAAACAAACGCCAGTTATGATAGAATGACGGATTTACAACAGACACATAATAAAGTGTTAGAACCACCCGGTGTTGCTTCCTTGTTTTTTCCGATATTGTTTTTCACAGATTTAAAATTTTGTTCAGACATTCCATCTGCACAACGTCAGTTGAAGCAGTGAAGAGGTAGTCTTTCTGCATTAAGAATTTTTACGCATTTTGTAAAGCGATCGGGACATGTCTTTAGCACCATGAATCCAAAGGCTTTTGTCAAAAACTGAGTCACACTAAAAGTGGTAAGCAATCGTAAGTATGACTATTCTTGTAGCTTAAGCACTTTCTGAAAATTTTACAAGTCTATTGACTAAGTTCATGAGTAACTCAAGTTTATAACTAGCAACTTGCTGAATGTCTACGTTTATGAAAGGCATACACATTTTTGGTCAATTCGTATCTTCATAAAAAAGTCTGCATCAGCTAAAACTTAAAGTAAACAGAGAATAATCCAATCACAATGAATTTTCGTTCACACAACGACGGATGGCTAAGTCGTTGATGGCGAAAACAACGCCAACGTCGAGGACAAGATCGCAAATCCACTTAAACTGTCTTAAATCTTCATGCGTTGATCACCGTATTGGACGGACAAAACAACCTTCACAACATTACAATGGGTAGCTGGCACATTGGACTATTTGGATGAACGAAGGTGCAAATGGATGGGTCGCATGCCAAAATCAAACAGATCAATGGTGGGATAGGCCGCACAGTCACTAAACCTTAAGACAAACAAAAAAGACTTCTGAAACAGTGTAAGTGAGTGAATTTCTTATGTAGGGTTGTTTGTTTAATTGTGTGTGCGTGCTCAGTTGGCGCTCCAATTGGCACGAGTACTTCACTTCACTTCATTTTACTACAGTCAACGCCAACTTGGTCATCATTCGTCTTCGATTGATGCAGACCAAACTATGCACAAATGGATGACCGCTCAAGTTTTACTTTTGCTGTCTATTAAATATTTATTTAAATTGCATACACACAAACATACATATGCGCATTTGCATAACGAAGTATTTCATGGCCAAACACAGACTGGTCGTCGATTGGTTGAATGTGAGTACTCGTGAGGAGCTGGGTTTGTTTGTATGTATGCATTTGCGTAAGTTGGGAAAACAAAAGATATTGACGTGTTTACTTTATTATTTTACTTTAATTTGCTTTCTGTTTGTTTCGACTTACAACAACAACAGCAGACACTACTACCTACCATTGAGTCGTATACCATTGAGTGTTTTGTGTTGGCGCATAAGCAATCTTGCTGTTTTGGTGTGATCCTCTTACCAGATGCTATCAATGAGAGGAGCGTTACCGCACACGGTAGATGGTAGATGAACAAACGACCGGGCAAGGAGTTTCAATGCTGCACGTCCCCTATATCTGCCAGCCGTCCATCCAGTGTGTACTTTTTTGTATGAAAAAGGCCGTAGAACTGACCGTCCTTTCCTGCTCGCACAAACCCATTCTGCCGCACCTTTAAGCTCTTTTGGGCTCCTTGTAGTTTTAGCTTCATTTACATCGCTGCCTACTCTGACATTCATGCAGTCGCTGATCGGTATCGATCTCATATCTTTGCAGTCGCTCGTTGGCTGTTGTTGCTATTGTTGACTGAAATCAAACTGCTTGCTCGACACTCAAACGGACTTCGTTCGGTCGTGGTGTCTAGATATTGCAATTGGCTTAAGTTGTGGATTTATTTGTTTCACCTACGTATTTTATTTCAATTTTTGTGAGTGTTGAATATTGTACTATTCTGTGTTGTTGTTTAACGCTTTTGGCCCATTCTTCAATACCAAACAACCCAACTGAAAATTTGTCTGTGCTGTTTTTCTTTAAAAGATTCCAGTCCAAGTGTTTATCGTCTGCTGTCGTGAGACAGACAGGTTAGATATTAACAAGTTGTCGCTTATACGGCATCACTTTTCTTCTTCTTCTTCAGTTGTTTAACGACTGTGTTCTGGTGTTCAGCTGATGATAGATGTTCTATAAACATAAATAGATCAGGCAAGAGTGACAATTTTGGATAATTATTTTCATGAAAAAACCAGAAGTTCACAAAGTATCTACTTCTCCAATGAAGTGGGCCGTCCTTTGGGCCACCCTTTTACTACAACTCATGGTTATTTTTCCTCTCGAAGTGAAAATTTTGGCGCAAGGATGAATGATTTATGGCCTCTCCACTTTCCTCAAACTATCAATCTCCTCGTTTTCTGCAGTTAATTTGGCTCTAGCTTCAAGCCTCTATTGGTTAACAAAACATAGAAAATCTCTCGGCAGCCCGATGACTTGATGTGCCTGCTGTAAGCTCTCTGAACAAAGCTCTAACCCAGATGTTCAGCAGCGAAAGACCTTAAGCTTTGACATTTTGAAATGTAACATCTTATTGATAACTGGCTCCAACTGAAATGAGGGCATCCGTTTTTGTCTGCGTCTTCATTAGCCGAAGGGAGCAGAGGTTCCTAAACGGTAGCTATCAATCTGACGGCAACTGCAGCGACCGGTACCGGACCTGTAACCCTACAAGTAGCTGTTACCTCAGCCACAGTCGTAACCGTAAGGGTAACTGTTACCGTCATTCTTAAAGTAACCGTAAACATTACTTTCGCTATAAACACCTTACGTGTGGTAACCGCAGCCGTGACATCAACGGAGCCTAAATGTGTGCTCAAACGTACTCGTTGAGGATACGCTTATGGTTATGGTTAAGTTTACGGCTACAAATATTTGCGCTCATCATTACTATTGTGTTTACGGTTATGGTTGCTACAACGAATATAGCTAGAGTTATGGTTACGGCTTTGGTTGCGGTTATGGTTACGGTTATTATAACGGGTACGGTTAAGGTTATGGTAACAGTTATGGTAACGGGTATGGTTAAGGTTATGGTTACGCCTTTGTTACTTCTAAAATACTCGTATGTAAATTATCTAATATGAAAGCAATAAGTTTTAAGTCGTGAGGACTTATCGCTCACGTCTATTTGTTGTTGTTGTTTGGTCAATAGCCGTAACCATAACTGAAACCATAACCTTAACCATATCCGTTATCATAACCGCCATAATAACCAAAGCCGTAACCATAACCGTACAAATAACCGTAGCTATATTCGTTGTCGCAACCATAACCGTGAACGCAATAGTAATTATGCTCCTAAATATTTGTACCCGGGTACGTTTGAGGGTACATTTATGGCTCCGCCAGTGACGTCTATCTCTACGAATAACTGATCAAAGTAAAATTAATTTTAATTTTTGATCTTCTCCTAATAATAAAGAGTAAAACCCCTTGTATGCCGGATGTAGACTATCTGCTGCTTCCTTTTGTGCCTTAAGTCAATACCGCGCTTTTTTGACGTTGCTTGATAACTGTTATGGATGAGAAATACTCTTTTTCTGGCAACGAAAAAAAAATTTTTATTTGAAATAAATTTTTGTATTTGTTACACATTCAATAGTTTTTAGATGATTAATGGTATATATTTTCTTTTCAGCAATTATTATATGCCAACATTTATGTTTTTTTTATGTAATAACCGTTGTTAATGCCCTTTGCCTTTGAATGCCCAGTACACCGCCAAGCCGATTTTGACGGTCCTACATATGTAGCCCTCCAGTATTTTTGATTGCAAATTGGTGCCAATTAGAGACCCCACTGGATCGAAAATCGGTCTCCACTTGGTCGTTCGATAGATAAGAATACCTTAGGGGCATCTTCGTTCAATCGCACAACATGACCAAGCCAGCGAAGAAGAAGTGATCGCCTTATAATCTAAGCGCTCTTTACTCCAGGTCGCGATTCTCAATTTTCAGGAGTTCGCTCCGGTTTTAAATCTTTCGCTCCCCAGTTGAAGTTGCGCTAGTGTTCACACACACTTCTCGATGCATTCGCTTTTAGCGTGGCCTTGAGGTGGCATCCCTTCTTTGCGTTGCAACGCGGCACTCTTCATACTAAACATAATACAGAGCTCCATTAACTTTTTTCTAGCAATCCAAGTGGCTGAAATAAGGATTCCTCCTATGATAAGCACGCACCCGTTGGATGCTGATTTAAATCTTAGTGCATAGAAATATGGTTTTCAATAGTACAAAGGTTCCATCGTGTAGTAATCGACGGAAGACATATCTAAGTAGATTTTAGTTGAACTCTTGACAGTGTTAAAGAAGCTACCTATGTGCTGCTAAGTATGTATCTATGAATCTCACTTTCTTCCTTATACAGCTATGCCATGGTCTGCGGAACCTTTTTTTTTAAAGAATCGGAATCAAGTTAACCCACCTTTGTCTTCCCGTATAATTAGATATGCTACATTTTGATAACTTCTACTTTCTTTCTAAAAATGTATCCCTATCAGTGCGTTTTTTATCAAACAAAGGAAACAAGACAAGTTGACACATATTAGGCATTGAAAAATATATACATTAGACTGGGTCGATTTATTAACCGATATCGCGCCATCGATTTTTCGATAGGTTTTGGGCTCAGGAAAAATAGTTCCACTATGCATTCCCAAAAAAAATTTATTTCGAGCCTGCGAAATTTCATTTTTTGACTTTTTTTTCGAATTTGATGTTTTTTTCATGACCTACTAAAAAAGTTTTCATTTGATTTCAAAATTTTCATGAATACCCTGTCCGACCCGAAAATGTCCGCTAAAAACGTTGGCGGTAACAATTTTTTGAAAAAAAAAATATTTTTTGGGTTTTGGGGAGTGTTTTGGTCAAAAATTTACCCTTTCGCCATTTTTTTTAAGGGTTTTTTCAGCATGCATGCAAAAATCTTTTCGATGGAAACGAATTTGTCTCATATATCCTGTCCCACTTAAAATTATGCGCTCAAAACGCTGGCGATAACAGTTTTTTGAAAAAAAAATATTATTTATGAAATTTCGCAGGCTCGAAAATTTTTTTTGTTGGGTATGCGTAGTGGAACTTTTTTTCCTGAGCCCAAAACTTATCGAAAAATCGATGGCGCGATATCGGCTAACTTTCGTCCATACAAATCGACCCACCCTAATAATATACATATACATATATGTACATATACATATATATATCTATCATCTACAAATTATTATGAAACAAATACAAAAATTTATTTCCAATTTGAATTTTTTTGGGCAACGAAAAAAAGTATTTCTCTTCCATAACAGTTATCGAGCAACGTAAAAAATAAAAGTTGACAAATAACTCTTATTTGAAAAATTAATTTTTTTCTTCATTGAATAATTGTTATGAAGCAACGTTTTGAAAAATTTTTAGAATTCGAGCAACGTTTTTGACCACCGCATTAAGTGATTGCCAAAAAATGCTAAACTAAGAATTGGTTGGAATGTATTAAATATAAAGAAATAAAAACGGACAACAGAACATTGACAACTAAAAGCAAAGATGCAAAAAAATCAGCATAATTTTTTAATGAAGCATATTCAGATATTTAGTGTGAAATTTTAACAAGCAAATAGGATATATTTTCCATGAACAAGCAGCTTAAAGTCTAAGCTATTTGAGCCTAACGATCACTTCAATTAGAAAATATTTCTGAAAATACAATCTTTGCTTAAAACTTAGTACTATTTTGTTGCTGCAGGGGAAGAGAAAGGTGAACTGTAACACGCACGCCACGGAATTAATGTCAATGACAGATTGACAGCAACAGCAGCGCCACGTTTGCGATCGTCAATTCTGGTTGTTCTCCAATAAATAAATAACAAAAAGAAGGAAAACTCTTACACTCGATACGATGAAAAGCAAAAGCAGCTAATAAGTAACAACAACAGCTGCCAAGATACGTCGACCAGCCAACAGGTTGACATATGACTCAGACATTCGTCGTCGTCATCGTCAAATCGAGTGAGTTATGTGCCTAAAAAGAACTAACAGAGCGCAACAAAATCACACAGATGTTACCAATAAATGTAATGCTGCAAATTATAAGCGTAATGATAATGACGTTTGTGATAACGTTGCTAGCGCTAATAGCGCGTTGAAGGCAGTTAACGTATTAAAATGCAGTTAAGTCAATAAGTAAGAAACATTTTTTACTAGAAAAGCAGTTTGCTGCTCGCCTTGACGCATTCAACGATAGCAATAGCGCGCCGCTTGCGTATCATGACGCTTTTCACTTAAACAATTAAAAGCCCGCTTTCGTTTATTCTTTTGCTGTCGTTCTCCTTTTATTTTGAAATTTTCTGCTTTCGTAATTTTTTCCACCATAACTTGCATCAACAAGCGCTTTCTGTTGATGTGAATGTGAAAGGATGTGGCGCTGTGGCGCGTCAAAACTGATGCTGCTTGTTTTTACTTCATTACTTTGCACGAAACAAGAATGTCGCCGCATTTCACTTGGCTCCTTCTTTGAAAGCAGCGTCTATGGCATACATGCTTGCCTTTTTTTGCATGCTTTTATTATTCTACAATTAAAGCAAGTTTGCTGCTTCAGTCTTTCGTTGTAACTACTGTTGCTTCATCGGTCTGTTTGCTACAATCGAGAGAAAAAGTTGTGAAAGTCGTTTATGTAGTCATCAAATCTACCTCCTGTTGGTAAGTGTAGCATGAAAATGCGAAATAAAAAAAAAACACGGATATGCTTCTTCGGCAAGAACGTCAGCGCACGGGGTATGAATGTGTGAATATATATCAATGTGCAACGTAGAGTATGCGTTTGCGTTCACATCACTGACAAATTCATATAAATTCACTTTGGTAATTAATGAGAAAAGCGAGCGCATAAATTGCGTTGAATACCATAAATTTGTCAGAAATTATCGCATATGTTTTAAGGTCTGTTTTGGTGGCCTTCAAGTTCGTTGCTTAAGTCTTTTGGTTGAGTAGCTTATCTTTAAAGGAAGTTTAACTTAATCTTCAAAATGCAGCTGCGTAAATTTTGAAAGCAAGTTTAATGTTCCCAAGGTTGAAGAGAAGAAGCAAAATTATAATGACAAATAATTACAACAACACAATTTTAAAGAATGAAATTAGCGGATGTTGATATATTCCAGTAAAAATAATTTCTCACAAAGATTTGTTTTTGATTTTTTTTTTTGTAATTACAGTAATGCTTCGAGGAGGTTTACTGACAGTTAACAATATTTACAGCCTTCTCTTGGGTATTTATCCGGTACTGTACAGCAATAAAAAAGTTCTAGTACTAGATTCACTGCCGTGGAGCGATTTGTTTAACCCCGTCGTACTTTCGTCTCGCATTCATAACCTGTTCAACAAAAGATATTTGGAATTAACAATCCCACTTCACGCTAATAAAAGGAGAATATTTGTAGGGAAAGGTACAAGATGTACATTTTTGTCCACCATTTGTTATCGGTTACTTTTCTTTTTTGTATAAAATAAAACCTTTCATGATTGTAAAAATATATACAACCATTTCCTTTTGGACATTCATATATGAAGTTGGCAAGCCATATTAATTTTGTATCTTAATCTACTTTCATATATCTAAATATATAAAGAATTTATAGCCAATTCATGTACGCCCGACTTACCTTCATTTACAACTTCCTCTCTTCAAGCAATTTCAAGTCGCAAAATCTTTCGCTTTTAGCTTTATTGATCAATTCAGATTTATTGCTTATGAAAGTGAACTGAACTAACTACTCATATCAATTTGCTTACGTCAATACGTAGCTCTAATCTAAATTTTCTCTGATTTACAGCAAAAAAAAATTCGCAGCATGATGTTAGAGTCAGAGTCATCGAGTTCCTTCAAAAAATGGAGGCTGGATGTAGCCTATGGAGCAAGATCATAGATTATGTTTATGCCAATAGCTTGAACGCAAAATGGTCAACATTTACAAACTCTAACTCAAAACTGAAATACCATCTTTGAGTCGACTACTCTTAAGTAGAACGAGGTATATACGTCCAACGGAGGTTAAATACCTGGTCATTATTCTGGGCAGTCAAATAAGCTGGAACAAGCATGTCGAGAAAATATTCGAAACGGCTAAAGCACCCTCTCTGCCTCCGTATCAGCTTTTTATAGAAAGTGTGGATTGAAGTAAAAAAAATGCATTTGTGGAAGACCACAGTAGTAGGACGCATCCTATTTTGCTTTCGTACTGTAGGGTGGCCAGCGCTAGGAAGAAGCAGGAGTATCTGCAGCGAATGGTGTACAATTGAATGAGTGTCTCCACACAGCGCAAGCTCAACCTTTTTCCCACAGACCTTTATGGTAAACTCCAGACAGTCTCGCAGTGAATGGTTATCTACACTAACTGGGCAGTGTTATGAAATCGGATTTTCATCGCTAACTTTAAGTATCAGGCTGCAAACTATTACAGAACCTTTTTTTTTTGCGGGTCTACAAAACTGCGTACTAGAAAATTTTCAAGAAATTCTGCCAAAAGATTTGAAAATTTGGATGGTAATTTTTAAAGTTTAATTAACTTTCTTAAAATTTGTGTAAACTCTAAAATTTCTTTTATATGGTTTCTGTTATGGAATTCGCTACATTTTAAATGAAAATTATTAAAATCACAGTTTCTTCTTCTTTCGTCAAACGTTATAATAATAATAATAATAATTCCCAACGGATTACCCACCATATCCCGCCCGACCGGCGCGAGGGGCGCATCCGCATAACGCGCGGATTATTCGTTCGTGCCGAGTCGTTGAAAGGCTTTGGTTTGTTAATCGTCGAGATCTAAAACTGCTCAGCTACAGCGAAAACCTCATCAGCTAAGTAAAGTAGATATAGATAGAGATAGATTATACATTAAGAAATAACTTGTTAACAGAATAAAATTATTGTTAGAAGTTAATATAGAAGTCAAAGAATAACAAACAATTAGTAGCTATGAATTTAGGATAGAAAGAATTGATTTTTTTATGCTGAAAAGCGAGTGTGAAATATCAAATCTACCAGAAAGAGAGTTATAATCTTGACACAAACAGCGAAAAGGCTTATTTAACTGAAAATTGGTTTGGCACTGTTTTAAGACTAGAGGTTTAAAATGCCTTGAAGGACGAGACGGTACATTGAAGTTCACTTCACTTAGAAGAAATGGGCCATTTAGCAATTTAATCATAAAAATTATTCCAAGAATTTCCCTCCGACTAGAAAGTGTGTGCAGATTAATGAGTTTTAAACGATTCGTATAGGGTGGCAGATTGTACTAGGGATCCCAATGAAAATCTCTTAAGGCAAATAGTAAAAATTGTTTTTGAACTGATTCAAGGCGATCTACATGAACCTGGTAACGCGGGTTCCAAATTATAGAACCGTATTCAAGTATCGGTCTGACTAATGTAATGAAGAGGGCTTGAGTTACATAAGGGTCGCTAAATTCATCGTTTAACGAACGCTAGGACACTTCTAGCCTTATTATATGTCTACATATGTATGTAGTTTATTTAACAGTATTCGCCCATAATTTAATTTAAATTTTTATTCTTTATAAATTTCTTCATATTGTTGGAAAATAGAAATAAACGTAAATATATACACCCCTAAAGAAGCTAATGAACATTAGCGAAACGTTGGGTTAAAAAAGTTCAATAAACTTGTTTTATTTGCACTAAAGGTAATTAGATCGGATAAGCCTACAGCATTGATACAATATAAAAGACAAATTAATCAGAACCGATCGTAAGCAAAAACTAAAGATATCCATTTTAATTTCACTACTATTATATTGAACACAGCTGTAGCTTGAAATCATTATTATTTTACAACTATGAGTTAACTAAGTAGCTACAAGTCCATTTTGCTTCTTTCTTTTAAATGAATATGAAATTGTTAGAATTAGATATATATATATATATAAGAAATAAGATATTCACCAAGTCCGACGCATTGCATTGATGTTTAAGACGACACCTCTTGCAGTGCTAGTAAGATACTTATGTCAGATTATTGAGCATGATAAAGATCTTTGCATGTGATATCGAAAGTGTTAAGCCGATTGAAATTTGTATTGTATTTTATTGTATGCAACTGGAAACCATAAATTTGAATGAAATATGTACTAACGGACAGACAAAAGGCGCTAAAGCTAGAATGTTAAGTAAGTAAGAATTCTGCCGCTTGTTGGCTATTTTTTCTAACTCAACAATGAAAACAAAGATGGCATTGAGTTGAACGCTAAGTATAAAATATTTATGATATTAATTTGTCTTTAAATTTTTAATTAATTTTAAGAAGTTAATTTTGTATGGATGGGCAACAGTTTGAGATTTGGAGAACGAGTCTAGGCGGCAAAAATGGGTAATGGTTGTTGGTTTGGGTTTAAAGAGATATGAAAGACCCACTTGTGCGCCAAAAATTTTTATATGTTATTGAGACAGTTTTCTGATTACTTTTGATTTGAAAAATATTTCAAAATAAAGAAATTTTTGGTCTATCAGGTGACTGCTGTCTCGTCATATTATGGAAATGCGCCTCGGAAAGTATTGATATTTGATTGTAGACACACATTAACTGCTTCACTATCAACACACTATAAAGGCAAGACGTTGCTAGAAGAGGCAGTTCAGCACGAATGTTGGTGCTGAGATCAAACTAATTTGGGAAGGTATGGCGGAAAGTCATTAAAATATACTGCAAAAGAAATTTGTTTGGGATTTCTTCTATTGGCATTTACTGAGCGAAGCAGAGTCATGTGATAATATGGCAGAAGCGGCCTTCCTTTCTTGTGTAAGAAATAATTATTACCAACAGTCTTACTGATCAAACTTTCATTGAGAAGAATTTATGCATTTTCTATTAGTCTTTCTTACCAATCAAATTGTAAGCAATTGAATTTCGAACACTTACACTAGAGAAAACATCTCGCGCAGAGTATGAGTCACCAATATTTCTGGCTTTGTTAAAAATTTTAAAAAACTTGAATTTTTTCTTATCTCCTTTACAAACTCCAAGAAACATTAACAGGATGAGGGGCTCATATATGCAACCAAGTTAGTAATTGTTTCCAGAAAAAGCAGATTTCCGGTTTTTTTTGTAAAACATAAATTGTTTACTTTAGAGCTCCACTTTTTCAAAGTCACTTTTACTTTAACCCTTTCACACATTTTTCTACTTTCATTATCACTTTTGATAATTTTCCTTTAATAATCCCATAATTTGTACACAAAAAAATTACAAAAGCAATCAACAACTTCTTGCGCCTCCAAGATCCAACTCCAATTTTGAAGTTGACTGGATATATCATGAAAGAATTTTCAATCACCCGCACACTTGCATGTGTCTAACTACCCCAGGTAAGAGCATGGGTTTTACATTTTTCAACACAAAGAGGGAATAAAAAACGACGACCGTGATACCTTCCAACACAACAAATAATTCAAAGCATGACACAGACAAAACTAAAATTAAAAAAATTTTATTTAAAAAAAAAAAAACTGGCAACATGTCCATTGCAGCAGCCGACATCATATAGCTTCCTTGATTTTTAACCACAAACCAACTTTGAGAAGCAAAAAAAAAACAAAAACATGTAAAAACCCAATGCGGCTGACTAATCAACGCCGCTCGTAAATTGAGCCAGTAGCAGCAAGCAGGCGTTGAATTTTTTTAACGCACGCACTTCAATTCGTTATGCTTATCAGCAGCGCAACAAAAATAACAAGAGCAACGAAAAATATATCAAGAATATATAAGAATTCTTCAATAGCAATTGCTTCTACGCTTCCACACTTCATAATTGGAATTTTCCAGACTCTAACTGCTTTCAGCGCATTAAATATTTAACCTTTTCTTGTTTTTTTTGTTCTTTTTTGCCTTCATTGACTTGAGTTGTGGAGTTGAACTTTCAATTGTCCTAATTTTTGCTTTTGCTCAGCATTTTTTGCAAGCTGGATTTCTAAATATAGCCGCTGTGCTGGCTGAGCATGCGGTTTTGCTGCTCATGCAAATTCACACAAATTCACGCCATAAAAATTCAGTTCCGGAAATTAAACCAGTTTTGGGAGATTATTACTTTTATTATTGTTTTGAATGGCTTTTTGCTAAATTATTCCCTTAAATGCAATTTAAGCCGCTTTTTGTTTCTTCTTAGCTTTTCAAGTTGTTTTCATTTCGCTTTTTGGATTTCACTTCATCTTGGCTCCCCACTGCATTCAACGCTTGATTTAAAATAAAAATGATTTACAAAATTGCATGTAAATAACTTTAAAGTGATGCACGTTGGCGTGTTATTGCCGCCAGCTTGTCGTAATCAGTGCGCGTAGTAAGTGAGCTGCTGCCCAAAGTAAGTGGATGGTTGTGATTTAGTTTAATTGTATGGCTTGTTGTTATTGCTGCTATTTTTGTTATTGCTCTGGTATTTTATTGTTACCTTGGTCTTTATTATGACACGTGTATACACGCCTCAAGGAATGTGGTTGCATACGTAAGCAATTTATTGCAGCAATATGTCCATTTGGTATAGATGCGCATAAATATTTGGCTTATTTAACGAAAGACTTAGGAAACGAACTCGCACAATTTATGAAGATGTGAAGATTTTTGATGCCAAAGCGCTTTTTTTTTTTTTTTTGATTGCAATTTTAATTTTTAAAGAGCTTTTTCAGCTTTGGTTAAGTTGAAGTTGGACGTGAAGCGTCCTTGCTGTTTGACAACCCGAGCAAAAATGCATCTGTCTTAGCAGATGCCATTCGAAGTTGGCATAAAACAAATATGTACAGTTGTGTTCAGTAGAATAGTAGTCAAATTTTTGAGTACGCAGTTTTGTAGACCAATAAATTTTAAACATTATGTAAGTTAGAACGCGCTCAAAAACTTCCCTACATTTTCACAATTTTTTTTGTCAAGGGTGTGGAGTGATTTCCTTCATAAAACGCATGAAGAAAACCCAATTTTATATGGAAAAAAAAATAGCCAACATCCTTGACAAAAAAAAAATTCTAATAAGTCAGTTTGAGGTACTTCTAACTTTCACATTATGATGCTAAAAGTTAATGAGCTATAAATATGCGTATTCTATTATGGATTTTGCTATATTTTAAATGAAAATTATTAAAAACTCAGCTTTTTTTAGTTCTTCGAACAATATTTTCTAAATTTATCGCTTCAAAGTACTAAGGTGTTAGACCACGACTATGGCGATTTATATTTTTTGTGTATCTCTCTGATGTTTGGGCTCAAAAAGTTGATAGAAATCACATAGAAAGAAGATGCAACCTCACACTCTCAGATTCAATATAATAACTACGTTTTGAAAATCTTCAAAACAGTTTTAAGCTAGAACAATTTTATTTTTGTTTTTTGAGTTCTAGCAGGAGCACACTTTATAATAATAATATAATATTTAATTATTTTGTTTCACATAAATATGAGGATAGGAACGCAAAGAGGTATAATGCGCAGAGCACAAATCCTGTTGGTAGAACGCAGATTTAATAGGTTCAAATAAAGACTCTAGTTGACTTCATATAAGGCAATCCATAAAGTAATAATAATGGATTCGATTTGCTGTACAACGCAGTTCTGTTCTTTTAACAGTACTTTGGCCTGCTCAGCTAGATTTGAGATCTATTGTTTCAATAATGCCCCTCCTTCGAACAAACCATGCATGTTATTCCCATATGCCTCACTGTAAAAAAAATGCATCAAACATGTCTGAATTGGGTCTAGAAATACCGTTACACATTTTGTTGAATCCTAGAGGAATTTATTGTTGCCAAAAACAAAAGGCTTCTCTGAAGCTCTGTAAGATCGCGCACTATAAGTTATAAGTAATAAGACTAGTTGTCTCTAAGCATAAAGTCATTTTCATTAGTTACCAGCAAGGTGAAAGTATTCAAAATTTGCTAAACAAACTGCCCCTCACTAAATCGAGGCTGAGTGGAAGAAATCGCCCTGTCTTGGCACAAGGTCGTATCCCGGACTTTTTTATTTTATTCTAAAAACTAAATTTTTTTTAGAATTTCGTTAAAGAAAGCCGTATCTCAAAGTAAACTTAATAGTATGGCAGCTATGATAGGGTAGTTGATTATTTTCTTTAATGATTTTTTGATTTTTCTCCACTTTCTTACCGTACTTTTCTTTTTTCTTCTCTAATACTCCCATTAATATATTGGTAAATAAATGTCCAACTCCCAACTATTAACCATTTTACTACTTCTTCAAATATTACCCTATTCCTATTGAGTGTTTTCTTTTATCCCTTTACTTTTTGCTCCTTTTTTAAAATTTTTTTTTTCTTCCTAGATAATTGTTTTGTTCTTGTTGTTGTTATTGGTTTAGGTACACCGAAACCCTCACACAGGCCTTAATCTCAGTCGGATCCTAGCACCTCGACACAATAGATGAACTGTTTTACTAAATAATGTTCTTTCCATTTCATCCAGTCACAACCCCTTCTTATTCTCTCTCTTCCTTATATTCTACCTTTCACTATTACTCCCTCATTCTTAGCTTTTATTCTGTATTTATTCTATGTTTTTGATTATCTTTGTAAACAATTAAGCAATTTCCAAATTATTCGTTTAAAAACTAAGTCGCAGTAGGAGCCTCTAATTACCTTTACTTTGCGGACTTAAGTATACAAAGATAAGCAAGTTCTCATAAGTCTTAGATTTCGTAAATCCATTAAAGCACATGGCAACTCTATTCTCGTACTGCCTCTGCTTATTCATCCCCGTCCAATTTCAAACGCCAGTAATGCCACAAACCCAATTTCCCCCCTTTATTTAACAAACATTTTTCACCTGAGCAACTAAATTATTTTCTCAAAATCTCAATAAACAGAGAATAAGAATCGCTTAGCTCATACTCGCACTCACGCTCTTCTGTAACTCATATAAAAGTGTTCAACAAAGAAATGTACAAACATACGAAATAGAGTTAAAGTAAAGTACTTATGTGTGTGTATAAATTACACTGTACAACAACATTTCTAAGTAATCAATCACCGCGATATCTATAAATCAAATATCTCATGGAATTTTCTTAAAGCTGAGAAACAAAAATAAAACAGTTTTATTTTAACCCATTTATTCATCCATAGTCAGCTATTCGGCTTCAGTTCCTCTTTAAATCCGAATCGCTGTCCTCACTTCATTATAACTGTGCCAAAATCGGAGGGAGATAGCGTAAAAAGAGAAAGAAACTAACAGACCTACCAGGCGTTGTTCTGCCTCAAGTTTGACTTGTCTACATTTACTGTGATATTTAATATATATAAAGTATTTTATAAAGTATAAATTGTACTTCTATGACAAAAGTAAAAACTATTTTTTTTTTTAATAAATTTTGATTTTAAATTTTTATAATGTACAAATTGTACTCCTAGGACAAAGAAAAAACAAATTAGTTTTTTATTAAATTTTAATTTTTAATTTTTATAAAGTACAAATTGTACTCCTTAGACAAAGAAAAAACAATTTTTTTTTTTTATTAAATATAAATTTTTAATTTTTATAAAGTACAAATTGTACTCCTATGACAAAATAAAAACAACTTTTTTTAATAAATTTTAGTTTGTTATTTTTATAAAGTACAAAAGAAAAACAAATTTTTTTACTAAGTTCAAATTTTTTATTTTTATAAAGTACAAATTGTATGTACCCCTATGGCAAAGGAAAACAGCAGCAAAAAGTGCCCTTTTGTTACCCAGTGTAGTTAAACCCGAACGAAATGCTTTGATACGAGTAATCAGCAAACAACTGAGTTGTGCGTTGAGAGATGCCTCTGAGAAGCATTTGAGTGTGTGTAGTAAACTATTGAGTTGCTGAGCGTCGTCGACTAAGCAACGAGTAATCGGCCAACTGATATGGCACACAGGTGAGATTTCTTGCTGGTTTTGCTTGTTTGTGGTTGTGTGAATTGTGCATTACACGCTCTGCAGCCATACAGGCGCAAGCAGATACTTGTAATTAACCAAAAACAAAAATTAAGTACAAATACAATCAGAAAATAGTACTTGAGACAGCTGGCAAGAAATTTAATGCGCTGCAGTCAGATATTTAATATGCAAACATACATACATACAAACGTACATACATAAGTTACCTATGAGCATGTATAATATTTCTGTTTTTAGTTTAATTTTGTGTGAGGCATGTCAGTTCTTTGACGACTGTTGGCCGAATTGGTAAGAAGGCACGGAAGAAAATAACAACAAACGGTGATGAGAACGAAAAGCCAAACAATTTGGATTGTTGAAAAACGTTGTATGTAGATGGAGGGTTAGTGAGTGGTGTGTGTGCAGGAAAAAGTTGTGAAATAAATGTTTAAGAAAATCTTAGGTGTAATAAAGAATTTAAGTGTTATAAGGCAAACTCGAAGTCAAGTATGCTAGCAATTGTAAAGTTATTTAAAAGGCAAACAAACAAAGCATGCAATAAATCCAGTTAGTTACCAGTTAAAACTAGACAACAAGAAAAATATTGTGTAAATAAAAAACAACAGCAAAATTTTATAACATTTCTCACATATTTTTTAAAAAATTGTTTTGAAAAAGATATTCAGAATACTTTGTATACAATTTAAAACAAAAATAATTTAAAGCAAAAAAAATTATGACTGTCAGCATAAAATAATAAAAAAAAAAACCAAATAAAACATTGCATTCAAACGAGTTTTCCTTTTGGTACGATTTAAACGTCTGACTGTCTTTGATGCGCTCGGCGTTGCGCACCACACCGCACCTGGAGTATATATAGTGAAACATTAACAGCAACAACAAATAGCAAAAACACACAACACAAACTGAAAACCACTTTTTTGCGTGCGCAATAATTCGCCTGCTGCTGCTGCAATTCCTGCGTTTACCTCCAATTGTCGTACTCACCCGCAGTGCTTTTGCGTTCTTTAACTTCAACTTCCACTTCTTCAACAAAATCTTCTTCTTCGTCTGCGCGCCCAACAACATTGCATTGCAGCTGCTGCCACTAAGTTGCAGTGTTGCACGTTTTTGTCTTTGTTTCTCATGTATTTGGTTTATTATTGGCCATAAAAATCGGTACAACAAAATGCAGGTCTGTGACAACAACAACATACATATATGCTACAACAACAAACTTCTAAAAAAGTAGGAACAAACCAGCATTTAGCAGCAACAGACAACGACTAACGACAAACAAAAGACAAAACAAAAAACACAACCCAAAAAAAGCAACAAAAAAAATGTAAGAAATACAAAAACAACAAGAACGTTCAGGTTTCAGCCGCATTTTAAGTGCGAAAAAAATACGTAAAAAAGCCGTTACGTGAAAAATTCTAGAAATTTAGCAAAACAAGCAAGAAAAGCGTAGCAAAAGTTGAGCGAAAAATCAAACAAATTGCATAACAAAAGTTTAGAACACATAGAAAAGTGACAAAACGACAACAGTGGGCACTTGCAGGCTTTTAAACTGCAATTTTTGTGTAAAAATTAACGGAAACTTGTGTGGTGATGAAATAGTGTTGTTAGAAATTTTGTTTGTGTAGCAGTAATTTTATGGCCGTATACTTCGTCAAGCCTAACAACAGCGGAGCGTAGACAACAAGCAAATATTTTCAAAAGGTAAGACAAATTAGGACATAAAGTTATCACGGTGGAAGAGCAGCCGACCCTCAGTGCCCTTACTCTGTAGTTTTATTCGAAAGGCTGTTCTACTCGAAACCGTAAATCGATTCTAATATACATCGGTACACCGTAGTTCGAACGAATTTACTTTAGAATATACATATTTGATAATAGTAGGCTTCACTGTTTCACAATTTTCAGAAGCAAAGCAAAATACGAAAACACATTGCTTAAATATTAATACGAGTATTAGACAGCGTTGATGCGTATGTCGCAGTAGCGCTGTAGAAGAATCTCGACTTAAACCCGTGTGTTTGCAGAATGTAGAATCTTAGAATGTAGAAAGTAAATTTTCATTTTATTTATATTAAAAAAAATTTGTTGTTTGATACTACAAAAAAAAAAATTTTATTTTTCTTAATTTTAAGATTAAAAATTTTTTACATATACATATAATAAATTTTTTTTAATTTTTAAATATTTCTTATCTCAAAAAATGGTTTTTTGTAATTTTTCCTAACTTTCTTCGATTATATTCTATCAGCAACGATTACTTAACTCTTTAAGCGATAAAAATTAATTTTTTGATAATTTTTTTATTTATTTATATTAGAAATATTTTAAAATTAAGAAAAAAAAATTTTTTTTTTTAATTTATAAATTTAAATTTTGTTTTAGTTTTGACATATACATATAATATATTTTTTTAAATTTTAAAATATTTCTTGTCTCAAAAAATTTTTTTTTTAATTTCACAATTGTTTACCTAACATTTTTCGCTTATTTATTCAGCAACGATTACTTAACTCTTTCCGATATAACAACAATTTTTTTATTTAGTGTATTTTTTTTTTATTTTTTAATATATAAAATTTTATTTTTTTTTTTTGAATTTTTAAATATTTCTAATCAAAAAAAATTTTTTTTTTTAATTTTCCTATTTTTTACCTAACATTTTTCCATTATTTTTTATTAACAGCGATTGCTTAGCTCTTTTCGCGATTAAAATGATTTTTTGATGAAAAAAAATAATGATTCTTTTATTATAATTATTAGAAATTACATTTTTGTGGATTTCCGTTTGCTAAACTTTTTGCGAGTAGAATTTTCTAACTTTCGAACATTTTGGCATATGTTTTCGAAGTAGGGAGTACCAAATTTTCTACAATGGATAAAATAATGGAACTCTAACAACGAATGGGTTCACCTCGAAAACTTTTTACAGAGTACGAATCACTCGAAAACGAACAAATTTTCTTTAGGAGCACATTCGTATTAGCATCCGAGGTGGCCTGATCTTCCACAAAATGTTTAGTGTAATTTAGGAGCATATTTTTGACCAGACCCCATAAGACAAGTAATTTCGCTGAATCTGAGTTCCGCTTAGTTCGAACACCTCTAAAATTTCGAGTAAATTACTAAAACCTAGTTAATTACTAAAAAAATCCAATCCATGACCTCTTTATCTGCTATCTACCCTATATTTATATTTTTGTCCACTAAAATTAAAGCTCGGTATTAAATAATTCCCATCAAGAAATCTATAAAACAAAGTGAAGACATTATTTTATTTATAAACAAAAATAGTAATTCAGTTATGTGATATTTAACGTGTTGCTTTGTTTAAACGAAATTTACGTGTTTCTACTTTGAAAAAAAAAAAACAATTCCGATAATGACTTCACCACAAAAATATGCAAAAAATTAACATGTTTTGATAATTAGCAAAAATTTACGAGCACATTTAACTTATCATAAATGTATTTTTAAACTTAATATTTACATATGAATATGATCGATTTTTATTTATATTTCTTATATGCAAAATAAATGTCAGCGAAGAGATTTGACGTAATTTAGTTAAGCCGGCTGAAACATTAGAATAGATATTTCTTTGGCAGCTGTTCGCATTTATACATTTTTTTTTCTTACAAATTTTAATATGAACAGACTTTTGACCTTAGCAGTGTAGGTCTCTAGGCATGAAGAAAGTTTCAGACACAGTAACTTTAATACAAGAATCAAATCAGATTGTAGCCCAGGCTTCGCTTTAAACAAAAACTCTGCAGAGATTAGCAAACGCAAACTGTGTCGTACAAGTCAAAATAGAACATCGGAAAACATATTTAAACAAAATCTTTGCAGTACTTATTTTGTGATGTGCATACAAACATTTTTAAAGACAAGCAAAATTTTTATTATTTGTTTGTTTATCTTTACTTGCTTTTATAAAAAATTCTCTCGTATGCATTTTTACATAATGTCAATTGAGTATCTAAGAACTATTGTTTTTTTACAATTGCACTATAGCTTTAAAACTTTAAAAAGTTTACTTTAACTACCACCACTGTATACAGCTTGAATAAAATATTAACCTGCTTGAAAAGAGGTCCTTAACTTTAATCCAGACATTTAGCAATACAACAATTGAAATGACATTAAATTCTATGCAGTAGATTTTGTGTGATGTGCGTACAAACATACATACAAAAATTCTCAAAATTGTAATTTTGTATGTATTGACTATAATACATGTTTTCTGTAGTTTCATCGTCATGATTTTTATTTTTTTTAATAGCATTTCGAGTTCTATACAAGCATGTCTCAGAAAGCTATTCAATAATTATCCAATTAAGATCTGTTGAGAATCATCAGTGAATGGATGGTAAAGCCAATCAGTGTGGTATGCCAATATGAAAGTTTGCGGTACATTAAAGGTCATATGTAATTTAATTATACCCAGTCCTTCCTTCTATTGAAAGAAATATGGTTTGCAAACAGTATTTAACTATTTTTGGAAAACCCAACATCGGAAGAATTCAATTTATCTTTTGCTTTAGTTTTTTACAAAAAATGCACAGTTGGAGTGTTTTGACCACTTAATTGAATGTATTGAATATTATGGCTAAGAGTTAACTTAAAAGCATAGAAAACTCATTAGGGTAAATATGGTAATAAATGTGCGAAATGATTTTTAGGGTATTCACTAACTTCAGCAAACGAACGAGTATTCGGCTAGTATAGTAGATTAGCAGAAAGTAATTGAAAATATATTCTAGTATTAAGTTAACTTCAATATCATTCTGTCAGCTGCCGTTTGTTCGATGGCTTTTCTTTATACGTATCTGTAGGAAATTGTCTAAATGGATATATTTTAAGGTTCTATTATCAATTTCTTGGTTAGGCAGATGAGTTGATTTAAATTCACTAGAATCAAAATTAATATAATCTGAATACCTTTCCGATAACCTTAGAAAATGGCCAGAAAACACTTTAAAATTAAAATAAAATTTCTGAAAGACCACCATTTCGACGATCTCATGAGAAAAATTTACTAATTCACTCATACGATTACAAATAATTGCAAAGCCTCTGAGTACCTAGGCAAAATATTCGTCGGTTTGTAAATAATGATTATAATATTAATGATTACCTGTTTGATTAATTACTTTCTTGAGAATCCATTTAATGATTGATTCCCAATTACTTTCAATTTTTAATACTTATTTTCCAATTAATCAAAAAAATTATATTAAAAAATCATGATTTTGATTACTTAAAATTTTTCTTTTGATTATTTTAGATTTTTTTTCAGTATTGTTGTAGAAACACATAAATATACACATCAACAATACTGAAAAAAAATAAAAATAATCAAAAAAATAAAAATGAATTGTTTTGATTTTGATTTTTTTTTCAGTATTGTTGTAGAAACACATAAATATACACATCAACAATACTAAAAAAAAATAAAAATAATCAAAAAAATAAAAATAAATTGTTTTGATTTATTTTGATTATTTTTGATTTTTTTTCAGTATTGGTTTAGAAGCACATAAATATACACATCAACAATACTGAAAAAAATCAAAAAAAAAAAGTCTAAAATAATCAAAAGTAGGCAAAAAACTTTTTTTTTGAATTTTTTTGTGTTTTTTTTCTAATCGTAATCAATTAACAATTGCCTTTTATTAATTGATTACGATTAGAAAAAATCTAAAAAAATTAAGAAACCAAAAATAATCAAAAAAAAATGAAAAAACAAAAAATAATTAAAAATAATCAAAAAGTTGTTTTTCCAATCGTATTCAAATAATAACTCACTTTTTTTTGAAAAACAATTGAAGTAATCATTACCAATTAAAAAAGCCGTCTAATTAATTGATTACTAATTACTTATCAAATTTAACAGGTCTGATTCTCTCCGCCATAGTCTTTCAACTTTTGTGTCTGTATTTGTTTAAAAGCCTGAAATTATCAATTAGAACATCAACTCAAAGACACCGGTTCTTAAACTAAAATACAAACTTGAATATTAATAATTTCAAAAATGTGTTCAAAAGTTAGCGTAATGACCCTGAAAGTAAAAAAATTTATTTAATTGCAAAACACTTCTCACATTTTCTAGTTTTCTAAAAAATAAATTTCCAAAAATTACTTCAAAGCACTTTGCTACCAGCATCACTTTGCGTGCCTTCCCACTAATTTACTTTTCCCTCTTCAACACGCATTAATCGCATCCAAATACTGGTTCATACGCACACATTTATTTAACAATTATAATGACAAACAGCAGCTAAATGATGAACAAAAATTTCTAAGCCAACGGCGGTTACTCAAATTTCAACAAAAATATTTGCAAGCTTTAAAAATCAAAAAAAAAGCCAAACTAACGCAAATCAAAGAAAAAAAATAACTAGAAAAAACGAAAGACAAAAGACACAAACTCGTGCGACCACACGGCTGAAGAAAGCCAACGCAACATATCCAAGAACTGACCTCTGCTTTCAAATCCGTTTTTTTTTTCTTTGTACAGTTTTTGCTCTTTTCTGTCTGTCTAACCTTTTGTTTAAATACAACAAAAGCAACAACAGGAAAATAACAGCAATGTCAGTTGGTGAAACAGGCAATTCGGCCAATCGATTTCTTTTGCTTTTACGTTACCTTACCACCTTTGCTGCTGGCTCAACTTCTGCATCTTCTTCAACGTTCAAAATTTGTTGGTCTTTATTTTATGCTTCTTTCACTCTTTTGCAGCATTTTTCAATCTGCTTTTAGCATCTTTTCATTATCAATATCGGCTGCCGTTGTTGCCACTGTGTTCCTTTTTAACTTTGATGCATTCACGTGGTGAGCAGATTTATTGAGCGCTATGAAGGAGAAAGAGAGAGTGTGAGTGAGTTTGGTTAGTGATTTATATTTTATTATTGTTGTTGTTGATAGTTGAGTTTTGGCTGTGACTTTAGTAAGGAAATTTTGCTTTGGGTAACATGTAATTTCAACGATTTTTGGTGGGATTTTGTTTAATTAATTATTTTATTTATTATTTTGCTTTTGCTCATTATTCATACGGATTTCTATATTTAATAGTTACTAAAAACAATAAAAATAAAATTAGATTTAGCTTCAATTACACTGACAATTGCCTCCATCTGTATTTTTATTGATAGAACTGTATGACAAATCAGTTACCTGTTATAAAAGGGGTTTAAAACTTCAAACTAGGCACCCGGAAATACTTCGGCGAAATTTTTATCTAAATGCAGTCAGCCGCTTGAGAGTGATGCGCGTACATACATGTAGACATACAGGCAAAATGCTAAACAGTGTTGTTTTGGCTTCTGTTACTCATATACATGTTGCTTTTTAATCTTTCATGCACACATGTGGGCATCGAACAATTTTGTTTTACGTCAGAATCTTCTTTTACATCATCTTAAACTTTACAAAGTCGACGGGTTACTTTTTCACCATTTGTGGGAGAAATTATTTTATAAATATAAGCTATGATTAAATATAAAAAACAGACCTGTTAATTGGATTAGTAATTAGTAATGATTATTTTCATTGTTTTTCAAGAAAAGGCATTATTCATTGATTACGATTAGAAAAATTCTAAAAAAAATCCAAAATAAAAAGAAACCAAAAGTAATCAAAAAAAAACGTTGTTGCGATTACTAGAATTTTTTTTTTTTTTTCATTTTTTTTTTTTTTTATTTGAAATTTTTTTTTTCAGTATTGTTGATGTGTGTCTTTATGTGCTTCCACAACAATGTTGAAAAAAAAAAAATAATAATAAAAAAAATCAAAAATAATCTAAACAACTTTTTTTGATTATTTTTGCTTATTTTGGATTTTTGGATTTTTTTAAATAATCGTAAAAAAGCTTAACTTTTTGACTATTTTTTTAATTAATTGGAAAATAATCATTAAAAATTTAATGTGATTGATAATCAATCATTAAATGGATTCTCAAGAAAATAATTAATCATTACGATTAGCAATCATTATTTAACAGGTCTGATAAAAAAAAAAATCACGGTAAAAAGTGTTCGCTTTAAAACTTTCCTAGAAAAAAGATTTTGGAGTTAATCCTTTTTAACAATCCAAAGAAAGTGAAATTTTGAAGATTAAAGGGTTAAAATGATAAAGAAACAAATTATGCGGGAAAATTTCAATTATTGTTCGCTGAGGTCAAATCTAGATACGAAAACCCTAGAATGGCTACAGATGATATAGCCAAATCATAGATTTCTCCAAATAATTTTTCAGTGCCTTAATTTTCTATGCAAGTGTCCTTTGATTGCCAAAAAAAGAAATTCTCTCTAATTTTGTTCTATCAATTTTCAACAGCGCTATTTCTTGTTGTAATAACTTTTTGTTGGACCACTGTTTGATTTCGTCTATTCCTATACAGCTTTTTTGACCAAAATCTTTTTTTTTGTTGTTGTGGGTTGTTACAATTATTTATCCGCTTTCAATTTGGGTACTTTCTCGATTTGTGCTTAGTTCAGTTTTCTGTTTTTCTTGTTTTTTTGTTAATGGTAATATTTATTTTTAATTTCATTTCGCTGTGCTGGCTTTTTGATTCGAGTTGCAAACTGGTTTTTAATTTGAACGTTATTGTGGTTCTAGTGAAATTTATGTCTATTTGTTTCTTATGGGCGTTTCACAATTCTATTTCTTACTTTTTAGTGTGCTTTTTTTGTGTGTTCGCTAATTTAGTTTAAGGTCGCTTGGGCCTCTCACGGTCATTTTGTTCTTTTGCATTTAGTTAAACCGAACTTTTTGTCCCCGTTAGCATTACCTACTCAAAAAAATTATACACAAACACCTATACATAGCTAGCCAATATAAACTAAAGATTTGAGCTTCGTTTGCTTTAGTAGTTTCAGATTTTATATGATAGCCGATTTTTTGTTGTGTTTGTCTCATATCCACAGGTGCTACCACCGTTTAATAATATGCAAATACTTCTTTTTTAGCCCTTTTATAATTATTTATGTACCACATCATACATATTTCATCCAAATTCGTTTGAGATCTTGATATGGGGCCAGAGAAAAGCTTTGCATTGCCGCATATCTCACCATAGATCAGTTATGTTGTTGTTATCCCGTGGTGCGCATGAAATATTAATATTCAACACGCCTTTAATTACTAACAATTTTATTGTTTTCCTATTTTTGTTTCTTTCATCTGACATCTTTGTTGTAGTTCAAGTTGTTCACATTTTCTTTGTCTACAGCAACCATTCTCGTGTTGATTTGTGAATCACTTGTGTCAATATGTAAACAGTTTGTTATCAGCAACATCTGCTTCATCAAATAAAACGAGTTAGGGGTCATAAAAAATATATAAAAAAATACTTAAAATAACAACGGTAACAACAACAACAAAGATAACATCAAAAAGACAATATAAACAAAAGAGGAAAGAAAATCTTAAACCAAAATAGGCAGCGGCTTTTGTTAGGCTGAAATTCTTATCAGAATAACAAATGCAACAAAAAAACTTGTGAACACAATACAACTAAAATTACAAAAAAAAAGTAAGTCAACAACAATCGTTCATGTACATTAAATTGTATGTGTACATTATTGCTTCTTAATCACTGCTGAGTAATAAAATACTGAAAAGCGAGTAAAAGCTTAATCTGCATTAATATTTATTATCAAAAAAAAAATAAACAAGCCGAAGCACACAGTCAGAAAAAGCATCGTTGTGATAGACTAATGATTAACGGAGCGGGCCAAAACTGTATCTAATGAAGAAGTGTAGCAGATACCGAAATATGTCTATAAGAAAAGAAAATTTTACTTTTCTATTCAATAAAAACTTTGAATAATTAATAAAAATGATAAAAAATAAAAAAAAAAAAATAATAGTTTTCATAAAACTATTATTGTTGGCCTTCTTGTGCCCGCTTATGTTTATAAATACCTAATAAACAAGCTCAGTTGAAATTTTTATAATTTTTTTTTCCTTTTTTAACAGTTATGATAACAGCTTGCTGATTCATCCCTAGGCGGTTGTTGCTGTATATATATTTTCCACTTTTCAAGACTTATTTTGATAGAGCTTTTGACGTTTCATATAGAAAGCCTTATCTGCTTTAAATACCTATTCTGCAGCGCTACCCTACTAGCTACACTTTCTTAATAAAAAACATAGTTTGGCATTGAATTGCATGTTATTATCTCAGTTTACCTAAACTTTGAATGGGTAAACACTAAAAATACCCAATAAACATTTGAGCTCACTAAAATAAAAAAAAATAAAATCAAATAAAAAAAAATAAAAAAAAATAAAATAAAATAAAATAAATAAAATAAAAGAATATAAAATAAAATAAAATGAAATAAAACAAATTAATGTGAAATAAAAAAAAATAAAATAAAATAAAATAAAATAAAATAAAATAAAATCAAATCAAATCAAATCAAATCAAATCAAATCAAATCAAATAAAATAAATAAAGTAAAATGAAAAAAAATTTAATAAAATAATATAAAATAAAATGAAATGAAATAAAATAAAATAATATAAAATAAAATAAAATCAAGTGCAATAAAATAAAATAAAATGAAATAAAGTCAAATAAAATCAAATAAAATAATTATTAAAAAAATAAAAACAATAATAATTTTCATAAAAATTTAAATGTGAAAAATTGTTATTCTTGGCCTTGAGCTCGTTTCGTGAATACTTGAAAATGTACAGGCCGTAAAATCATCAAAAATTGTTGGTACAAAAAAGCAATAAAATACAATAAAATAAAATAAAATGGAATAAAATAAAATACAATAAAATAAAATAAAACAAGATAAAATAAAATAAAATAAAATGAAATAAAATTAAATTAAATTAAAAAAATAAAATAAAATAAATTAAAATAAAAAAAAAACAATACAAAGTAAAATAAAATAAATAAAAAAGTTATAGTAAAATAAAATTATAGTAGATAGATGAATAAAGCACATGTTCACACATCAAACTTCACGAGTAGTTGGTACCCCCGCCCTTTTTCAAGTTTGCTGGGTATCTACATTCTTACATACAACGATACTTTCAAGTATTTCTACATGAGTTTGGTATATATAAAGTGCTAGATTGCACATAAATCGCTGATGCTGCTAAACAACTTATAGATAGCAATAGGTAGACATATATACGTACAAACATAAATACATATATTTATCAGCAGCTTTTGCGTGCCCTCAGCTAATATTGCACTGGCCGCTGTTTCCTCATTTCAAGCGCATTGCTGGGCTTATCTATTACTTTGCTAACTCATTTAATTAATTCTCTGTTGAGTAATATGGAATATTTATTTTTTTTACTAAATCTCAGTTTAATTGTGTTGAGTAAATTA
The DNA here is from genome assembly GCA_949987695.1 of Merzomyia westermanni. Classification (NCBI taxonomy): domain Eukaryota; kingdom Metazoa; phylum Arthropoda; class Insecta; order Diptera; family Tephritidae; genus Merzomyia; species Merzomyia westermanni. Next base: position 184,283,510 of record OX465289.1, read on the forward strand.
TAAAAGCAAAAGTAACTTCTTATCTTAAAGATAAGTTCTGTTGAAATAATTTAAGGGAGATGCGGATTAACTAAATATATTTAAATACACTTTTCGAAGTGGAATTTAATTTGTTATCTTGTGGATTTAGCGGTGCATAGCATTGAAAAATGTTACTTTGTATAGATTTGTTTGTGTTTACTTTTTAGTCGAAAAGAGTATAAGGCTGTTGATTTCACAGTGAATATTTTTATGATAAACAACAAAGAGCTATGGTATGAGTGACGGCTAAAAGGTGTACTAGTTCCACAGTCGCACCAATTTCCCGTAGAGTCGCCGTTACGCTTTCTTGCGAAATTCCTCAACCTTGATTTTTTAATAAGGATAATATTAAATCATTGGCTACTCTTCCACCTACAATAATAAACTTTTCTAGGGTAATATTCAATTGAGCCGTCCATATGTAGCATTACTCGGATATTTTAAATAATCTTAAAAATGCGATGTAAAAATATGCCCTCGCAGTAGTTTCAGTACTAACTTTCATAATCTTTTGTTGGTCAAACCACGAACTGTAGCTTAAAAGCTCCCACAATTTCTTATAATACAATTATACTTAGCATGCTGTAGTTTTTTTTTTTTTAATATTTTGCTGGCAATTTTTTCGCCTTTTAAAATCCCGGAATTTTTTGTCATATAATTTTACAATCTCGAAATCCCAGGATTTGAATATTGCTATTCTCCAAAATTTTGGTTGAAAAAAGTGGAGAAAAATTGTTTTCTCTCAAAATTTAAGAAACTTTTAACTTCAGAATAATAATAACATTTAATAGTTTATAATAATCTCAGATATTTGAGTTCTTTGATGATAAAAATGGGCAAGCATTAAACTTGTGGCACGTGTGTCAATTTATTTTAGAGTAAAAAAAAATAGTAATTGGCTGTTACAGGCTTAACTACTATGTATATCGATAACAAGATAAAAATTGATGAATAAACTGAATCATAGGTTATATAAACTAAGACATAGTTACATTGAATGGAGTTCACAAATATTTGAAATTTTAAAATTTTTAAATGTTTTTGTTTTTTATTTTATTTTATTTTATTTTATTCATGACAATCCAAATTCAAATAGCAGTAAATTATTTTTCAAAAGTCTTGTTTTTTTGAAGCAAAGTTCTCTAATTGTTTCACTGAAGTTCTTAAATTGTATCATTTTGATCATCATTTTTTGTGAAAAAAAAGGTATGTTTATCAATTTAAAATTGACATAAGAAAATGACAATTTTGAAGAGTTGAGAGCCTGTGTTGACTCAGAGTTTTTGTAGACACTGTTAAATTTAAATAAAAAACTTCGAATTCAATAAGAAAACTAAGACGATTTTCATAAATAAATCACACATATTAAATGTACACTAACATTTTTCTAATCCCGAAAAGCCTGGAATTGTAAGAAAGAAATCCCGAAATTTTCGGCACCTAAAAATGCACGAAATTTGTGGGATTGGCATCCCTAATTTGCATACTATATGTTCAGCCCTTTATTCCATCGCAATGTGTACAGCTGTTAAAAATTATTTCCTCGTAAAACAGAAACTGTCTCTATAGGATTATATTGAAACCAGACCTGTTAAATAATGATTACTAATAATAATGGTTACCGGTTTGATTAATTTCTTTCTTGGGAATCCATTCAATGCTGATTACCAATAACTTTAAATTTTTAATGATTATTTTCCAATTAATAAAAAATAATAATCAAAAAACATAATGATTTTTTACGATTATCAAAAAAATCAAAAATTACAAAAAAAAATTGTTCTGATTACTTTTGATTTTTTTTTATAATTTTTAGTTTTTTCAGTATTGTTGTAGAAGCACATAAATATACACATCAACATTACTGAAAAAATTCAATACTAATCAAAAAAATTCAAAAATTATTTTAAAATAGTTGTGTTGATTACTTTTGATAATTTTTAATTTTTTTTAATAAACTTTTTTTTTTTCTAATCATAATCAATTAATTATTGCCTTTTCTTGAAAAACAATTAAAATAATCATTACAATTAAGAAAGCCGCCTAATTAATGGATTACTAATTACTAATCAAATTTAACAGGTCTGATTGAAACGTCCAAGAGATATGTGCTGGGCTTCTGTAAACTAAGTCCAATATGCTTTCAGTAATATGCTTGTTTGGATCTAGCGAATAGTAGTTTCCATGCCTGTCCCGTTATGAATACTCCTTCCCCACCACGAAATCTTCTTTAACTTTAAACCAAAATTCCACTAATTTCCTTAGAGTTGGCAGTGTGTTCGCATGAATTCATTGCAGCTAAACAGCTGCAACCAGTGCCACATCTTGCATGATTGCTCGTATTCTTAGCTTGATTGAAGTTAGTGGCAGTTGGTTACTATCGAATTGTATATCTGCAATAAGGCACGCCATTCTTATTTAAGCACCTGCTTCCTTTTGCAATTTCAACCAATCACTCCTTGCATTTTTGCTTACTTTTTCCCTTTTTTACCACAGAATCTATGTATCGATGTAGCTTTGTTTAACCAAAGAGCCTTACGTGTTCCTTTGCATTCTTACCACAAAAGGGAAACGAAAACTATTTGCACCTTTAAATTTCTGCTTTACTTTTTGCACAAAATTTTCGGTTGCAATCGATTTTTACATGTTTTTTGTGTTGCATCCTACTTTTTGTATCCACATTAGGGGTGCTCAGGATATTGTCTAAGCTGCAGTAAGCTGCTTTTAGGGGAATTCAAATTTCTTTTTATTCCACTTTCTTATAATGCTACACGTCTAAAAATTTGGGCCTAAATTTAAAATTTGTTTGGGCTACATATATGTCCAAACCAAATTTGGTTTAGAATTTAAATTGTGGCAGTTTTCGAGAAAATGAGAGTAAAGAAAAAAGTTTCAATTTTAAACCAGAAATGCCTTAACAAATTAAAAAAATAAAAAACAATTGTATCAGTTCGCAGGATTCGAACCGGCGCACTCAGCATCACAGTCGTCTGCTCTACCCACTGAGCTACGGTGCACGCAAAACTGTTTAGGCAAAATTCCATGAAAAAGCTTTCAGAAATAAATAAAAAAAATATTTAACAAATTTTAGAGGTTTTTTTTAGTTAAGTTTAAAATCTAAGCCGCAAGAAACTGGAAATTGGAGATTTGAAATTTATTACAAAAAAGTTTAAAAAATTGCTTAAACCGACGAATGGTTTAAAATTTAAGTTCAGATTTTTAGCCGTGTAGTTGCTAAATTGTTATCTGTGATTTGAAAAGGGACGACTAGAGATTAAGTTGATATCGACTGCTGAGGAGGAAACCTGCCTATTTCCAAAATTTTTATAAAAAACACCCTATCTCAGAATTTTTTTCAATAACGCCCCATAGCAAATGAATTTCAAAAACGTCGTATTTTTCAATAGTATTTGAAAAGGGTGATCTTCCACTCAACCGTCGATATCATGTTGTTAGTGTAGTGAAAAATATGCTACGTTGATTTGCAGTTGCGTGAATACAAGACTCTTCGCACTGGATTGTGAACACCCCTATTAATCAGATATGTGCATACATAAAAATATTTCACTCATTTTTTTTGTTCGAAATTAATTATTTCTCTTTGCACGAATGCATTCTCTGTTTTATATTTAATTGTTTTTCTTTCTTTCATTTCATGTTTTTTTACACTTGGTTTAATTTAATATCACAAAACAATTTACTGTTTTATTTTTTATACCTTTTTGGGGCTTTCTTAACGGCAAAATTTTTACGAAAGTATTTATACATATGTATTGACTAGGGATGCAAACTTTTTGTATTTTAATAATCCCGGAATTTTCTAAGGTTCAAAAAAGCGAAAACTTTTTATTGAGAAAGTAACTGACTTTAAAATATTTGGCAATTAATTTTATTTTTATAATAGATATACAAACATTATTTTTATAAAATTTGAAATGTTTGTTGCCAATGGTCTTAAAATTAAAATATTAAAAAATATTGCATATTCAGTTTCTTGTAGCATATTTCCAATCCCGAAAACTCGGGATTCTATGAAAAACATTCTGGGATTCACGGCACCTTAAACAAAGCACTGGATCACGGAATTGACGCTCCTAGTATGTATATTTATTTTTTAAATGGGAGTACTTTAACTTAATTCCTACGCACACAAGTTATATTAACTTTAGTCGCCTAGCGGTAGTATGTAACGGCATAAAAGGATGGAGATAGATATTGACTTATATATATCAAAATGTTCAGGAGGAGTAGAGAAATTGATTAAGCCATGTCCGTCCGTCCGTCCGTCTGTTAACACGATAACTTGAGTAAATTTTGAGATATCTTAATAAAATTTGGTATGCGGGTTCTTTGACACTTATCTCCGAGCGCTATTTAAAATGAGCGAAATCGGATAACAGCCACGCCCACTTTTTGTATATTAAATATTTTCGAAAATACATAAAAAGTGATTATTCAGTACATAATACACTTATAAGGATAAAATTTGGTTTGTACATTAATGTTAAGGCAGAAAATAAATGTTTCAAGAAATTTTTGAAAATGGGGGTGGCAACGCCTACTTTTGAATAAGTCAATTTAGCAATATTATTAATCATAAGTCAAAAACCGTTCAAGATATCGAAACGAAATTCAGCACACATATTTATATTAATACAAGGAATGTTCTCGGAAATCGCTTTCTGGCCATAAACGAACCTGTGGGGAGTGTTTCACGGTTACAATAACAACAATAACCGCCATCATGTAGCTTTAGCTGATATCTACAATAGGGCATATTTATTTATAAAGAAGCATATCATACTCCAGACTAGGGTGAACAAAAGTATTTGTCGAGATTTAAGATAAAACCATCAGGTTTCGTTTAATCCTAAGTGGAAGATATAGCTCTTGTTTATTGCGCTCGATACACAAACTTCCCAACATTCAGTTTTTGCTGCTGCAAGTGACCCTGTAGTCGAAGGGTGGGGAGGATATTTTCAATGCTAGTTGGACCCTTACCATCGTTGGCAGATTTAAATCTATAAGCACCCTAATGAATATTCCTAACAAACTTTTTTACCATTTTTTGTAGCTTTTAACTATTTTTCATTATTTCCCCACTTATCATATCATTCATCAAATTCATTTAATTATCTGCCAGTGGCCAGTGAGTTAAGCCAAAAAAATTACAAATCGCAACAAGCAACATTTGACAATTTTCAGTGTCATTTTTTTCGGCAACCAGTCTTTTAGCGATAATTAATGATAGCTCCTGCCGCAAGCGAGTACATTTCTTAAGAGACTTTAATGTGGTATTTTATGGCCAGAGTTTCTTCATTGGCTCTTTGCTGTTTATTGGTTTTAACAAGTTCAAACATCAAATAGGTGTGTATGTAGAGATTTTTTGTAATTACCTGTAAGTATGTATGTATGTATGTTTGTAGAAAACCTGCTTATGCTGGTTTTCAAGTGTATTTGTGCTAGTTCCTTTAATTGCAATAATGATTTATAGCCCTGACAGATGACGTGTTGATGCGGATTAACGTGCAGCTTTGAATTTAAATTGAGAATTAATAGTGGGTAGTTCCGATTATAGGGAACACTCAGGTTTTAAGAGCATTGCTGAAAGTTTCTTTGTCCAGTTAAAGTAATTTAAATTGAAATAGTTGCAACGCATTCACTGTTTTATACAGGGATGCAGCCGTAGAGCTGCCACCATTGACTCTGTAAATTATTTATAATTGGATGTTTTTATGCATATAAGGAAATGAAATACAGCTGCAGCCCAATTGGATAAAATCTGAAGCCGCTTCAATTCAAAAACTTGTTTTTATTAATTTTTTAATAAAACAAATAAATGGATTAATTTTTTTTATTAAAACATCTCAATCTTTTTTCATAATTAAAGTTAGTTTTGGTTAATTTCGTAGCTAATTGCTATTAACTCAATCGTCTGTTAACCCTTTACACTCACATCTATACAGGCAAATTAAAATTTGTTTTACATATATATTTCTTTTACAATTCTGCAGAAATATTCATTCAAACTTAATTATATAGCCCAATGCTTTTCAATTATCAAATTATTTGAAGATACTCTTGACACATTTACCTATAGTACATATATATATATATATATTAGGGTGGGTCGATTTGTATGGACGAAAGTTAACCGATATCGCGCCATCGAGTTTTCGATAGGTTTTGGGCTCAGGAAAAAAAGTTGCACTACACATACCCAAAAAAATAATTTTCGAGCCTGCGAAATTTAATTTTTTTGACTTTTTCCGGCTTTGATTTTTAAGGTTTTTTTCATGACCTACTAAAAAATTTTCATTTGATTTTAAAATTTTCATGTATGTGGTTTTCTTCCCTTTTTCGAGTAAATTAAAACACACGATAAGTACAATTATGTACAATAGTTTATTAAGAATACTTTGTTATACGTATTAGCGTCCAGTTAGTACCGCACTCCAAACTTGACTGTCGTCGTTCGTCGCTCAATTAGGTTTCTCTAGGCTCTCTTTGTCTAGGTCGGGTTGCCGGTCTCACAAGTGCAAGGATGCATTTTAAGGCATCAGTATTTAGAAGGTGTGTCCGCTTCTAGTCCTTGGTCTGTCTGTCAATCCCACATGTATACCCTATCCGACCAAAAATGTCCGCTAAAAAACGTTGGCGATAACAGTTTTTTGAAAAAAAAAAATATTTTTTGGGTTTTGGGAAGTGTTTTGGTCAAAAAATAGACACTTTTGCCATTTTTTTAAGGGGTTTTTCAGCATACATGCAAAAATGTTTTCGATGAAAACAAATGTGTCTCATATTTCCTGTCTCACTTAAAATGCGCTAAAAACGTTGGCGATAACGGTTTTATTTTTTTAAATTTATTATCGGATTTTGGGACTTGTTTGGGTCGAAAACCCGCCTTTCTAAAACCCAAAAATTCAATTTTTTTTTCCAAAATAACTATTTAAATTTTTATGTGAAATTGACTATGGAGTTACAGCTGACGAAGTTTTCGTAATAAATACAATAAGCAAGTAAGCCATTTTGAGTGGCACTCACTGTATATATCTTCGTTCGTCTATTTGTACGAGTATATATATTTTAAATTATTTAGGATATTTGCAAGCATTTTGTAATTTCAACCAACAAGGTTGACCTACAAAGCTCGTAATTTGTCACTTTCGTGGCTTCTTTTGCAGATCTAGCAGTTATGAGGAAAAAAATAAAAATTTTAAAAAAATGTTGTCATTTAGTTTTCCAAATAAAGTTTTATTTGTATGCATTTTGGCAAATTTTATGGAAAAAGTGTATTCTGAAATCACATGAATATTTGAACTGATACTATACTCAACAGCAGCTCATTAAAGAGGCAGCGCACATAAAATTATGCTGAAGAAAAGTATAGTGAGGCATACCTAAGTTCCTTTTTATTTGTACTCAAAGGCTAAGTGGCTTTAGGGAGTTCAAACTTGGGTGCCCAAAGAGATATTAGTCCGTTTTGTTTTGTTGAGTTTCTGACAAAGTGGAAAATTTGTGTTTATTGAAACTTCATTATTTAACTGATTCGACCACAAAGAGAAGATTGAAAGAATATTTCCTATATACATTAAATACTAGTTTTCAAAAGTAGATTACCATTTTATACTAATATTTTGAAGTGCCACCAATTTGGCTTACAGCATTTTTTCACATATATCGCCGAAAGCGCAATAAGGTGGCCACTGTTTGATCCAACTGGTTGGTGCAACATGTTGCTGATGATTTACTAATACCTCTTATTCGGACAAAAAAAATATGGAAGAATTAATAAAGGCGGGCCGAAGTTTAATTTAGCTTGTTAATTTACCTACCAATCAGCTTTGACAGTCCTCATAGTCATACCACTGGATTCACCTAATCGTTGCTCAACTGTTCTCCATTATCCGTCGCTACAACAACAACAAGATCAGCCGCACAGCATTGTTACCCAGCTTTTACTCAACTGTTACTGCTCCATTTCCGCCCTGCAAAAAATGCCATTAGCCTAGGATGAATCCAGGATGAGTCGCAAAGGAGCATGCGACCAATACCAGTTTTGATGTTGTTGTTGTTGTTGTGGTAACGACAAAAACACTCCCCGAAGGTTTTGGGGAGTGTTGCCGAATTAACAGTCCTTGGCCGGATTTGGACCCGGTACGCTCCGGTACTCCCTTGCGGTACTTCCCGACTGTCGTGGTAGCGATTTATGACCAGTGAAACCTTCTAGGCCATGTCACCCCTCCTTCCGTAAGGAAGGATAAGATGGGTAATGAGAGGTGAGAGGCATCATATCCGTAGATCAGCCGTCGAGTTGCACGTCATTACCTTTGTGCATATTAGTAGCCTCTTACGATCGGCATGCCTACCTCGGGCATATTCTAAACCCCTAACCCGCAGGGGTGAACCACCAGTTTTGATCTCTGAAGTGATCTCTTTTGTTTGAGCATGTCCTATGAAGATACTAATTGGTCCTTTCATGCCCAAAAGAATAGTGTCGCACAAACTCCCTTCATTCCAATACGGGTATGGTCGGACAAGTTTACTTTCAACACCTATAAGTATGCTACAGAAATTAAAATGGACTTATCCCAACTATTCACTTTTAGTACACTGTATACGAAAGGTATCACTTTCTTAGAGAGCGCCAGTGGTATTAAAACTTTTATCATAATAATTGCGTAAGACGAACACGATGATGGAAATAACTCAATTATGTCCTAGATAAACTTTGTCTTGTATAACTTGCTGCCACAGAATTATAAATAAAAACATTTGGTAACTTCAAACAGAACGTGATTGATAACAATCAATCAAATTGTGTGAATTCACAAATGTTATTAAAGAAATATTTGAAACAATGCATGCAACTTATGCAATAGTTTACTTAATGAACCTAACCCCTTTTTGGCGTCTTTTGATCTTTTGTTTAAAACCTTGGTATTTTTAACTTGTTAACTTTTTTCAGAAATTCGATTGAAGTTGTTATACTAATTAAACTGATTTGCATATATTTTCCCACCAATTGTTATATATTCATTAAATTTAATATGATTTCTATTAATTTGGGAGCGACCATTGCGAATTGAACTCGTTCACGTCGCCGCCACCAATTGATTTTCATAATTTAGTTAAATTTTGTTTATTTGATTGCAGTTCACTTAACAAGATTGAAATGATTGTTATGTTTTCTTCAATCTGGGAAATATAAAAATATTTATTGATGTATGAAGGTAAGTACAGGCCAACTCAAAGTGCATGTTAGCTATGCTAGATTAGCAAATCTAAGCTTGCTACAATTTAGCTAAGTTAGGGCCAAGCTGCAGTCAAGCAAAGTCAAAAGCTTGGCGCCATTAAGATTTATATGAGGGGTAGCAATTCCGTGGCGTTTCCTTGAATTCTCAAGCCAACTCAATGACTTTTGTTGTGGTTAGTTAGTGGCAGCGCATTGTCGACGAAGCCGATAAAGGTAATCGCTGCTGTGCGACGTGTGAGAAGGAGACAAATGCATACGCGTTGCAAATGCGATTAGTTATTGCAAGCTCAGATACCCATACAAATAGGGTTGTAAGTATTGTAAAAGCACGTGTGTGGCAGTTACTCATAAACATACATAAACTATTCATAAGGGTGCGTTAAAAACCAATGTTTTTTGCTCTCAAAGAAACAATTTTAAATTAATTACAAATTTATTTTACTCAACACTTGGAGGTTTGAGTTAATACAAAAAAAATAAAAATTTTTTAGAATCTGTAAAGTAGCCTCAGAAACTAAAGGAATTGAATTGTTAGCAACCAAAAAATGTGTGGAAAAAGCCAAACACAAGTTTGGTTGAAAACGAGATAGTACCACCATTCTGTTCTCCAAGCAAGGATATATAATTTATGGGCCACATGGCTTTTTTCTCAAAAATTGTGGATTTTATGGACAAAAAACTATATCTCAATTCCATACATTTATTTATACTGCAATTTCAACTTTTAAAGCGCTCGACAGAAAAACTCAAAAAAATTACTTTGGTAGTTTTCCCTTATTGCCACAGAAACAGGCAAGCAGGAAACATTATCATTTTATTTTATTTTATTTTGCTTCATTTAATTTCATTTCTCTCATTTTTGGCGCCTTTTGATCTTTTGTTTAAAACCTTGGTATTTTTTCTTGTTAACTTTTTTCAGAAATTCGATTGAAATTGTTATTTCAATTAAACTGATTTGCATATATTTTTCCCACCAATTGTTATATATTTATTTATTTTATTTAATTTTACTTATTTTATTTAAATTTATTTTATTTTATTTTTTTTTATTTTATTTTTTTTTTTATTTTTTTTTTTTTTTTATTCTATTTTTTTTCATTTTATTTTGTGTTATATTTTATTTCATTTTATTTCATTTCATTTCATTTTGTTTTATTTAATTTTACTTTATTTTACTTTATTTTATTTTATTTTATTTTATTTTATCTTATTTTTTTTTTTTTTTTTAGTTTATTTTATTTTTTTTTTTACTTTATTTTATTTTATTTTAATTTATTTTATTTTATGTTATTTTATTTTATTTTACCTTATTTTATTTTACTTTAGTTTATTTTATTTTATTTTATTTTATTTTATTTTATTTCATTTTATTTTATTTTATTTCAATTTATTTTATTTTATTTTATTTCATTTTAGTTTATTTTATTTTATTTCAATTTATTTTATTTTATTTTACTTTATTTTATTTTATTTTATTTTATTTTATTATATCTTATTTTATTTTATTTTATTTTATTTTATTTCAATTTATTTTATTTTATTTTATTTTATCTCAATTTATTTTATTTTATTGTATTTCATTTTATTTTAATTTAATTTATTTTATTCTTTTTATTTTATTTTATTTTACTGTATTTTATTTTATTTTATTTTATCTTATTTTATTATTTATTAACATGCATAATCCCTAGTTTTTGCTTGTGCAAGCACTGTTTATATTTAGCATAAACGCTGTTTTGGTTTTTGCACTTCTGTTTGCCGATTAAGAGTATTATATACACACACAAACACATAAGTAGAGCGTCATATATCAGCAAGCAGTCAAGCAAGGACTTCTATATTCGCATACTGAGCCAAATTGCACCTAGAACTCAGTTATGCATAGAACCAACATCAAAAACGACAATAACATACTCAACGCGTTTTGTTAAGCTTAAGTTTGCTGAACTCCCTGTATCAGGACAGTACATATCGACCCCAAAAATGTTTGCACATCAAAACTCTTTACAAATAAATTTTTTTCTCTTTTATAAAGTACAAATTTAACCCTCATGCCAGGCAAGAGAACCTTTCCAACCCACCCTACTGTATGTAGCAAGTACGTATGTAACTAAGTGACTCTAATACCACTGGCGCCACTTGAGGACAGTCGCGCTTATACGAGGTGTGTTCAAAAAGTATCGCGAATTTTGAATTTTCGCTGGTTACGTATATTCGAATTTCGAATTTTTTGTGGCGTTATGTTGGTACTCATGTCTCTCACTTATGCCGACAAGCTCGGCCATTTTGAATATTCAGTTAATTGTTGACAGCTGCTTTGCTTGCACGTGTTTTGGATCGTCTTCGATTTTTACCGAAATTCGTACCAAAATTGCTCAATTGTGACCAAAAACAGCATCGCATGAACATTGCTAATGAGATGTTAAACTCTGTCCGCGACGGCCCAAATTTGCTCCAGAGGGTCATAACTGGTGACGAATCGTGGGTTTATGGTTATGACGTGGAAACCAAAGCTCAATCATCTCAATGGAAGCTGCCGCACGAACCAAGACCGAAAAAAGCGCGCCAAGTTCGGTCGAATGTGAAAGTTTTGCTGACAGTTTTCTTCGATTGCAGGGGCGTGGTGCATCATGAGTTCTTGCCACAGGGAAGAACGGTCAATAAGGAATATTACCTGCAAGTTATGCGCAATTTGCGCGAAGCAATCCGCCAGAAACGCCCGGATTTGTGGAAGAACAAAAATTGGCTTTTGCACCACGATAACGCCCCTGCTCACGCATCGTTGCTTGTGCGCGACTTTTTGGCCAAAAACAACACACTAATGATGCCGCAGCCACCGTATTCCCCAGATCTGGCCCCCTGTGACTTTTTCTTGTTCCCTAAACTGAAGAGGCCCATTAAAGGACGACGTTACGCTTCTCTTGGCGAGATAAAGACGGCATCGAAGGGGGAGCTGAACAAGATACAAAAAAATGATTTTTTGAAGTGCTTCGAAGATTGGAAAAACCGTTGGCACAAGTGTATAATATCTCATGGGGATTACTTTGAAGGGGACAAAATAGATATTCATGAATAAATAAATAATTTTTGAAAAAACACAAAATTCGCGATACTTTTTGAACACACCTCGTAAAATAAGTATTTACTGCTGATACCACAAATGCATGCAGGTAAATACATATGTATGTGTGACTGCTACCAATTGTGACTGATTTAATGCTATTGTACGTTGTTATTTTGCTGAATTGTGCTATGGTAATTTGATTGTAATATTATGGCAATAGCATAGCATCGACCATGGCTCCGACAAACCAAAAATGGTCTAATATGCCACTTAACATATACCCAATACATGTAGATGTGAATGTAGGCTTGTACATATGTTTAGCAATATGGATAATGATAAATATCGATGCAATAAATCGTATTGAGAAAAATTGCAACTGATCAAAAAAGCCGCAAGCACGTACAAGGGTATGTACAATAGATTTGTTGTTACTTATACACATACTTACATGTGTCGATACATTTAAACTGTCAAACTTTTGACCTTACATGGCACATGCCATCCCCACAGCAAAATCCTCAATGTCGATTTTAGCTGATATGTATTGGAAAGTGAAGAATGTTGATGCTATGTGTCGAGAAGCTTAGTAAATTAATGCCTCACAACAACACTAGCTAAACCTTGCTCGCGTACAACAACCTTTGATTTTTTGCTAGATTTTCTTTTTCAAAATTATGGGCCTGGCAAGGAAAGTATATGCAGGTGCTAGCCTAGTTTTATAAGGCAATGCCAATTCAAAAATAAATTCACTATTTCTTAGGCAGCATCGAACCAGTGCACCTCCACATCATAGTCGTCTTCTATATCCATTGGGAAATTGGGAACATAGGCTTTCAATGCCAGAGCCCTGGCAGGCCCTAGGCAGAGTTGTTGATTACTGGGAGAATCTAACCAGGAAAATCTGCATAGTGAAAGTACAGATTTTACCAGACTTTTTTTAGCCGCTTAACTTTTATTTCTTTTTAGTTTAGTGCCAAAGTAGCTCAAGATGGAAAAAGGTTTTTCTTATAGAGTACTTATTTATGCTATTGTTGTTGTAGCAATATTTAACACACCTAAGCCTACTCATTCATTAAATAATTAAATTAAAAATATCATATTACGATAGGTCATGGCAAACTGCTGTTTCGAAGGGCCAAGAGTGAGTCTAAATAAGTTTATCGGTGCATGTGAAGACGGGATTTTTCTTAATCCCTTTAAAGACAGGGAATACTTTGGGTATATCTTTGTCCAATCAGAAAAATAAACTTGAAAGTGTAGGACTTTTATTTTTTGTAGCTTCAAGAGCTTGTTGGTTCAGAGTACCGGGCTCTCAGAGTAAATTATATACCCACTCTTGGATATTGATTTGGTCCTATTATGACGAACGAATTTGTAAATCCAAACTAATCATTCTACTGATGTACATATGAGCTTGCATTGTGGCTCTATTACAAAGTCCCTTTGTAATACTACAAACACAACAGTCCACCAAAAAGTGATTTTTTTTTTTATTTTCATCTTTTGTTGAATCTTATGCTGTATGCCTCGCTTTAAATTTTGTTTTTATCATCTTAGAGACCGATACGTTTATGTGTCTTTATTCCTGACCTTGAAAAGTTACTACTAGAATTTGTAGGTGATTTACAGAGGGCAGCATAAGTAGATCTCTGGGGAGGTATAGCAAAGTAATTGCATGCACAATGTTTTCTACACTTTTTAGGGGAGGAATAATCTTCATCTAAGAAGTTGGTTGCGATGTACCGCCGCTTAGCTTTATTAGTATGATGATCTATGGAAATGACAGCTGGAATAAAGTGTTAAGTATCCACAGAGCTCACGTAGGGTGCAGAAGTAAATTCCAGCATAATCCGAAGTGCGAGAAATACTGCCGATCGTGGGGGGTTCGGTGTAGGGTGGTTAGACCTTCAAAATAATAATAAGTTCCTACACTCGAAGAACCACAGTATTGAACCACTCGTATCGGGACTGAATAAGCCAGTCAGCACATATAGGATTCAATTTAAAATAAGACGCTGGAAAACTTGCTTTTTAGCTATTTTCACAACAACAAGTGCCTTACTCTGTAAGCAAGAATTTCCTAGCGGGCACTTTATCAAATTAATAACTACCCATACATCTTAAATAACAAAATGTATGTGTTTTTGAAAACAATAACAACAAAGTTTGCAATTTCTTATGAATCCTTACATACACACATATTTACATTTATTTGATTACATTTATGTCACTAATTTAAACAAATTACTTTCCCAATCAGCCGCCTAAGCGAAGATAACTTTGTAGCTGCCCATATGCGGGGAAAGTTATCAACGCCTTTTTACGAATTTCTTTTCAAGCAAAAAATCAAAAGTCAACGTACGTTAAATTAGGCAAAAACAAAAAATAAAAAGAAGATATAAAAGTATGTAAAATATTAAAATTGTAAGATTAAAATGAAAAAAAATATAAGCTGATAATGTAATAATAAAAAAACAAAATTACAATTTGTTGCAAAAATGGTCAGTAGGGATGGCAAGCTAACGATGGTATTGACTATCGCTACAAATCGATAATGCATGGACGCTATCGATGTATAATTCTATTTACAAATATGACCTCCTTTACTTTGTGGTTAATTACGACTTTTACACGAAAAAGGTGCCTTCATATCGACACCAACAATTATCTTCTTATGAAATATTTATGATGGATTTACAGAAGCATACAACAAACAAGCTTTCGCAGATTTGGTATTGATTATAGTATGTAAGAACTTATTTTACACTGTAAACAGCACTATAGACAGTAAAATATCGAAAGAAAGATAGACAGAAATAAACAACGCATATATCGATAGTATTGCAAGAAAATATCGATAAAAGCATCTATAAAATATACCTTTAATATAGCAATAAAATAACGATAATATCAGCGATAAAAGTAAACTATCGATAGTATCGTGGATAGTTTCTCTCCTCTAGCTAGCAAGCAGTGGTCCTCCAGCGTACGCTTAACACCGGAAATTGCAACTGGACTTGACATTCGCCGCCACGCTTAATAGGCAATTTCATGATCGCAAAGTGGGCGTAAATATTTTTAATTGCAGCAGCGGTCAAGTGAACAATTACAAAGTGTTTTTCAATTTTATTTCCTTAAGTTTGGCATTTTTGTTGTCACTCGGTACGTCACCGCCTGGCGTTTGCGGCAGCCGCAAACTCGCAACCTTAAAAGGTGAAAAATGTCAGCGTTACAGGCAGCGCCGGTTTTGTAAAGCTTCGTTTCTGGCCAAATAGCCGATTTTCATTGCGCTCGATTACAAGTTTTTAATACAACACTTCTTCTTACTTTTTTACATTAACGCCTTTTAAAGCTTTTTTATGACTTTTGACACATTTATGGCGCATGGCGATGCTGTAAAATGATTGATCACAAGAAGTATACAAGTGAAGAGCTCAAAACGCAAAGATAGCGGAATGAAGGGGGAAAAAAGAAACTGACTGTTTTAGCAAAACTGTTAAGACTCCCAAATAAAGTCAGGCTTACACTGTAAAAAATAATTATAAAAAAAAAAGTTATATCTCTACACATAATAAAACTATAACAGGTCGATGTCTGTACATTTCAAATATTTAAGAAAAATCGATAGGAGGAATCATTATTGCGCCAGTAGAAGCCGGATCAACTATTTTTAGAATTTTTGTCCGTCTGTCTGTATGTTTGATCGCCCATCACTCAAAAACTGCTCAACGGAATTGAATAGAACGTTTACCGTTATATTACCTGACGTTTAACTTAAAATTTAGGACATCATATGTTGCGATATCTCTGCCAGTTTCGGAGCTATCGACCAATATGTGCACCAAGATGACCCAAAATGTGTTTAGTACAATATGGGTTCAAAACGAAAGGTGATAATAAGTGAGTTGATTTTATTTTCTGTTTTTCCGACAGGGTGGATATTAGATGTATATAGGAACGATTTTTCGTCATCCCTTGTCTATTTTTGTTTTGTTACAAACCGGTTTCGGCGATCCGCCATCTTCAGTGTATGTTTTCGTTCTCAGAGATGAAAACATACAGACCAAAACTTCGCCACTTAAAGCTTGTAACTCGTATTTGACGAATACTACAAAAAAAAAATCTTAAATGCGCATGCGCGACGCTCGCTTTGTGATTGGCGCGCGCTTACTTAACGGAATTTGCTAATGTTATTTTTTTTCTCCTTTTTTGTTTTTGCAATTATTTTATTTTTTAGTGTTTCCCACTACAGGCTTGGCCATTCACTTTGTTTTTTTATTCCATTTAATCTAATGAAAGTTAATGTTCATTTTATTCGATATTTTTGCGCCATTCATAGCGTTGACCCTGAAGCTGTATGTCTTGCGATTTCTTTAATGCCACTATCCACATATACACAAACTTATGGCTAACTTAACTTTATTCTCATAGAGCACACAGCATGAGAAAAATTAGTTTCAACAATAAAAATATAAATTAAATCAACTAAATATTCATTAGTGCTTGCTCGATAGTTCACTGAGGTGTTTGAAATATCTGCGCATGTGCGCTTACTACGTATGTACATACCCAAGCTTTAAATGTGTATTTTTGTATGTTTCAACTAACTTTATTGTATTTTAATATTTCGTTTGAATTGCTTCGTTTTTTTATACAAATAGCTCGCTCCCAGGAAACTTTTAAGGTGTACAGTTCATTAATTCTATTCTCGGAAGCTTTTTGAAATTGTAATTTATTACCATAAAAGATTTGCTGTTTGTTACGGCAAAACAGTAATGGAAGATTAAGGGCACTGCTACCTATGTTGACAGCTCTTTATAGATATGCATCCAGTAAAATCCAATATTAGCCCTACGTATCATGAACTTTCCACTGGTGTATGTCAAGCCCTTAACGAGTGGTGTACCACATTTTCCCCGTAAGCTTACAGCTGAAGATGCATCACAAAATTCAGCCTAAAAATATGTTACATCAGAACTATTGGAATATTGCGCAATTGAGTCGCTGTTTTTTTTTTGCTGCTTGGGTTTTAAAAATCCTTTTTATATACTTGACTCATCGATTCTTAGGTAGCGCTACGGTGGGTTTGGAACCAGCAAACAAAACCTCTCCGTAAATAAGTCTAATGACTTTTTTTTTATATAAATTACATATTTTTAGGTGCAGTTTTTCATACACTCCAAATTCTAGTTTTAATACAAAAAATTTGCCTGGAATTTTGGATATTCTTCGTTCTTCCACAACTATGTTTGGACACTCTCAGTGCCAACTAATATACAATCTATGAAAAAATATCGCTTTATGTTAGCTTAGCACAAGTGATTGCGTATCTTTGAGCTCATGGAATTTCTTTGCTTAATGGACGTATGATTTAAGGATATTTTGAGAATCTACTCAAAAATTAAACTAAAAGTTAACTCGTATTAAAGTCGAGTCTTACACAATTCGCTATCAAAAAAAAATAAAAGTTTATGGTTAACATACATTTTTTCGGATAATTATATGCAAGAAACCTCATCATATTTTTCTGACTAGCCTTGTATGTGTACAGCGCAACATAATGGGTTATTTTCCCATGTGAGCCATGTCGCTTCCAACTTTGAAGCATCTCAGCTGAAAAAAAAGTTGCCGATTTATTGGAAAATATAAGAGAACGAAACCAAACACTGAAGATGGCGGAACGCCGAAACCGGTTTGTTACAAAACCAAATCTGATAAGGGATGACGGAAAATCGTTCCAATATACATCAACTTTCCACTCTGTAGGAAAATCAACAACGCAAAATATAAGAAAATATAATAAAGGAAAAGGTGGAAATCTATTCACAACCCCTTCCACACCAAAAAAAAATGTAAACTATGAATACCTAACCAGATAACTTGTAGTCGGTGTTACGATCTATCCATTTTACATATTTTGTAAGTTTGATGAACTCAAGACGGGTTGATAGTAATTTTTATTGGATTGAGCCGATCAGAAGCAAAGAGGTGTGACTTTTCAACAAAAAATATATACCTGCATTTCTTTCTAGTGGCGACATCTATCAGTTGAAAAACAAAAGTACTAAGCAATATATTCAAAATACTGGGAAGCAATTTTTTTACAGAGCTGATACTTTGAACCTGTTTATTTTAATATAACAAAACCTCCACTTATACCCCCTTGCTTCTGACCGCCGCAATTATTATAAAAATTAAAATTTTGTTTAATGTTTTTTTTTTTTTTTTAGAGAATAAAGTAAACTTATCTCATATGTCTCTCGAGTGTAATTTGTTTTACCAGATAACCTGACTACTACGCCTATTTGAAGAACTCATTTCACACAGCCCGACTATCAAGTTATGTGGTAATTTCTAGTATTTTGATTCTGGCAACTGAGTAAAAATTATGACCAGATAGCTAGCTTCATAATATATGTTTCTATGTAAGTTAATTAATTCAGTTTATTTTTTTACAGAGAGCTGATATTTTGAAATTGTTTTTCTCAACGTAACAAAATAACAAAACCTCTACTTATGCCACTTTACTTTTGACCGGCTCAATTTTAATAAATTTTTTTTTTTTTTGAGATAATTTAAAAATTTTTTTTTCTTTATATTCATATATGTTTCTATATAAATTTATTAATTCGAAAATTTTTCTTTCATTTCAGGTAACTACATTACATATTCAAATTCGAAATAGAGAACTTATGCCATTCTCGGAGGTAAGCATAACGAATCGATTTTCAGCACACATTTTGTAACTAAAGTAAAATATAAAGTAAAGATCAGAGCAATATAATGTTTGACGATTAATTCTTTCCTTTAGATTGCCGCAACCTACTTGCTTAGGGGTCTAAGACAAAACGGGAACACGGGTCCAAAAATCACTCTTTTTTAAAACTTCCTACTTTACTTTTTTTATGTAAGTTCTTTGCTCAGAAATATAACAAAACGTCTTTAATTATGCGAAACAGCATTTTGACTTTTTTTTTTCTCACACAACTACTTACATACATACTTACACCCGCTGCTGTATACTTTTCACTCGCTCTTTTTCTTTCCCGTCCATTTCAAGACTTTACCAATTTCGGTTAGTGGTTGTTTGGGTTTTTTGCGTATGATACGCTTTTATTAGTATGCCATACACGTTTTTAATGCAGTTTACATTTAAATGGTCAAACGTTTTAAAATAGGTCAAACGAGACAAAAAACAAAAAGTGGTAAAATAATGGTATTTGTACAATGACTAAAGCAATCAAAAACATCCAAAGAGCTAACCAAATTTGGTGAGTGCACAGCTGGAGTTCTTCACTTGATTTAATTGCTATGCTTTTAACGAATCCAAAAGATGATTTGGCAGTTTTTTGTGCGTTTTTTATATGCAAAAATTTTATGACTTTGTTTATTTGCTGCATTTAAGGGCCATTTCGAAAAAGTTCTCACAAAAAAAACCCATTAAGGGCAGAGACGTGTTGCGAAGATTTGGGAATAATAAAAATAACTGTTTCATTAAAAACTTGAATTTTACATGAAAAAATATGAAAAACAAGACAAAAAGCGCATTTTAAATAAATTCTATTTTTGCTGTAGCGTCGAGTTGGAATACGCTTAATGACTTTCAACGGTACTTTTTAGCGTTGTAGCAGATAATTAAAAAGCATGCTGTCAGCATTTATTATATTTGCTTTAAATTACGTTTGTTTAGTGATAAATAGAGATGTTATGACTGATTAAATAAATATATGAAACGATAATTATTTTTAAAAATCGAATTTTGTTTCAAATAATCAAGTCATTTATCGATTATTTTAAAAAATTATTGAATGAAATTCTTTAAACATTGCTGGCGCTATCGCCATTTTCTTCAAATCAAACCGCATAAAGATCGCTGCCAACTTTTATTAAAATAACAACCATGACTTTGCCTAAAAGAATCCTGTCATTTTTAAAGTCACATTACTGATTAATTTAATGGAACGGTGCAGCACTGCTTTTTATAAATTTGGAATATTTAACGCCCGTCTGTGCGTCCGTCCGCCTTTCCGTCCGTCTGTCTGTTTGAACGTAAACTTGTCCCTCAGTTTTAGAGATTTCTGGATGAAATTTGGTATGTCATTAATGATTTGTTGGAACCAGCAAGATCGGACCAATACAACGCATAGCTCCCATACAATCGATTGTTCCAAATTAAGAAGCTTGCAAGTTTGGGAAATATTATATATGTAATGGATGTAGTAAAAATCACCCAGATCGAACCAACATAACATATTGCTCCTATACAATCCATTGTTCCGATAAATGGGGTTCGGGCTATGTACGTCGTATGTTTAAATTATCAGTTTTGCAGAGTTTTTACTAATTGTGAGTAAGGATCGGAGTCGAAGACAGCCCTTTCCTTACTTGTTTTTTTCAAAAAGCGATTCAAGCAAATCGATTTTGGTTTGAAATTATTCGCATCATCAATCAATTGATTTATAAATGAATTATAAAATAGTTATCTCTTCAAGCTTTTACCGAAGTGGGTACTCTGGCTGTTCATAAAAGAATCTTGCCATTTTTTTAAGTCACACTGCTTTTTATCATATCATTCAAATAGGAAATTCAGGAATAATTTTTTCTCAAGAAGCGATTAAATTACAACAAAACGAAATTATCTACTTACTTAAGCCTTAATCCGTAATTAAGTAAAGAACTTGCCTCTTCAATAATTGATAATTATGAAAAAATCTAGGATGCTCAAAATGTTTGGGTTAATCAATTTTTCGTTTAATATATTACAATTAATTGAAATAAATTCTCACATCTTGCAATGAATCATTTTGTATATTAATTGATAAATCATTTTCCCCCATCCCTAATAAAAATACACTTCAGCAGTTAGCACTCATGCAGTGAAAGTAAGAAATTATCTATACAGCTCAGCTCGTCTGCCACAATTTGTTTGATTTTTTGGCTGTTCAAATGTTGTCATTCTTGTTTCCATTGCGTTTTTTTCTTTTTTTTTGTGGGAGAAATCTTAATTTTTATTTTTCAACATTTATAGCATATTTATTTTTTTTGCTTTATACACTTCTACTTTCGTTGGCGTGAAATTATGAGAGAAAGAGCTAAATGACGTCAGAGGAAAGTCACTGATTAAGACAAGTTTTGGTAGCGAAATATAACTGACTGCCAGAAAAAAATTTTTAAATATATATATATATATATAGTTTTTCTTGAAAGCTATTTTCGGCTACTGGTTTCTATCACTTTTTAGAATTACACTAAATGTTAATGTTCTATAATAGAAAATCTTTTTAATTTCATAGCAAAACACTTTGGTGAAAGCTTGCTTCCAAAAAAAAAATATTTTGTAACACAGATTATGTTAAAATATACAAATTTCCTCATTTGCGACACCCTGTGCTAGTGATGTAGTGGCAGCACGACATTTGAATATATTTTCAGCCTTACAAAAGGCCTGACTTAACTAAATTGTTCCAAAAAAGACCCCCCAAGGGTATTAAATAAACTTTGCATGTGGAGAGAGACCACCTAGCACAGAACGTTAATACAATTCATTTAGCTTGAAGGTTTTTCTTATGTGCTTGACAGACTCAGCGTTAATGCGCATTCACTAGCTCATTTAGTAATACTTACCAGTAATCTTAAAAGTGCTATAATAAGTGCCATAAGAATTAAGACAATGCCGGCAATTTTTAATGGGCGATCTGCCGAAAAAAATGTGTTGTCAAATAAATTCATATAAAGACAAAGTCAATAAAAAAAATGCTAAAGGCATTTTAATATGAAAGTCTATCAGTTAGAAAAAAGCAAAAAAGAATAAATTTAGAAAAAAATCTATTTCGACGCTGAATCTTATTAGATGCAGTTACGTACTCAGCTAATCACATTTAGTGTTGCCATCCGTCTGCACTTTTATTGTATGTATACGCTTTGTCTACACCTGCAGTCAGATGATCTCTATGGATTCACTGATTATGCTAATGATACCACAGCAACATCAACAGTCATATATTTACATTTTTATATACTGAACGCCCACTGATTTAAAAGAAATTTAATACAACGCTTGCTACTAAATATTTTTTTGTTTTGGAAATGAAATGCAGTTTATTAACCGTAGCCTTTCGAAGTGAAACAAGTTTTGTTAATTAAGGTATTTTTGTTATCACAACGTCAGCGGGAGCAGAAGGGCCAGGGGACTCATTGTAAAAATACTGGGTTAAACTTGAGCTTTTGCTTCTAAAGAAGTGTGAGAAACAATGGTGCTGCATCCGTCTTGTATAAACAAAAATGTTGCTCATTTCATCAGAACCCAGCTCCAATAAACATTCCCTCAAGTTTTTTCTCATTATTGATCATACCTGATCAGTGCAGGACGCATTTAATGGAACTGTGAGCGAGTTAAGTATTCGCTCAGACAGTTAAAGCTTTGATGTAAGTAGCTGTGAGGTCAGTGGGATACAGGAAATGCCTCTAAAATTAAAACGAGTTGGGTGCCACGCATAGCGATATACCAGAATCCCTTGGCCAGATCGGGCACTAGTAACACGTAAATGGCTGGGCTTTCGCCTTCTCTTGTTAGATCTGCTATTGTTCAATAATCGGGCAGCCTACCTAACTCTAAATAATGTTAACATTTCTGCCTGATGAGCTCAAAAAAACAACGGCTAGATGTGACATTTCTTACTATAAAAATTCATTAATTTCATTTCGTTCCTTGCTCGCTTTAAGCGTTTTAACAAAACAAAAATTTACATAATGTCAAATGCTTCAGCGTACATACAAATTAGGTTAAACAAAATGCTGAAAATGCAATCTGAGCACTTAAAGTGATGGATATGCAATCAGTGTCCGAAAACAGAAAACAAGCGATAAATCTTTAAAACTTTAGCGTAGAGTTTTTGTACCGTTAAAACAAGGTCAGGATTGTACATACAAAATAACACCTCGTGTTACACAAATTGAAATCATAGCATACCAACTGAGTTTTCAATAACTAAATTACTCTTTTTGAGTCTGCCATCTTACATTGAGTTTCTTGTGCAAAGCCTTTTCTTCATATTCCACTTCTGATTTTACTGATATAACACTTTTCACTCATATTTCACACAACTTTTTTTGCATACAAGTAGCAGGCAACTAGAAATTATTAGCATTTTTGTCTCCAAATCACATAATTCTTCTTCAAACTTACATTTCACAATATTTTAATTCACACAAAAGTGATTACACGCAGCAATAAAACACCACAAAAACTAAATTAGTGACATCTTCTTCAAAGCACATGTATGCTTGCCTTTTTTTTGGGCCACTTTCTAAACAAGTAAGGGCACGCAATATTTACCGTTTACTCACTACACAAATATGTCGCACAAACGCAGATAGTAAAACTGCGCGACAGGCGCAAACAGTCGTGCTCGCAATTAACTTACATTTATGACAATTGGCAGTTATTCTGCTGAGATTATGCAGTAAGTACATATAACAGTGCAGCTCACTTACTCTCTTTTTCGCACCTGTTGCCTTTGAACTACACACAATATAGGTATAAAACACTTCTGCCGGTAGTGTCTTTATCAGCTGACAGTGCCTGTGCAGTATGTAGGTTAGTTTTTACAGTCCCCAACTTGTATTTGTGCTTCGTTTTATGTCAGATTTTATTGCCAATGCTTCCTTTGTGACCATTATACTTTTTACGATTTTTGATGTATTGAGATTAGTGCTTAAATTAGTGTTTATTTAATTACCAAAGCATGTGTGTTTATTTCAATGGACGATTTTCTCTCTATTAAAATCAATTGAGCTTTTGATGACAGTGTCTAAGTAAATAAATTACGGTAGGCGTTTATTGCACGATTTCTTAATTAAATTTTCATTTGGCTGTCTCAAACTTTCCCATTTTATTGGTATCGACTAGGAAATTTCTGCTTCACTAATAAAAGCTTTCTAATTGATTTAAGTATGTTTGTAAACTAACTGACGACAGACAGTAAAAATACGATTTCCATGAAACTGACAGAATAGATACATCACTCATCCCATTATTTTGGAAAGGCCTCATTCTTGAGCAGAAAGTTTTCAGCTTTATGACCTTTGTCGAAAGGTCGCAAAAATCATGTTTTTAGACTACGGTAATTGCCTTGACAATTTTATCATATGTACATGTCTTAAGGCACTATAGGTGGCTCATTTCTTCAGTCACGTTTCATACGGATACAAAAAAATTTATTGTAATCTTTCATTTGAACTAAATACTATATTACCGTCCATTACGAAAATATGCTTATAAAACTAAGTAAAAATCATTAAAATCTCATGATAAAATTCTTTATATGAAACCGGCCAAAGCATCACTGTTTTTTTTCAAGCAGCAGAGAAAGCGTCATATGTTGTCTGTCAAACTTCACTGACAGGGTGTTCAATATGACGTGAAACAAAGTGTTCAACATGGGTGCGCATCCGGTAACCCACAGTGCTTTGCATCGTTTTCCAGCAAGCACAGTCGTTGAGCCTTCTTTATTTCTTTACTTTTATTATGATACACCATGAATAAGTGCAGGTCGGATCTAACATCTTTTTAATATCATTAACGATCATAGTCCAGTTATTCAGTTTCTAAGTAAAAGAAACGTAAATTTTATGACAGAAAACATCGAGAAGCATGAGCAACAAAACAGCGCTGGAGACTTACAAAAGCCAAGCAAAAACTTTTTAATATTTATAAACAAATGTTGCTAATCGAACGTCATCATAAAATATTCCTTATATGTAGACATCAAGTATGACATGACACAATCAAGAGACAGCAACAAAAAACGGGCACACAAAAGATAGAACGACAATAGATGTGTTGTGATTTTGACAGTTCAATTTACGAGTAATGACAGATTTTAAAATATAGATAATTGACTAAAAATAAGCGAAAGATTTTATATTAATAATATAGTTAATATAAAGTTTAAATAACTTTGAAGAATTTGAAGAGCATATGATTTAACGCCGTTTAATAATGGCTAATGACAAAATTAAAGCACAAAAGAATAGAATTAAAATATTCTTAAATGCTTACTTATGACAACATAATTAACAAAAGATTTTATAATATGCATGTTTCTGCTAACAAGAAACAACAAATAAACGAGCATTGAACTACAAAAAATTCGCTGCGGTAGAAAAATCAAAGTGCAGAGTCAGTCAGAAACAGCTGACATTGAGCTTTGGCGCCTTTTGTCTTAAACATAATTTTGATGGATCAAGCTTGCGCGTAGTCAATGCAAACGAGCCTTTTGTTCAACATCTGTATGTCAATAAGTAGCTAGCGAAGTATAATTAACACTTATTTATCTATACATATTTATAATGCAAAAACAAAAGCGGATACGTCACATTAAATTTCAGTTAAGTTCGTTGAGCTTTTTCAACGCCAAAGCACATGTAATTGAATTTCAATGATATGAGAGCCTCAGAAAGCACCCTAATGACACAGCTGTCAAACTGTAATGAAAACATAACACAACAAAATTATGATGCTGGAAAATCATATAAGGAATATTTATGTAGGTCAAAGTCAAAAAATTGAGATAAAAATATAGAAAAAAGTTTCAAAAAATGCGCACGAGCTTTTCCAATGCCTTTAACAAACATACAAGCAACTCAAATAAACAAAGTCGATTTTTGTCTTGTTTGCCTTCTATGCGTCAGCGTTGCTTTCAAGCTGTCAAATGCGTGCTGTTATGCATGTCAAAAAAACTGACTGACAGCGGTTATTAAAAGCAATACCTTTGGTAGGCATAAATCACAACCAGCTGTTGGGCATTCACTGCAATTTCATATGGTTGACGCTGTGCAGCGACGCATATTTTTTATTATTATTGTTTTGGTAGTAATGGTGCTTGTTTAATTGAAATTAGGTCACTGTTACAAAGCTAATCAAAGCGATTGCATGACAATAATAACTGTAAATGCATACCAATGAGGATTTGATATGAGAATGTCAGTTTTGTGAGAAACAAGATGCATCGGCGGTTGTTTTTTTTTGGTTTGATTTGAGTATCGTAAACATTCCTTTGTGATGATGCGCTAATAGTATTCGCTGAAGGAGCGGTACTTACAATTTTATGGAAAATTCGTTATTTTGTTGACTTAACGGTAAATAAGTGAGATTTTCATTGACAGCTCGTGAGATAGGTAGACCATTAAAATGCATATGATTCATTTGAAAGCAAGTTTCCATAGAAAATATGATGAGAAAGAGGGATAGGGAGGAGGAACGTGTTTGATTTGAAAGAAAAAGGTATTATTCAATTAATCTATCGAGTTGTGAAATCGTCCTATTTTAAACTATTTTTCAAAAAGGGCCTATGTCAGAATTTGGTTAAGGAACATCGCATCCCAACAGAAATTTTATACATTTTCCGCTGAGGGCGTTGTTGCAAATAATGCTGAGTAGTGATGTTCCGATACGAGTAACTATGAGTATATAGTCGAGTACTTTGCTCAAGTATCGAATTTTTTTTGCAGTCGATTATCTAGTACCAGTATAAGTACAGGTACCGTCTACCATCGTCTTATAGTGATTCGTTTCAACCAAAAAATTCTTAGAAATAAATGAGTTGACCATGATATTAAGTTTTTATGTGTTACGGCTAAACCGATTTTTCTCGTCCGACACTCGACAAACTCGAGCACATTCAATTTTAACTGACGAGTAATGTTTGTGATTTTTTGCTGTGAAAGTTATCATGGTAGAAATATGGTCTAAGTTCTTGCCAAGCACTGCCTAGGCTACTTTTCAGATGACTTGACCTCGGCCCTTCGATATGAAGACAATAATTTTATTACGCGGCCTCAACATAACAACAGCTCATTAGAGCTTTTGTATAGCAAAAGCTTAGTAGTAAGAACCTGATTAACTAAGTCAATGAACTACTAACAATTAACCGGTTTGTTATATCATATATTGGATTTTAGTCCAATTAACAAGCTTAATTAATTTGCATATTTTCTTTTAAAAAACTCTCTTGTACTGTCACCACAGCATGATGGATAGGTAAACATCGATGTGCCAGTATTTCACACAAAAATAACTCATGCATTCTTAAGAATATTTTTCGATCTTACAGCATATCTTCATAGAAATCTCTATTGGCCTGCCTAGACCTAGATAAAATTAAACATGCAAACGCATTTGAAACTTTTCATGACGGAAATCTCACACGCACTCAAAGCTGTAAAATGTGAACAAATTAACTGCCGGCTATCACTTATGATAATCTTAACTTGTCGCTAATGAGCAAAACTATGCATTTTAACACTTAATTATACACAATTGTAACATCATTTGTCAACCACATGGCAAGATGTGAAGTACCATACATTGGAGCTGAATGACGCTGCATCACAATAAATCAAGATTTTCGTTTGATTAGAGAAAAATATGAAAACAAGAAAATTAGAAGAAATTCAACTGAACAGCTTTATGATGATCACGGTAAAGCTATTTATAATTAAACCAACCACAAAAAAAATGTTATTAAGCTCGTGAAGCTATGCACTGCGGTATCTCCATTCTAAAACCTTGTATGTTAGTTGGTTTTTGTGTAGGTTGAAAGTTCTTAGCAATTGCATGTACGCTCGAAACGAAGTGTCAACATAAGCAATAGCTAATGACGCGCTTGACACACTCGAAACTATGCTTGGTCACGTTTTCGAACTGTTGCTGGCAATACGAATACGGTTACTATATTACAGTGTTGCCAGTTTGTGGGATTTTGGTGATTTAGGCGCTCATTATCAGTGCTGTGAAAATAGAAAAAAAAAATTTAAATAGTCAGTGCTGTAATTAGAAAGTTGATAAAAGAATAAGTAATTAAAAACAAAAGTTTAAAAAAAAGAAATTAATTACAATTTTTTTTGAATTTCTGAACTGGAATTAAATTTAAAGCTACGTATATCAGTTTAAAATAAGGTTGTGAATAAAGAATCGGTATTTACTTTAATCGATTACGTTTTTTAATTATCGATTTTTGTGAATTGACTTTATTAATCGGAAACATTAATTTTTAATAAATAGAAATAAATAAGAATTACATTATTTTAAATCTATTTTTTTCAAATAACTATTTTTTTTAAATAGTTTTTACTTAATTTAATTCTTCGTAATATATTTTACTGATCCAACGAATAGGTATTTTTAGTAGAAAAAAACGATTTATGAACAATAATCGATTCTCTCTCTATGGCGCGATATACAACAGGTATATCATCATAAACCTCCTAAGAGATTTTTGCGCCAAGCTTCTCTTCCAATTTGTGGTGTGCCGATTTGAATTTTCCCTACAAATTGGTGGGACCTACAGTTTTTTGCCGACTCCGAACGGCATCTACAAAGGAGACGAATTTTTGCTGAGAAGCCTGTCATGGCAGAAATATACTCGGAGAGTTTGCCAAACCACTGCCGAGGGGCGACCCCGTTTTGAAAAACTTTGCTCAAATCACTTTTGATGTTACCTGTACCAGGGCTCGAACCATGGACCTTCGGTGTGTGGGCCGGCAACACTACCTTCACACCACGGCGGCCGCCATTATCGATTACTTTATTTAAAAATGGAGTTTTCACAAATCGACTGATGTCCTAACAATCCTAACAAAAAAATCGATTATTGAGTAATCGATTATCAAATATCAAATAAAAAGTAGTATCTTCAATAGTTTTATCTCCGAAAACTCCTGCACCTTTCTTAAGTCTTGCAAATCAGCTATGTTGGTTCTCTCTTACAAATTCTCAAGCCATGATTGGCGAAGAAAAAATATCGGTTATCGATTTTTTTATTCGAGTATGGTATCTCTATTTTCTCAACATCGACAAAAAAGGTTCTCAAAATTCAAGGTGAGTGAGTTCGATTCTCCACAAGTTCCTTTGAAATAGAAAACTATACGAATTAGTCTGACGAGAAATCTTTGCTGTTTTCGAAATAGTACTATAACTATAGCCTGTATATGTTTGTTGCTTTCAATTTTTCCTCTAATCAAAAATTATAATAATTGACTAAGAATTATCATCAACTGGTCTTGAGCTCGTTAAACTTACAAAAAATATTTAAAAAAAAAAAATTTATTATTGGCCTTGAGCTCGTTTATAGTCATGATATTTAAATTTAAAAAAAAATTATGTTGAGCTAATTAGCAACTAATTGCATTTTTTCCCCAAAGAATTGATCCAACTTTCCCACTGTACAAAGTAGCAGCACAAAAAGTCGTTGTTAATGCGAAACGTGCAGCGCTATAATTAGTGAAACGATTCATAATTTATGTACTTTTCAACACCTTAGAAGCAATTTAAGTGAAAGAATTTTTATACTTTCTACATTTCACAAACATTATATACTTAGCACAGTAGCGAAGTTTACGCTGCTTTCACACGAGCTGCAGCTGTCAATTGTTCGTCTGCTGGCAGCGTATCAAACTAGTTCTAATAAGTCAAGCATATTCTTCACTTTCTTTGTAAAATTGTTTCCCATTAAAGACAGCGCAACTTTCCATTAGAAACATTCATTGAATGCCAAAGAAAAAACATTTCTAGTTCTTCTACTTTTAACTAATTTTCATTTCTTGTTTTAGCTTCAGAATTTATTTATTGCTTTCATTTTATGAGAAAATTTAATGCACAAAGAAATATGTTTTTTTTTTTTTTTTTTTTGTGTCTGATGTTTGTCATTTAATACTAAGAATTGTTTTAATAGAAAATGAATAAATTCTTGGCGTTGACCTATATTTTTGTTTTTCAACAAACAAAGGATTTAACTAAGTGGGAGAACTTATTAATTTACTTGAATAGAAATGTAATTTCCAGTTTAATCAACACAATCAACAGTATTGTGTGGAAATGTTGAAGATCTTCAGTAGTGATTGCTTCAGCTTCAACATATATGACCTGTCCATGCTTTATAGTAAAATTTTTGTAGGAGAAAAGCAGCCGATCTACTTGACCGATGCCTGTAATTGTAATTTTACAAGAACTTATTAGTGCCATACAAGAATATAGGGGCATTTGTAAATTATACCCTATGCAAAAAAATTAAAACATAAATTTTTGTAAAAGCAAAACAAAAAATCTAAAGGGCCGATTCATCTAATTGTTATTTTAAAGTTACATATTAGAACCGAAAAAGGACATAGGGGTATTTTTTATCTGTACTCCATACAAAAAATCTTAACAAAAAAATGTTTGTAAGAGCAAAACATACAATCCACAGGGCAGATGCCTTCAATTGTAATTTTAAACTTACATATTAGAGCCACAAAAGGGCATAGGGCATACTATACTCCATACAAAAAATCAAAACATAAATTTTTGTAAGAGGGCTATTTTTAATGTATGCTACAAAAACAAAATAAAAACCAAAATTTTCGTAAGAGCAAAATATCCAATTCACTGGGCCGGTTTCTACAATCTAAATATTAAACTTACATATTCGTGCCACACAAGGTTATAGGAATATTTTCAAAGTAAAATGTTAATAACAAAAATGTTTAATTAGAGTATTAAGCTTCTAGAAGGAATTTAACTCAAATGGCTGCTAATTAGTTTTGCGTGGGAGTATATATTTCTGCACATAACTTACTAACTCTCATTGTAAATGCATATAAAATATGACTGCAATTTTTCCTAAACAGAGCAGACACAATCAATTACAATAATAGGTACTCCCTGAGTACATGCAAATGCGTCATATCCCTTATTCGTAGTCCACTGATGAACTTGTAGTTATAAAAATATGATTATCATTAAAAAATCATAAGCCAGACAGTGGTTATTGTTATTATTAATTGCAAGTCATATCCTACCATATATCACCACAGCCATATTAGTACATGGGTAGTAGCTATATAAATAAACTAACCAACATACGGACCTCGACGTGTTCAAGCCCAACCAAACGAAAGCAAAACCCAAGTCAAGTAATCGATATTAAAACACGGTACAGCAATAAAAAAATAAAAAGATTACAAAAATAAGAACTAAGTTAAAAAGATAATAAACAAATACGACGATGGCAGATAAGCAGACAGACAAAGTGTTTCCGCTCAAACATGAAAAGGGGTGTCAGTAGTGCCAGGAACAGCTGGAAAGCACGCAAACTTATTGATTTTTAGTATTTAAGTTGCAGACGATGATGTAAGTAATGGAAAACAGAAAAAAAAAATGTTTTTCAAATATATCCGTGCAGGATAGCAATTCAAGTGTTTGTATGGCTTCCACAGGCAATTTGAGCAGTCAGAATTGGTGGCGGTGACTTCCTAAAAACTCTTCCGACGTTGCCAGGGTAGAGTTATTCATTGCTGAGTAAAGTAGTGGTGGTGCTACCTATGAGGTGGCAGCGGCGTTGTTGCGTGCAAAATTGGATTTAAATTTTGTGCAAATCTAGTGAGAGCACAACACCGAAAGCCCCCTTCTCGTGTACGAAAGATATATGAGTGTGTCTTCCAAATTTAGCAGCACAGAAGACAATGAATGCCGCCAACGCTGTGTAAGCTGCTGCCGACACGAAAGCTATACTGTAAATTATGGCAAGAAAGAGCCATATGAAACTCATCACCGGTTGCATACAAATTAACCGAAAGTGCTACGCCGCAGGGCAAAACAACCAAATGTACGAACTCAGTGGTGTTTAAGTCATTAAGCGCAAATGAGCAGGTAAGCAAGCAGAACGCTAAAAGAACGGAAGAAGTAAGGTTGGCAGGTTGGCGCATTGGCAACAGGTTGGTTGGTTGGTTTTGGAAAGCGGTGTAACGTCGAAACCCAACGTAATTGCACAGAAATACTGCACCCCACACAAACGTAAGACTTTGTGGCTATTTTGTTGTATTGGCGGCAGTGGCTGCCTTAGGTGGGTTCTTAATAAATTGCACAAACTTCACAAGTCGTGCGCAGAATTATTGCAAAATTGGTGATTGTAATATTTGCAAGTACTTTTATGTGTATGTGTGTACGTATGCAGTGAAGTGAAGGCGTTGTGCGCGAAGTGTGCTGACGTGCGTGCAGAGCGCATGCACAACATTTCAAGGCAAACAAACAGGTACATAGAGTGTTGCCAGCAAGGGGTTTCCAACTTTCTATAAAAATTGTGTTAAAATTGTGAATTTTTTAATAACGGCTTTGTAACCGACGGAAACACTTCAACACATTGGTAGGTAGGTATAACTGTCATAAGAAGCGACGAAAATTCACGAAGTCGATACCACGTTAGTTGCGCTGGTGCAGCAAGGTATTTGTACCGGAGTGTACCGGATTCATATCTGGAAAATGACTGTCATCATCAGTATAACCCTGTTTGTTCCGTCAAGTCTCATTCCATTAATGGATGCACCGACTAAGCAGAACGAAGTACAGCTACAATCTATAATATAAATGTGCAATTCAAGGGGAAATTGTCCCACTTTATGGCCAAACTGTACATATAAGGTATTAACAGCTGTATATGTATAGATAGGTATGGCCAAACTGCAGTGTCGTCAATCAAAAAAAATTTTAAACAAATTAATTACAATATAGAAAAATTCTTTTAAAATTGACACCAACACAAATGTCAAACATGTATTCATACTATACAGCCGTAGCTGTGTGAGTAGACATGTCATGCATGTCATTGTATTACTCGTCTGATCGGTTCTCACTGTGAGTGCGAAGAGTTGGTAGTGGCCCAATGAATAACAAGTATTCGCACTATAGTCGCTGTTGTGTGAGTAAACGTGCCATGCATTTTTGCTTTTGTTGTTGTTGTTGTTGTTGATCATTGGTTACAATGCCGAGTGTCAGCGGCCCACCTGAGAGCACGAAGAGTTGCTTTGTTGGAGATATTAAACATTCACACAATAGAGTCGCTTTTGTGTCAGTAAACGTGTCATGCATGTTTGCTTTAGTTGTTGTTGCTTTGTCATGATGGTCCGCAAAAGTACAAGGTGGCGCAAAAGTAAGCTTCCGATGTTCAGCATATCGGTTGTGGCACTTGCAGTGTGTGCTGTTGCACCGTCTTGTTGGAACCCCATGTTTTCCAATCCCAATTCATCAAGTTGCGGCAAAAAGAACTCGTTGATCATTGCTCTGTAGCGCTCACCATTCACAGTAATCGTTTGGCCCCGACCGATTATTGGTCAAATAAATAGTCAGCAATATTCCGCGTTCTGGAGCAGTGTAGCGTAACATTGTTTATTAACGTGTATTTCGCATGTGTTTACTACACAAATGTCAAAACAGAACTGACTTTAGGGGCCAATCGCAAAATTTATAGCATTTTCTGATAGGAGGACTACTTTTGCGCCATCTTGTACATCTGCTGCCTCTCTCGTTTTGGTGTTGAATACTCTATGGAGTAATCTTTTGAAAACGCTTTGAGAGTACCCAGAGTTCCAAAGAACTTTGGAAGCGGAAATAGCGGATGACCACACGTGAGTTTAAAAAATAGGTGGAGAATGGCTAGGTATCCCTTCGTATTTGCAATTGGCATCTGCTATAGTCAAGAAGCGCGAACGCTTTTGCCAAATAGCCTAGACGGTTGCAAGTGAACTCGATAAAGCTTTAAATCAATTAAATGCAAAATTTTTCAGACTCATTGTAGACATTTAATTTCGACTAGGAAATAAGTTTGATCGAGTAAAATAATAGCAATATGGTAACCTTCATCATTGAAATTCAAGGCATTTTGAGAGAAAATGTCGGTATCGATTAAAAAAGAATGGCTTCTAGGATTAGAAAAAAATTAAGTTTGTTTAGTAAAAGTTTAGCCTTGAAGTAAGTACCTATAAAATTTCTATAAAATATACCTCGAGTATGCCTCAAATTTCTTACTTTTTGGGGGAAGTACTAACAAAGTGGTAACACTGGCTACATATGTTCACATATTTACAATTGTGTTGTAATTAGGCACAACTAAGGTAGATAAATTCATTTCTTATACAGACTAAGGTTCTTGCAAATGTTTAAAAAAAATCACTAAAACTATATTGAAGAAAAAACTTGGCTAAAAGCAGTTAGACATCAACAG
This sequence comes from Merzomyia westermanni, assembly GCA_949987695.1. NCBI lineage: Eukaryota > Metazoa > Arthropoda > Insecta > Diptera > Tephritidae > Merzomyia > Merzomyia westermanni. The sequence continues at coordinate 184,317,888 of OX465289.1, forward strand.
TGTTTGGTGACAAAACTTGCAAGGAAGTGTCAATAAAGTGAGAATGACGTAAAACTCTCTCGAAACGCAAAAAGTCAAAAGGTTCCGCCGAACACGAATCAGTAAAGGTTGCAGCTAAATTGATGTTGCTTTTTTAATTGGCTAATAGCTCAAATTTTAAAGTGTTTGTTGTTGCTTTCCTATGTCACGATCAGCTGTTTTTCACTTGCAAGTTTTACTGAGTAAAATTCCACCAGCAGAAACTTGCAACACTCTCTTCCAATGAAATGTCTAAATGCGCTCCCTCGCTGCAAATGTTTTGTGTCACCGAAAACTTTCCAGTAAACATTTTATATAATTTTTTAAAATATTATGCTCACCAAACACAGCTATCATAAACATTGCGCTCGCTGCTAGCTTACAAACTCATAAGAGTTCATTTTGATAAAAAGATTTGTAAAGAAAAATAGGCTGAATAACTGACTAAAAATTAAATAAAATATTAAAATGAGTGCAACTCAACAAAAACAAAGAAACAAGTCAAGTGATACGAAGCCGCACTCGGAAACCATTAAAGTAACTAGTAACAGCCGTTACAGTTATGTTCAATTGAGTACTCTTAACTGTCATAATACAAATAGTTGTGGTTTTTATAAATGTACAAACATAAGTAACTAGTACATGATATTTTTTTCACTTAACGACTTACATACACACATATTCACATGAAGGTGGTAGGGTCTTGCAATCATCGCTAACTCGCCGCTTCTCTACTAGCTCTTTTGAAGCTCATACACCGCTATGTGTCACAATGATGACAGTTGCGCTCGCTGACAATGTCACATAACTAGTCACTTTGTACTTGCGGCATCTAACGGCTTTTGCTTACTTCTTTACTTACATATATGTGTCGTTTGTCAAGTCACCTCAGTCACACGGACATTTCGTCAAAACACACAACTGTAGATTTGAACATTGTTTAACATTTGTAACATTTCGCTTCAATTCCCATCCGTTGTCGTAATCTGCATTCGTGTCATGCAATTTGTGACAGTTTGTTGTGTGGTAATATATGCTTAATGAGACAAAGTAATTGGTTCATTGTCCGCCTAGCAATTATTCGCACACAAAAAAATGCTGCAAAGGCGGTTTTTTATAGTCATAGTTAAAGAAGAAGTTCGGTGGAAAGAAGAAGTTGTCGGTACAAATAGAGTTTCAGTTTGGTTTTTTTTTGTGTTATGCTAATGTTTATAGCCTCGAATTTTGCTTGTAGAGCTTTTTATATCTCCAAAATATTCTTTCACCGTTTATTTGATTACAGAGATACTGCGTTTTACATTTTACTTACAAATTTTACCACAAATTCTAATCAAAAATGTGAGTACTATTAGTCTATATAAATACAGGGTGGCTAATGAAAGCCGCTACCAAAAAAAAATTAAATAACTTTTTTTCTATTTAATGAATCTGGTAAATTTTTTTTTTATTTTGCAGATTGACTTTTACGTTTAACAAAAATGGATAACTGGGACACTGAAACAAGAATTTGGATTGTCCGCCGCTATCACGCACTGGAGTCCGTAGTTTCGGTTCAAAGAGAGTATAGGCGCACGTTTGGCGGCAATCCTCCGAGCAGATGGACCATAATAAGACTTGTAAACAATTTTGCCGAGCATGGGACAGTCAACAGAAGACCTTACCATCGAAACCCTTCAGTTCGAACGGAGGAAACAATCGCTGCTGTAGCTGCTGCCATACAAAACAATCCACGTGTTTCGACAAGAAGCTTATCTGCTCAAATGGGTGTAAGCAGACAGTCATTACAGTCAATTATGCACAAAGATTTGGACTTATTCCCATATAAAATTCAAATGGCCAACAAACTGAACGCTGCAGACTTGCCGATTCGCTTGGAATTTTGCCAGAAGATGCTTCAAATGGTGGAAGAGGATGGAAACATGTTGAACTGTCTTTTCATGTCTGACGAGGCCCATTTCGATTTAAACGGCAACATAAACAAACAAAATTGTCGAATATGGAGTGCTTCCAACCCACAGATACTCCATGAGACGGAATTGCATCCACTTCGTGTCACAGTGGGGTGTGCAGTTTCATCACGCTGCATTGTCGGGCCCTACTTCTTCGAAAAAAACGGTCACACCGTTACGGTTACTGGAGACCGTTACTTGAGCATGTTGAGAGAGTTTTTCTATCCAGAATTACGCCGAATGAGAATTTCTTTCAACTCTGTGTGGTTTCAGCAAGATGGTGCAGTTCCTCATATAGCCCAACCTGTTATGACAGAATTGCGACGAAAATTTCCCAATAAGCTGATATCCAGAAACTCCACATTCCGTTGGCCACCCAGGTCGCCTGACCTTACTGCACCTGACTTTTTCTTGTGGGGTTATTGCAAACAGGAAGTCTTCAAAGCAAAACCAACAAATTTGAATGAACTAAGGCAATCCATTCGAGAAGCAATTGCGGCTATTCCTGTCTCAACTCTCCAAGCAGTAATGAACAACTTTTTGGTAAGATGCCGCACATGCATCGACGAGCAGGGGGGCATTTAAATTCCATTATTTTTAAAACTAATTAAGCTATATTTAATAAAATTTAATGAGCTTTAACATGAATAAAAGAAAAATGAATTCCATACACTGAAAAAAAAATTATTTGAGTTTCTTAATGTAGCAAAATTCATCAGCCACCCTGTACTAGATATCTATAATATAAAAGCGCAAGTTGAGGGAAATTGTCCCACTTTATGGCCAAACTATATATATAAGGTATTAACAATTATATATGTATGGATAGGTATGGCCAAACTGCAGGGCCGTCAATAAAAAAAACTTTAAAAAAAATTTATTATAATATAGAAATTTTTTTTTTTAAATGACACCAACACAAATGCCAAACATGTATTCACACTATAGAGCCGTAGTTGTGTGAGTAGACATGTCATGCATGTTATTGTATTACTCGTCTGATCGGCTCTCACTGTGAGGGCGAAGAGTTGGTAGTGGCCCAATGAAAAACAAGTATTCGCACTATAGAGTCGCTGCTGTGTGAGTAAACGTGTCATGCATTTTTGCTTTAGTTGTTGTTACTTTTTTGTGATGGTCCTCAAAAGTACACCTGCTGCCTCTCTCGCTTTGGTGTTGAATACTCAATGGCAGGTGGTACACGCGCAATATTTACTGACGTGATCCATATTGATGGATCTCAAAATGTATTGAAATCCGTTTCACGATCCATCAATATAGCATTCTACACTGTCAATAAATACCGCGATCCATGAATCACGTCAGTAAATATTGAGCGTGTACCACCTGCCAATGGAGTAATCTTTTGGGAGTATTTTGAGAATACTCTCGCATAGGTCCTCCATGTATTAAATTGGACCATCTCTTTTATATGAAGGAGGATAAGTGTTGGAGTACTCTGATACTCCTACGGAGTTTTTCCGTTTTTTTCAGGGATTAAGCAAGCAAAAACTTGAGCAACTATGTAAACTTCAATGGTGATACAAACAGTATTCACAAAAACACGATAATTGATTATTCATAAAGAGTGTTCAACATCGTAGTTTCGTTTTTGTTTTTTTTTGTGGTTAGTTTTTTGGGAATTAAAATAAAATACAATAAGGAAAGGAAAGAAAGGTAAGGAAATGAACGGAAAGGAAAGGAAACGAAAGGAAAAGGAAAAGATAGTAAAAGAGGAAAGGAAAGGACGGAAAGGGATAAGCCAGAAAAGGAAAAAATTAAATAGGAAACAACAAAAAAATAAAAATAGAGATTCCAGAGAAAAGATAAAATCAAAGAAAACGAAAATATACTAAAGGAAAGGAACAGCAGAGGTAGGAAGGGAAGGAAGGCGAATGGAATTAGTAGAAAGTAATTAAAATGAAATAAAGTTTGGTGGTTGAATTTCAACCACTGGCAAATCGTATAGAATTAAAACGCAAATTTTTGTAAGAGCAAAACAGAGAATCTAATTTACTGATTGATCCAATTGTAGCTTTAAGATGACATATTCGTGCCATAGAAGGATATAGGGGTATTTTTAAGCTTTATTTAAAAATTCAAACAAAAATTTTCGTAAGAGCAAAACAGCCAATCTACTAGGCCAAAGTCTCCAATTCTAAATTTAAAATGACATATTCGTGCCATACAAGGGCATAGGAGTATTCCTAAAGTGAAATGTTAATGGCCAATATTGATCAATGATTGTATACTTTGTTAGACCTCAATTTGTTTAAAATTTTGGAAAAGTTGTCGATGCCCAGTATGTGGAAAAATCTAAACTCGCTATAGCTGCGCAACTATTTCTACCAGCTGTCTAGTATTTGGTGTGAGAATCTTGTATGTATATGAGGGAAGAGGAGAGGATTTGATATCGAAAAATATAGAGAGAGAGGATAGGTAGTGGAAAAGTGAGAGTTGGTTGAGAAACAGTGGCAGAGAAAGAGGGAAGCAGTACAAGGACAAATATGAAAGAAGAAAAGATGAGGAAAGGATTAAGGAAGCATAAAGAAAAGGCAAAATTTTGAGGTACAGAAAGAAGCAAAATTATAGGAAGAGGAATGCAAGCCAAGTAAAATAAAGTGAGAAATGAAAAGGAGCGATGGTGCAATTTTCCAAGCAGTACAACGTCTGGTGGTTAAGCTAGTTTCAAGATAAAACTTTTATATCTCTTTCGATCCGTTGATGACATTCGACACAGTGTTCAATACTTTTGAATTTTTGGTGCTTTAACGGCTACTTTGACTAAAAAATAAAAATACCACAATATCATCCACAATGATTTATAGCTGAATTGGTGACAATAGTCAGAACATCAATAATAATAAAAATAACATCGAAACAGCAAAGGAATAACAATCAAAGGCGGCATATTTGTTACGAATGAAATACAATAACAAAGCAAAAAGGTGTCCTTTGTATGAAACAATGAGGAGATGATGAAATGGAAAATTATCCTGCAGAAATAAATATACAACAAGTATTAAAAGTAGTTTCATGACAATAAATCTTGCTTTGGGAAATTTTCGGAAAGGAAATATTTTCTTTTTTTAAATATCATGCAATGACTGCAGAATAAAAGCCGGCTAAATAAGTGCAGGGATGCGTGAAAAATTCTAAAGAAAAAGGAACTGTAAAGGAGGATTATAATATTTAACCCACGTATTTCCAGTATGAGTGCAATGCTAGCAGTGAATCATCAAACAAATTTTAGTTAAGTAATGGTATTACAAAACTCTTTGGAGTTTCAGCTCTACAGTGAAAACTAAACGCTAGCCAACTCTTTAGCCTTACTTCTCCAGGGGTTGCTGTTCAATTTGTATAAGAATATTTACAAATGCATAAATAGGAAAACAAAATACGCAAACAAATTCATTAAATTGTCAGACAAAAGCAGGAGGCTGTCTCGTTTTGAGTTCGCCAACTAATTGCCAACTTTAACTGTAGCTGATGGCTGAGATATCCAGTGCAAGTTAACCAGGCCAAAGAGTGTAGAACGAAGTAAACAAGTTTAGAATTGAACAAATAAAGTAAATAACTGCCTACATAAAACCACGAAATTTACATAAGAATATGTGGACACATACATACAACTGTGTTCAATATAATAGTAGTGAAATTAAATTGGATACCATTCGACGAAATAAAAAAAAACTGTGTTTTTAATAATTTTCACTTTGAATATATCTAATTCTATAACAAAAATCACATAAATAGAAATTTCAAAGTTTACACAAAGTGCAGGAGAGGTAATTAACGTTTAAAAATTTATATCAAAATTTCAATATTTTTGGGCAGAATTTTTAGAAAATGTTTGAGTACGCAGTTTTATAGCTCCTTTAATTAACCATAATAATGTGCAAGCCAGAAGTAAATCAAAAATTTCCCTGAATTTTTACAATTTTTTTGTCAAGGATGTTGGATATTTTTTTTTGCACAAAATTTATTTTTTTCATGCGTTGTATCGAAGAAATTATTCAACACCCTTGACAAAAAAATTCCGAAAATTCAAGGAAATTTTTGAGCGAGTTCTAACTTGCACAATGTTATTCTTAAATTACTTGCTCCACAAAACTGCCTAGTTCATAATTTTCTACAAAATTCTGTCAAAAATTTGAAGATTTTGATTGCCACTTTTTAAACTTTAATTAACTTTCCTGAGCTTTGTGTAAACTTTGAAATTTCTTTTTATGTGGTTTCTGTTATGGAATCGCTATATTTTAAATGAAAATTATTAGATCATAACTTCATCTTATTTCTTAGAACGATATAAATTTTAATTTCACTACTATTATATTGAACACAGCTGTACAAACGAATGCAAACACAAAACTATACATTTACCAGATGAATGAATTTTGTCGCGTATGACTCAGAGCTTTTTGCTTGCAGTTTAAAAGAAGAAAAAGAATAAACTTTGCTGCATGACATTACCTTAAATACACATCCACACACACATAAAAGTAACTGCATGACTGTTAGCTTAACGTAAACAAAGTTAGTGGGGTGCAGCGCAGGTGGTAACTTTAACCTAACAACGATTTTATTTATTTACCAAGTGTGACTTATATTTCAGCGCACCTTTGGAGCTGTCCAACCAGTTTATTGGTGAAATAGGAAAATACAATAGTTGGTGCCACATGTGTGCCATGTGATGCCAACAATCAACCAATATGCCACAAAACATGTCACACAACGTAACACAAATGAACTTTGGTGGGTGTAGAACAAAGGCATGGTGTGTGGGTTGCAAGCGTAGCATGTTCGTAGTGTGACAAAACCCAACTGACTATTGCAACAAAATGACGAAACCTTTTTGAAGCGTTAGGCGAATTCAAGATAACACATACACACATACACACACACATTTTCCATGTATTTTGTTTTTGTAATTCTTAGGTCTAATTTCAAAATCGTACTGCGGTGAAATTTGTAGTGTCAAAATTCGAGAAAAAAGTAGCTATCAGCTGATTGGATAATGCACCTTGTACTGAATTCGCCTTGCGTTAGACCTACTTGACTAATGCTATATCATATATAGCTGTGCCCACGACTTTGAAAGCCTCTTTTTTTTTTTTTTTTTTTTTGTTGAAACTGAGTCAAAAATCGAGATATTTTCTGAAAACGTTACAGGATTTTTTTAGATTTCAAAATGTTTCTAGTTTCATTAAAATCTACTAAATCATAAAACTTACAAATTTTATGACGTCCGAAATATGTATTAATTTTTTTTGGTCAAATAATTTTTTTGCACATTGCTTTTGTCATTGCAATTACGTGTCATTCGACGCGTGTCTAATGTCAGACACATTTGTATCTTATTCATACCACAGTTCATATGTGCTTGTATTTATCTACATGCATGATTAAACGTATAGCAGCACTGATCAATTGTAAGCGATTAAGGAGATATTTCAAATAAAAGCGCAATTAGTGGTGACGTAGCCGTATCCATATAAAACAGCTGATCTTACCTACCTTTTAGAAATCTATAATCGATAAATAGTACCATACCGTTATGCCATAGCCATAACCATAACATAGGCAATCAACTGTATTTTGGTGTTCCGCCATACCAAGAAAATATTTACTTTTGAGTTGACTAATTTATTAACTCTTTGGCATTTGATTTAGTGAGTTGTCCAATTTGCATTTTCCTTCCTTTCATGAAATTACAGTCTTTTTTAGGTTAAGGCACCAATAATTGATGCTAATCTTAAGTTTATGGTATGGTTATGAATATGGCGATATGGCTATGGAAGTAGAATTTTCACTTAAATTATGCTTCATAGTCAATAAAATAAGTTACAAGTTAATTTGTATCGAGGAAAATCTTTTCAAACGACTTTAATCATATAAAGTAAGCCCACCTCCGGCACAGCTATAGAATATTCGAGTGCGCGTGAAACTTTAAACGCGTTTTTCTTAAAACTACTTTTTTCCAATTGGCGAGACAAATAACAATGACAATTTTTATCCGATCGACTTCAAATTTTGTGATTATCTTTATAATTGGATTTCGCATAGAAGTACGCAGGAAAATTTCGATAGATTCAAAACTTTCTTTTTTGTCCAGTTTATTACGAAATTATTGACTAAAAATTTAATTTTTCTGTTCAAATGGCTACAATTTTTGAAGGAAACAAGATTGACTAGTGTTGAGTGTTTTCTATGACGCTATGCGTTTTCAGCTGCAATGTGTACATAGTTTTACAGATTTTTTTAACCGTCGCACAGATGGCACTTTTTACAAAAACGATTTAAAATGTGTAATTCTTATAATTAATTTATTAAAAAAACGATATTTATTATTAACAAAATCGATCCAACCAAATCTATTATTACAAAAAATTATCGATTAAAGTGAAAATCGATTATTTACTTACAACCCTAGAACAGACTGCCACTAGTTTGGTAATGGCTCCAACCTAAGCTAAGAACTCTATGCAACGATCGAGTGACGTGCATCTGAAGCGATTTGGATTCCTTAAAAGAATTGGTAGATTAAGTTCATTCCCTGTTTCATTCAATTTTTTATATTTTAATATTATCATTGTTAATACTTTCAAGAATTAAAAGAAATCTAAGTTCGAAGAAGAGCCATAGGAAAACAGTCTTTATTTCTTGCTCTCAATAGGTATGCTAATATTCGCGATACCAAAAAAAATTGTTGGTTATGGATTAGCTATTCTTACAGGTCTTAATCGAATAGGATTTGTCTGAGTTATTGAATTTTTAATATATACTCAAACCCAGCATCATAAATGCCATTAATGGCTTTACGTTGATCAAATTTTCAAAAATATCGGTCAGTCTTTTAGGCTCAAAATTTTTTTAAAAACCATTGTTATACCTTAAGTAAATTTAAATATTTTTGAAAGGTCTTACATATAACTCGGGTGGAAAAGCTTGCTATTTCTTTTTTTTTTAAGTGAGATATTTATATTTATAACAGTACATAAGTACTGCATTTTGTGAATATTGTAACCCTATTGATCTATTGAATGCACTTTGATACTCTTTCCATTCCTACACCCAAATTCTTTATAATGTTTACCTTGGTTTTCGGTCAAAAGTACTTCTTGTGAACTTGTAGTACCCATTTGTGTTTAATATTTTCTTTTTCAATTCTAGTTAATTTACAAAATCGACAAACACGCATACGAATCTACAATAACAATTATATTCTGTGTGTCTTTAAGTGGTTTTCCTGCTTTTTCATTAATTATCACTTCAGCAAATATTTGTATGCCTGAAATTATTTTATTTACGAATTTTGGTGCTCTGCGTGGTTGTTTTGTATTTTTTTTTTTTTGGTGGTTTTTTTAGTATAAGAAAAAGTTTCCATTGCCTTCAACTCCATGAGCTACATTATAAAAGTTTTTCTTACCCATTCATTTATTTTGGCATTTCGCAATTATTAATTTGTTGTTTATCTGATTTAATTTTTTTTTTTTAATATTTGACGTTAAGTACCTTTTGTCATGTGTATATATGGACCATATGTTTGGCTTCTGAGAAATTTTTAGAGTGGGTCCTGTGCCATATTTGATTAAAGTTTTTTTTTTAAACAACTCAGACAGGTTTAAAAAGTTAATTAAAACTATTGTAAAAAAAAATTTTTAATTTTGCAGAGCGAAAGAACCGTGGTCGTGGAAGAGTTTGAATTACTCAAAAAAAAAAATTCGTACAAAAATTTTTAGGGTAGTAGAAATGCTTACCTTGCTGAGCATACTCAACCAACTGGTGGTGAATTTTTAATAATAGTATACATACCTTTCTGTATAGAAATATTGCACTAGTCACAAGATATTAGTCCTCGGCTTAAATTTTTTGACTAACAATGAAACAGACCTGTTAAATTTGATTAGTAATTGGTAATCAATTAACTAGACGGCTTTTTTAATTGGTAATGATAATTTCAATTGTTTTCAATAAAGGCAATCACTAATTGATTACGATTAGGAAAAAAAAGTAAAGAAAAGTTTAAAAATTTGAAAACAATCAAAAAAAGTAAGGAAAGGGCTGTCTTCGACTGTGCCGAAGACTTTATACCTTTCATGAATATGCATCACGATTTTGAGTGTCCAATCCTTACTCACATTTAGTAAAAACTCTGCAAAACTGATCATTAAAGATACACAGCCCAAACCCCATTTATCGAAACTATCGATTGCATGGGAGATATATGTTATGTTGGTCTTATCTGGGTGATTTTCATTACACACATTACGTACATAATATGTACCAAACCTGCAAAATTTTACGTTCCTAATTTTTTAATTGCAAAATTTATTGCCCAAAGCCCAGTTATCAAAACTATCGATTGTATGGGAGCTATGCGTTGTATTGCTCTGATCTTGCTGATTCCGACAAATGACTAATCTCATGCAAAATGGCGGTTCCATACCAAATTTCATCAAGATATCTCAAAAACTGAGGGACTAGTTTGCATACAAACAGACAGACGGGCAGACGGACATGGCTAAATCGACTCAGCTCATCGCCCTAATCATTTCGGTATACTTATTGGTGGCTCTATCTCTTCTTCTTCTTATACTTACAAACATCGGACCAAAGTTATAATACCATTTCATGTTCATGAAACATTTAAAAAGTTGTTTTGACTACTTTTGATTATTTTAGATTTTTTTTAATATGTTTTTGATTTTTTCAGTGCTGTTGTAAATATACACGTCAACAATACTGAAAAAAGTTAAACATAAAATCAATAATATCTATAAAATCTTATATGAAAGTTTTTGTCGACCTTTTTATATGATAAAATTGATGTTTTGCTGGCTCGAGCCAGTAATCGAAAGAACTTTTTTTGATAATTTTTAATTATTTTAGATTTTTTTCAATTATCGTAAAAAATTATGATTTTTTTTTTGATTATTTTTTTAATTAGTTGTAAAACAATCGTTAAAAATTTAAAGTAATCTTAAACAATAATTAAATAGATTCTCAAGAAAACAATTAATCAAACCGGTAATCAATACGCTTAGTAATCATTATTTAACAGGTCTACATCGAATTATTGCCAAACAGAACGAAAGTGGGCAAACTCAGGAGAGTGCTAAAGTTTCAGAATTTGAAGTGCGCATGCACATAAGGGGGGTTCTGAAATTTAGAGATAAATGGTTTTCGGTGTTTAATACTTTCTTTCAAGCTTACTCCTTCAATTGTTCCCGTTTAGAGACAGCTAAGTTGAGTTGTGCAAGGTAAAAGTAACAACCACTGTGCATAAATCTTGAACTGGACCTCTGTGAGACACACTTTTGATGTCTCCAATTACATCTTTAAAAAAATCTCTTATTTACAGGGCAACTCTGACAACAGGCTTTCAACTCGAATGGACTTTATTTATACAAACATCTTTGCCAGAATATCCCGTTGTCATACGAAAAACTCTCAACTGCCTTAGCCAGAATTTTCCTCGCAATTTTTTAAGAATCACCCTAATATGTATATAGCCTCAAAATTGTTTGCCTTACAATTATGCATCACGTGTTTTCAGTTATCCCACTTCTTTTCTTAAATAAAATCAACAAAGACAAAGTGAAGAATTTCTAATGCAATCAAAAAGCGCAGTCAATGTGACTTGGAAAGTAGGTGTAAACACGACATTAGTACAAATATTTACTTAGAAAGTTTAGTCACATAATGAAGTGAGTTTTTGATGGAACGAAGTGGTGAAGGAGGGAATATAGCTTGCTTGAAGGAAAAATGCATTTCTGGTTTGCTTTTTTTAAAAATAAATATTTGTTTTTGTGTTTAAGAAATTGTATGAAAATTGTAAGAAAATTATAAACATTTCTAAAATAAACTGACTTAAGGCCGAACTAGCCTACACTTAGACTTAACTTGACTTTAAAACTCTACGTCTAATAAATGAATAGCACGTATAATTGGTTACCCAGAAAATAATTTAACTTATAAACTTGAAAAACTACAGATTTTTGATTACCAAGTTAAGCTTCTATGTTCAAAGAGAGACGTGAGAGAACTGTGCTACCATCTACTTTTTTCCAACATTTTTAATAAAATTCCTTCATCTACTATCGTAAAGCATACTAAACTTTTGAATAATGAAATTCATTTGGCAATTAGTAAACAATACGTCAAATAAAAAATATTGCAAAAAGATGATACGTTGAAGAATTGACTCTCCGTTCTTTTGTAAACTAAGTCAAGTTAAGTTAATTCTAACTCTAGGCTAATTCGGCCATCATTTGTTGCAAATTTACCTCTTAGCGCTTATCTCGGTTGGTTGGTTGGTTGGAGTGGCGAGTCCCATGTGACTCCAATTAGCGCTAATGCACCATTTTGATGCCACATCTCGTGAAATAATCAATGAAAAACTATAGAAGAAAGATAGCAAAATCTCAGGAGCCTTGGTGGGTCTACCGTATCCCTATATCCATGACGTTGAGTTCAAGAATTTTAAAAGCTCTCCGTGCTTAATATTTTCAAGCTCGGGGAGGTTCCCGGAAGGGGTTTCCCTAAAAATTTCATTCTGCTCCGGCAGTGCGCTGGACAATCGCACAACAGGTGCTCGATCCTCTCTTCCGCCAACCCATGTTGCCAACCCATCCGCGCCGCGTGCGTCCTAATAGTCCAGTGCCCAGTGCGCACCGCAACTAGTCTGAAAAGGTCCCTTCTGTTCACCCTCAAAAGGTTTGAAGAACGTGTTTCGTTGTAGGAGGGCCATAGACTCATTTCTACTCTGCAGGACTGCAAACGCTTCCACCTATCCTTAGCCTCGCTAAGCCAGTGCTGAGAGATCCGGACCTTGACGAGTCCTAGTGGTGCAAGGACCTCCTTCGCCTCCCAGGCATCAACCACGCCCAGCTAGCTCATCGGCCATCTTGTTTCCCTGTAGGTTACGATGCCCCGGCACCTATATTAGAGAAACGATATGTCAATCAGCCAATGGCACACTCGCTGCACTGACTAGCCAGGTTCGATGTTATCGTTGTCGACCCGAGAGCAAGAAGAGCCGCCTGGCTGTCATAGAAAATGGATATCCTATTATATGATATTCAAACTCAGTAATGTCCTGCAAGCCTCCTGAATAGCGTAGATTTCGGATTTAAAAACGTTAGCTGAGTCTGGGACATAGCCGGGAGTGCGGCAGAAATGCCAGCTCGAACTCCGCAGGCCATTTCTGATCCGTGCGTGAATACTGAAATGTCGAATTTCTGAGAGAATCCAGTTCTTCCTGGAAGGGAATATAATCTTCAAGTTCGTGACTGTCGTCCCACTTTTAATTTTTAAAATTCATCAATCTTTAAATAAATACAATCATACAAAATTTTAAACCAAACAAAATTTTAATAAGTTTGAGTTGAAGTGAAATTCTCCCTGACTTTCGGTCTTATTAAAAAAAAAAAAAAATTGAAGTGCTTATTTATGGATATACTAAATTTTATTGACCTTTAGGAGCGCGTTATTTAATGGCATGAAAGCTGACCAAACAATACATTTCATATAAGAAAAATAGTCAATGTTACTTGGTAACCGAAAAAAGTGTTTATTTCATTATTATTGTTTTCGGTTTTTTTTCTCAAGAATTCATTTGAGTACACAATTTTCCAACAAAACTGCTTGCTTGCTTTCGTTGCCTGTGAACGAACTGCAAAAAAGCAGAACACGCATCAAAAAATAGTTGCGAAGAAATAAATAAATAAAACTCGCAGAAGTGGCTACTTTCACTGTTGAGTGCAATTTAATTGTAAAACAACCAAAAATTGTTGTAAATTGTTGTAAGCTTTTATTTTCAGCAGATTTTTTTTTTTCTTATTTAATATTTTTAAAGCCTTTCTCTTGATTTCTTCGCCTTCTCATATGTCCATTAATAAATGCCAAAAAATGCAGAATAAGCTAAACAAATTTATTTTATGAATATATGTGAATGTTCTCAGCCAATTGAGCCTTCATACGCGCATACTCGTATGAATGAATTCGTAATAAAACAGAAAAAAGAATTTACAGACAAAACAACAACATTAAGCTATTGTTTTTAGATGCTCAGATTTCACTTTTGAATATTTTGAGAGATTATGTGATTCATTTGTTTTGTTGTTGAATACGTAGTTGAGCAGCCGAGAGATTAATTAGGTTGAGATTTGTATGCTCTAATTATTTTATTTTAGCGTTTTCCTTATTTAGGAGTTTCTCAAGTTATAAAAATCATTAGAAATAGGACAAAATAGCTTTCGAAATTAGCTAAAACGACTTTTAGAAAACGGTAAGATTACCAGGTATGAGGCCACACTGATAAGGTCAAATGATCCTATCGTGGATGAGCTACAGCGTTTCGCACAATACGCTAGATATATGCGATATGAAAGTGACTGATTCCGCTGCAGTTTGTCCGATTAGCGAGATCGCCTTTCTTGTAGATTCCGCAGAAGGCATATAAATTCGAATGGGGAGGCACTCGTCCGATCATATTTTGCACAAGGGTCGATGCCTGATTTTAACCAAGTCTTGACCTTCACACTTAAATATTGTGGGCTTCTCTATGCCTAATCGGCACGCTCAAATTGTCATCAATCTTTTTAACAGGACCATAGTGATTTTGTTGTTAGAAGAGTTTGCTCCAAGGTATCCATCCTTACCTTTCACTTTATTCTTTTTCAGACTAGGTGGTCTATTTTTATTTCCATCTCCATCCATTCGGGTATCGGTTTCAGAACTTAACAACGTTCTTGGGGTTGTTTAAATAGTTTGCCTAGTTTTGAAGCCTTTTGTCATCTTCCAGACTTTTGCGGCATAATTCGTGTGAGTCAGCACTTTTTTTCCATCCCTGCAAAAAATCGTGTTTACTGATCTCTAAGGAGAGTGATCTGCGATCAATACCTTTCGTCTACAGTGGGCTACACTTGATCGCAACTATTCGGTTAAAAGCATAGTTGGGATAAGTCGATTGTGATTTATATAGCCTATTTTTAGGTGCTGAAGTGAACTTGTTCGACCATACCCGTTAAAGAAGAAAGGGAAGCTGTCCGACACTACCCATTTGGGCATAGGACATGCTCAAACAAAAAAGATCACTTCAACCCATACAAAGAGATCAAAACTGACATTACTCGCATGCTCCATTGCGACTCATCCCAGATTCATCCTAGTTAAATCGCTTTTTTGCAGGGTCGCGACTGATCCTGGACTCATCCTAGACTAATCGCTTTTTTGCAGGGCTATAAGGCATCAGCCTTAGCATCACACGCAATCCTTTTTCTGAGAGAGTGCGGCACTCGTCATGGTAATACTTGCTCTTCCGAGCTCGCTCTTGTTGATGTTGCATTAATAATATGTTTGGACTTGCCTGGTCGGCACGTTGCTTACCGTTATTCTGTTCTAACGAAAGTCCGAGCTCTTCGGAATCATATGGTTTCTTAAATTGTGGCACGGTTATGCGAATCCATATTGGAAGCTTGAAAAGTGTATCTGCTCAAGAGACAGTCAGATAGACAGATGGATATTTTTGTGGTGGAATCTGCTACTAAAGAAGTAGATATTCCTTACCACAGCTAAGTCTATCAGTCTCTTCAAATGTTGACCGTACCACAATTTCCGTGAAAGAGGTCCTCGTCGTTTTTCTTCACTTCTGTCGATGCTACGCTTTGATGTAGATCATAGACATGAACGAAAGTTCTTCGGGGCACAGTAGTAAACGTAGCAAGAAATCATAGACTTCATGCCTTGCTTCAACAATTCCTTACAGGGCAGTAATCACTACCTTTACTCTAACGAGAACATCAACCAGCCGGGCAGTGGCTGCTTTGGATGTTCTCGCTGTGCCTTCTAGTTAATCATACTCCATGTCATGTTTGCCTTGGTCGTCATCAAAAATGATGACATTCGAAGTTTTGAAGAGTTTTTGGTATAGGGTTTTAGATGGCGTGTCCCAAACCCAGCGCTAAACCCGTATTAAAGGATTCGTTGCGCTATATTTAACGATCTACTACTCGTAAACCTTTTCAACCACTTCATACGAGTACTTAGCTTTTTGCCCAACCCACAGAATGTTTCTACTTGCGATACCACAATGTGTATTCTTACTAACAAGAAAATAAATTGTTTGTATTAGTTCATGTGCCTCACGTTTTTCGCCGTCTCAGTCATGCTTTCATGCGTCAGCGAAATTAGCAAAATTCCGCAAATATTTTTTCGCAAAAACAACAAACCAAGATTGAAATAACAAGTAAATTAATGGAAATATTATAGCCCATAGCGAGGAAATGGTGCACAAAAATTACGTAAAACGGCCTTGCAATGAAATATTTGTATGGCAAGTTTTACACATTTTTTAATTCAAATTTCTAAGTCTGTAGTTGAGAAAAAGTAAATGCAAAACGACTCGAAAATGTTGTGCTTGAAAGTATAGTAAAAAAATAAATGAAAGCAATTCAAGAACATTCGTAAATATTATTGCAATGAGTTTTATAGACGGAACAGCTGTTTAAACTCAAGTAATGGAAGAATTTAAAAGCGAGATTAGAACGTGTGTTTTAAACGAAAAATTTTACATAAACAAAGGGATATAAATATTGTTTAAGCATTTGTATAGGTCAGTGATGCACAGCGTTGACCGATAATGCAGTAGAACCCTGTTTAATACGTATGCAGGGAGTAGACGCAGCTACTAAGCTTGATTACTCTGAAACGTACCACCTGACGAAACCTTTTATTGACGGAACAGCTGTTTAAACTCAAGTAATGGAAGAATTTAAAAGCGAGATTAGGACGTGCGTTTTAAACGAAAAATTTTACATAAACAAAGGGATATAAATATTGTTTAAGCGTTTGTATAGGTCAGTGATGCACAGCGTTGACCGATAATGCAGTAGAACCCTGTTTAGTACGTATGCAGGGAGTAGACGCAGCGACTAAGCTTGATTACTCTGAAACGTACCACCTGACGAAACCTTTTATTGAAAATGTTTTGTTGGGAATTTTAACACTACAAAACTATATGCAGCTAACTTTTTTGCTTCAATAGTTTGACAGTTTAACATCCATAAAGAGATAAGTTCTACAAAATCTAGACTACCCATGATAGACCTTATTAAGATCTGTAACTTTTATAATACTTTCTCTTTCGCCCAACTGAAAAATAATATCCAAATAATTTTCAAAAAAAAAAAAAAGTGTAAGTACCATGAAAAAAAAAAACTATTCAATTGAATTGTTGGTATACAAAATAAAAAATAAAAATGATTTAGCCCAGTGTTATGTGTATATGAGTGCATACTAGCATCGGCTACATTTTTAAAATAAGTAAATAGACGGCACTTTTTTTTAGTTATCAGGCATAGACAAAATTCTTTTTAAAATAATATTTTTAGCAAAATAAATAATAAGTTAAAGGCAAAAATAAAATATTTTAATGGAAAAATGTCATGCTACTCGCTAAATTCTTTTATAATTTATTTCAAGAATTTGTATTGCTTTATATTATATTTTAGACAATTAGTACTGACATTTTTAAATCATTATCTAATATCACTAGTGGCAGTAGCAATTTCACATATCTCAATGAAAAAGTCTAATAATAAAAAAAAATGAATAAATTTTGGTCAACTCCACTCATTATCTAGACACTGAATACATTCTCACATTCGACATGCGCATTTTAATATCTAATATGCATTTACATGCTCGACTATGTATATATTTACCATTGTCATTGATATTTATTTATCGACTTCATATCGGTGTTGCCATTCTTAACCAATTTGAACAAAATTGATAGCTAAATTTTACTTTGGCTACAACTTTTTATATGCTAAAGTATTTCAGGAATTTCGGTTCCCTGCTTTTAAGTCACCTAAATGATATCATTTGCTTGCAAAAGAACGCAATACCTCTATTTTGGGCAACTAACGAACGCACCTAATTTCAGCTAGAAAGCCAAATGAACTGTTTGTTGGTGATTAAATTGTGTTACTTTGAATAAACACACTTGGTACCAACTGTGAAATTGTTTACCCCACAATGCAGCACATTCAATAAAATCTCGTTTAATTAATAAATAAAAACTTTGCATGTCCGTCAATGCTTAACCCAGCAGACGCCAAAACCCATTAACTGCCCCGAAATATAAACCTAACCACACTTTGGCAATTTCAAAATCGATTGGGTAGTATTTTAACAAGTAAAAAAATTCTCGAGTGGCAACACTGCTCTTCATTTATTTTTTTTTCTTCGATTTCTTCTCAGATATTTGCATACGTTTGTTACTCTTATTTCATTTTCTTGTGATATGCAAGCATTTTTTGTGTTTTTTTTTTCTTGTCTGCACGCTCAATACTAATTTTTTATAATTATGTAAACACACCTTGTATTATTCGAAGTTACAGACATTTCTGTAGTTCAAACACGTTTCAATGGTGAGAACTTTAGGCGGCGCATATTTTAATATTTTTTCTGTTTTTTTTTTGTTTGTTTTTCAGTTTGTATAGTGATGTGTGATTATCGGTTTATAAAGTTCTTAATTCATTGTCTGATTAATCAGTTTTCGATTAATCAGCAGCTGGGCCTGTTTGTAGCCGATAAACCTTGTTTATTCAAAAAAATTAATCAAGGTCTCAGTAAATTGTTTGGATTGCTTTCGAATTTGATTGAAATTTTTTACTACACAGAAGTCAATTAAAATAAAATAAGCAGTTGATTCCCAATCTTGATAACTGGATAGTGTGGTGAGTACGTTAATTGGAAATGCTTAAACAATTCAACTTTCTCATAAATAAGGATTTGCTTTACTACATAAATAAATTAATTCTATAACGACTAGTTAAAATATGATTAATCGGTAAATAAGTCGTTTATTCGTTCAGTAATGATTATTCGGATAAGTCAACTAATCAAGTGCTTATGTGAATAATCGTGTCATTAGTGTTTTTTTTTCAAATTAAGTCAAATTTTAAGGCATTATTTACCAGAGAGTTCTCGGAACAAAACTTTACAATTAAGTCTTTATGTTTATTAATTTAAATCAGTTTCTAATCTTTCAAAAAATCATTATTTTAATTAATTAAGTCTTTTAATTACATCATTATTTTATCATTTACAATTATTTGAGGACTTAATTAAATAAAATTTTACTTTTAATACTGCTAATTATTTGTCTTTTGTAATTAAAATTATTCATTTAATCAAATAATCAATATTTAATCCTTCAAAATATCATTACTTTAATTTATTAAGTCTACTTAATTACATCAATATTTTATTATTTGCAATTATTTGAAGACTTAATTACATTAAATAAACAAAATGTTTACTATCAAATGTTTACTATCGTCATTAAATCAACTAGTCAAGTCTTTATTTGAATAATCGTATTTCATTGGATACTTTTTTTTTTCAAATTAAGTCAAATTTTAGGCATTATTTATCAAAGTTTTCTCGGGACAGAACTTTTCAATTAAGTCTTAATGTTTATTAATTCAAATCAATTTTTAATGCTTCAAAAATCATTATTTGATTTAATTAAGTTTTTTTAATTACATCACTATTTTATTATTTACAATCATTTGAAGACTTAATTAAATTAAATTTCTACTTTCAATATTTCTAATTCTTTTTCTTTTGTAATTAAAATTATTAATTTAGTCAAATAATTAATTTATTAATCAATGAGATAATTACACAATTTTCTAATTGTTTTTAATTGCACGATTAATTTTGATTAATTTGAATTTTAAAATAATTATTATTATTTTTGATTATTTTAAATATAAGCATTCGAGTAACATTCAATTCAGACAACAATAACGTTGTTGTTTTATAACAATAAAATTAAGTTTTAAATTAGAAACCTTCTTCCCCCTTTTTTCGTGTACCCACAAACTTTGAAATACTAGTGCAAAACATACATACCTGGCATATACCTTTTCTTTATATTACATTTGAATCTACTTCATTAAATAAATTACAATCGAAATAACCTTTTTTGGTACAACAAAAATGTCAGTAGATCACCATATTCCAGAAAAGAAAAAAAATACCTACAACACAGCATGCAATTAACCATTGCGGAAGCGTTTCGCAGGCCGGTTTTTATTCATGTCTTTACAATGTTGAGACCCACGCAGCAGAAGCAGTAGAAATGCATGGTAAACGACATTTTCGAATAAAAACCAATTAAGTTAAGAAACTAAATAAAATGAATGAATGGATATGAAAACAAAACGACAATTTAAATGCCTTAATCGCAAATGAAATGATGAGCAAACCAACTAAAAAATTAAATTAAGTGTGAAGTTTATTGACGAAGAAGAAGACATTTATTTTTTTTAGAAACAATTGAAGTTGACTTGAAGGATGGATGGATTGTAAAAAAAGTTCAATGGCTATGTAAAGTAGGTAAGGGTAGTAAAGGTATATAAAAGAAGTTGCAAAGGGGTGAGAGTTAAGTTAAAAAATACATTTCATGGTGACTGATGAAGAGCTTTGCATTGTAATATGGTAAAGTTGTTGAAGCTTTGCATATTCTGTGTTTGTAAAAGTCAACCTAGCGATGGCGTTCCGTAATAATAAAAATAAAAATAAAGGGAAAAAATACTTTTGTATTCATGTTTTTTTTTTTTTAATTATTCCTTTATTATACTTTTATCAAGATAATTTCCATGGAACTTCAACGCTTCGCCCGACTAAACGACTTTTTCGAACTTTATTGCATACAACCTAGAACAATCAGGAAATTTTAAATTTTGAAGTCCGCATAACATTTGCAAGTGCAGTCAGTTTTTAAGTGCTTCTTAAAAATACAGAATTTGTGCATGTATAAGGTTGCCCACCACTGACTTTCAAGCATTACATTGTATTATACTTTTCAATTAAGCATCCAGATTGGCGAAAGATTTCTTTGTTATCTACAAAAAGTCAACCACAAGGAAATTGCAAAAATAAACTCTTTTTTGTTGTTTTTGACCTTAACAAGTAGTTCTAGTTTTTGTTAAAAAAAAAAAACTTACAGTAAAAAAAAGTTTTAAAATATGTGTACGAACGTTTCCAGCTGAATCGCTTATTCTGATAACATATTGATAACTTAAACAAACTGATAATTTTGTTTACTTTTAATGACAATGAAAACTGAAAAATGTTTGTTTTAGTTTACTTAACATGCGCTTGAATGTTATTTTTGTAATCTTTTTTTGTTTTTACATTATATAGTTAAAGTCAGTGTAGTTGTAGTTTATTATAATTGCGCCATCTTCCGTGTAAATTTTTGTTCTGGTCTCTCTCTATCTCGTTGACTTCAGTGATTAAATGAGCTAAGTAGAAATCACACAAGACACATATTGACATTAAGTACTCCAGTAGCTGCAAACTATAAGTAGAAAAAAAATGGATAGAGAAAGATCAGGAATAAAATTGTCGCTGAAGATGGCATTACGCCGAAACCGATTAGTGTGAGATTTACTAACTCATCCATAAGGCTACCAATATGTTTAAAAACTAACCTTATGTTGGCAACTGAAAGAAGCTGGAAAAACTGATATAAAATTTCTCCGGAACCGAAGAGTTTTCGTGCATATTTTAATTCATTTTGCTTGGCTTTGAAAAAAAAATTGTGAGTATAAGAATGCCAAGTGCCAGAAATATTGCATTTTAAATTTTATTTTCAAAATGTTCGGAGACATTTAAATTATTTCCATTTAACTAATTGTAATGCTGGGGTCTATCAGCTATTCCGTCGGAACTGCCGACGGGGGAAATGTAACAGATCATTTGGTAGTGAATTTCGTTAAAGTCGATAGAAAGCACAAAACTTTATTACAATTATTCCCCGCTGGCAGCTCCGCCTGAATAGCTGCTAGACCCCATTATTTTTAAGTAGCATCGCAAGTACTCACACCCACAGTCTTTACTTTCACACTCGACCCCAAGGTAAAAAGGTAAGCAAACCATCCAACCGCCCATCGGTAACGTGACAACAGTTTTTCTTTTGAAAGCGAGCCACCACTACTCCGTCCGTCAGCAGCTTGCCACAGTCTACCGACATTAATCACTGCTGCCCCACTCACGAATTCAGTCAACACTATTTACCAATACCGTCCGCATCATCAACCATGGGTGTAGGCAGCTACGGATAAGCATTCCTCATCTTCCTGACTAGATGCACCTCTACGGCGTGTGTCCGACTGAAATAACAACAAAAAACCACTTTGTTCTCTATAGTGAAAGAAGTGGGACCTCTACTTGTTTCTGGATTGGCTGTGTGCTACCCGAGCCTTCGACAAAACCCAGCCCACGAGCTACCTTTTAAATTCAACTATGACCTTTTGGTCTATTTTGAACTAGTTTGAGTCTAAATTTTTAAGTAGTATACGGCTAGTATATTTTTCTACAGGTTTCTTTGGGTTTATGTACCTGCTAAAGTATTTAATCTGCAAAAAACTCAGGACGTTATCCAGAATTTTTTGAAAAAAATATGCAATCTATGTTTCTTAAGTAAGTTTCTCTAAAATTCATTAATTTCAAAACCAAACTAAAAAACTTCTCATTTCTGGAAAAAGTAGTAAAAACGGGTATAGAAAGGGTTTTTGCTTGGTGAAAGTCATTTACGAGGTCTATTTCGTAGAGCTCTTAAAATTATTCGAATAGATCAAATATTCGATGCTTCGATTTTCCATTTTTTTGCCACTGAAAATCGAATGTTACTATTCGAATATTTGATGAACTACTATTATTCGAATATTCGATAAACTGCCAATATTCGAATATTCGATTCAGAACGATTATTAACGTTTGAGTTGGGTGTGGGGATAGTTTCAAAAGAGCTCATATGGTATACAAGCCACGTGTTCTATTTATGTTACGATTTTATGTTACAAACTCATCATCATTCAATCTCCAATATTCGTATTTATTTATGTCTCTACGCACATGCGTTTGTTAGTTAAAAAATAAAAAAATGTTTTATGTTACAGAAATTGTCTTTGTTTTCTATTAAAAAATGTGTACCCGGCTAGTATTCGAATAATCGAACAGAAACGAATATTCGAACAGCATCAAATACTCGATGACGAATCGAATTTTGCTATTCGAATATTGGTATTCGAATTTCGCTGCTCGAATACTGCCTTATTCGAATACTAGAATATCAAGAGATCTGCCATTTTGTATTATCCTGAGAGTAGATAGCACTTAGGAAATTTTTTTTTGAATTCAATATTTATTTATGTTTCTTCCAAAAATTAAAAGAAAGGGTATGTAGTATTATAATTTCAAAAGTGATGTTATCAAAATTTATTTTCCCACATTGCTTTATTTAAAATAGAAACATGAAAGCTCTAAGCCTCAGTGATGAACTTTGTTGTGCTCTTAGAAACAACATTCACCACTTCAGAACATTTCGCTT